>MU404069.1:0-101169 GCA_022695795.1 Biscogniauxia marginata
GTTTTTAAAACCTGTCGGGTTAAAAAAGCATATATTTTTTCATTTTATAAATTCGGCATAAAATCAAGGTTAATTACTATATATAATTAAATTTATAACCCCCCCCCCCCCCCCCCCCCACACACACACACACACACAGCACATGCCTTTGGTATATCCATTCGACCCCACATCAGAAGTATATCACAGCCTTTATATACTTCTTTTGAGACTAATTAACCCCTATAGACCGGACGAAAGTCTATAGAATATCGGACGTTTTTCGGACGATTTATAGTCCCAGGTACTCTACGGAGAGCCAGAAACTGCATGTATATTGCAGCTGCAAAGTATCGAGATTCAGGATTGAGTTTGGTATAGTTTGGAGTCATTTGAGTGTTCTGTGAGTCCAAGATATCTACATATGTTCACATTGAATTATACTAATAATTTCGGTGATAGATTCACTGAAGTGGGCATTGAAACTACAACCACCAGGATCTTCCGACCTGAGAAATCTGTGTGGTATCAGAGATTGACAGATCTCTATTGGAGCTGAATTTTCCTTTTGTAAGCAGTCGCGGAAGATATTCCTCTCTTTTTACTTTACTAACTAATGGCCTCGTAGTAGTAGACAATATGGATAACGACAGAACCCACCGAGAGGCCAACCATCGTAGCGATAACGGTGTAGAGGCGCCAATGACCGATACTCATAGCGATGGTGTAGTGCCAATGGATATTGACCCAGTCCCTACACTAAACGCTGAGAGTGACGCCCATCGCGAATACATCAAGGTGTCCACTCGCAATGCGAAGTGCGACCAGTGCGAGAAACGGAATACCACTATCATGCAGAAATGCAAGAAGTGTGGCATGACTACATGCCAATTCTGTCATGAGCGGGGGCGACACGATAGTCGCCACAATCTCGCTAACTTGGACCTCGATTGGACCCTTGAGCCTAGAGTCCGACGCAAGAGCAAGAGGGTTAGTGACGCAAGGAACCAGGGAGACGTTAGTGAAGGTTCCAGTAGCCGAAAGGGGAGTGTCAAGCTCGGCCGCCCACCGACGCAACCCGGTCAGATGGGGGTACGCCGCGGTCTCGTTCGGGAGCCGGTAACCCCAAACCCGGATTCTCTGCTGCTCATGCACGGGGAAGCATCTGCCGAAGACAACCCCGATGAGGCTCATGGCCACCCGAGTGAGGCTGCCAGCACTAGCATCCCCGATGCTAATGCTGGAAGTGCCCAAGGTAGCGTGGGTTCTGCAAGAGAAAATGAAAGTGAGTTGATCCCTAATCTCAGGAGTTGATGTAAATTCGGAAATTCTGACCTCAATATAAGTTGCAGCCTCTCCAGCGGCTATGCAGCCCCAAACCGGACGCAAGCCACTCCCGACAGGTCGTCGAGCCCTGAACCCTTTTACTCCCCTGGGTAGTTCCTTGAGAAGCCCAGCTTTCACCAGTGTTAGTCCTTTTGGCAGCCGTGATAGTCCCCGGGCCCCGATTCAAAGCCCTACTCCCACTACGAGGAACCCAAGCAATGCCATTGCTCTGGAGCCAACGGAGGCCAACTATCGCTTCCTCTCAAAACATTGGGCAGACCGAGGCCGACATGACATGGCTCAGCAGTATGCTTCCATGGCTGCGATGGCTCAAAGAGAGAGAAACCGGGAACCTCAACACCAAACTCAGCAGCGAATCCACCAGATTTCCGGGATTGAGCCAGGGGACCAACCAAGCAGCGGCTATCCGAAGGTGGAAGTCCGGAGTAGTGGACATGGAGAAGCCGTCGCCAATGGCCTCCATCAAGGCAACCCAGATGCTCGCGGTATACGAGGCCCCGCCCATAGCGAGCTTCGTATGCCTCCGCCAAAGCACTTGCCAGGAGCGGGCACAGCAACTCCGAGTACACTTCGGATCGTTGTCGGGGGAGAAGCGCCAGAGGGTCGAACTACAGCCTCCAACGGGAAGATCCCCGAGGTACTCTACTACGCAGCTCGTGGGACGGAGTTGGAAGATAGTCTTCGTACCCGGGGAGAAGGTGGAAGCAAGGTAACCATATCCCAATCCACCCCGGCAGGCAACAGCAGCCCGCCCAAGATCGCCTTCCTCAGTTTTATGGAGGCGCGGAAGTGGGCAACGCTAAGCCAGGGCGACCTCAACAGGCAGTGGGAGCTGTTGTTCCAGTTGGACCAAGACTGGAACCACAACCCCATCATACAAGAGAAGCGCGAGCGCGATCCTCTCGGGGCGCTCGAGATGCTCGAGGCCTCGCTTACCCTGCAGTCCATGCGCGAAGGTCTTCCTAACAAGCCCTCCTGGGCCTTGTGGGACTTGTGGTTCGAATGGCGGGGGTCTCAACTCGCGGCCGAGATCGAGTAACCGGGATTGCCGCGAGATCGAGAATGGCAAGCGTTTTGGACGACTGCTTCTTTTTTTCCTTTGGGAATTGCGAATGTTTCTCTTGCTTCCAGCTGTCTTCCCCCCCATGGCACTCGTTTCTCGAAGATTTTTCTCTGCCTGTCGCAATGCCTTCTGCAAGCTCAACAGTCTTCTCTTCCCCCCGCCACATGCCTCGATGAAGTGCTCTCCGGGATGGGGTCACTCGATTTCAAAGGAGGGTCACTATCCACCAGGTATAGCCCTGAGCAGACCACTCCGCAGCGTCGGAGAGGGGCTGGGCTGCAGGCTCCTATAAATGTGGTCGCCCGCATAACGAAACAACCGATTCCTTGTCGGGGTGCGGTTAATATAGATAGAATAGAAGTGCCCCTAGAGGATCTTGTCCGTTACAGTACCACATGATTCTCCACACTAAATAGGTACCTAGACAAGAGAACTCCGAGAGAGTTTCTCTGAGAGACTCTCCAACAATTATGCTATTACTATACTGTCTTCAAGAAAGCTCGCTAGAACTCTAGCATTGTTAGAATACTCTAGTGAGCCTCTAGCCCATGGGGACGTCTCTGTATGCCTCTATGATTAAAGGGAAATGATGGGGTTTCCCTCTAGTTCTATCAGCAGTTAGTCAAATAAAGGATTTGTTCCTACCAAAAATATTTATCTTTCTACCGTAGTCCAGTAGGGGTTCCTGGACACTGCTGTTGATGATTGTTGCAATGCTGTCCTACCTCAATAGAAGTGAACCTATGATATGAAAGGGGGTGGCTGGTGACGACAAGCCACAGTGTTATTTCTTGGCATAGTAACTATGTGTGACGACAGGATGAATCTGTTCACTTGTCGCAATACCTCGGTAGATGCAAGAAGATGATACAACACAAAGACTGTAATAGCACTGGGTGATCAGAAAAAGCATTATTGGATCTATCTCAACCGTGCTGTTTGACTTGCTATCAACTCAGGCAAAATGTAGTTTTCTTTCACCCCTAGTTCGCTTGACTTCAAGTTAATAATCACATTGAGCAATTTCATACTGGTGGTTGGTCTTGTTTAAATCTCGTAGCTTCAGAGAAAAATATTCAGTTATCTGACTTCGATGTTCTCAGTCCATTACTACCCTGCGGCGGGTTCTCTCTCCACGGCAACTCTCAAGTACTATCCAAAAGGGCAAGCAACTCATCCTAGAAATCGTCTAGTGTCACCATACTATGTAATCTAATGCTCAACAGTACACGAGAATATCTCATATTAGGATGATATTTTGCAAAGGTACCTTCTAATTTACTAACATATACTGCTTTTGACCTAAAATACTCTGCAAGTCAGGGACCTTCGGGAAACGATAACGCCAAGCCCCTCAGCCTTCGCGCCCATAACCACCAACTACAAGTAATAAACATTGCTAGGGAATAGCTAGATATAAAGAGGAACACTGAAAAGTTGAGCCCATATGCCAAAAATTGCACCCAGGCCCACAGTATCCCTAAAACACTCATCGCCCAAATCGCCATCATGATGACCGTGAACACCATCCTCGCAGAGTCGATACTAGTTGTGCTGCTCTTTCCGACGCTATACTCCCCGTCGTCCTCCTCCCCAGCCATTTCCACGGATTCGTAAAGGTATTCGGCCGAGTATATCATGTCCTGGATGTAGTTCATAATGTTTTCGTTAGACTCCCGGTCTGCGAACGGCTTCTCCCGGAAGTGTTCCGGCCCGGTCTTGGTGGCGATCGCCGTCTGCACCCTATCGAACAGCTCGAGCAGGGCGGGACGTCCGTCGTGGTCGAGCTGCACGCATCTGACGGAGAGGTTGTACAGCTCCAGATCGAGATTGGGGTAGGGGAAGTTATTAAATACGCGTTGCATGACCTATTAATACACTTAGTAACAGGTATGTATCTCTTTATTAAGAGCTCTGTGAAATAAGTGACTTACGCGTCCAATCTCGTATATGTTCGCGCTCGTGATAGTGGTGGCGGTCATGCCAGAACTTTGTGAAGGGCTTCGTCAGAACGCTCCACCATATATATTCGAATACACCCAACTTACGGTATGCGCATCTCGGTAAAATCATCGGTGGCCTCGCCGAAATCGGTCAACTTCAGTATGGGTACCAGACTGTGGTCGTCGGCATCGAGTTCGCCGAATATGACTGATGCGGATGTCAAATAGTGCACTGCTAACTTCTTTCCTCCAGGCCTTACAGTTCTCTAGGTTGTCCATGTTGCCGTGGAAGATCTGACGGTCGTTATTGCTAGGCTCCGTCGCCGGCGGGTTCTCTAATGCGGGATCCTTAGTATCCAAGCCGAATTTCCCCATCGGCGAATTAGCTAGGGCTAGAGCAACTATAGGCCACGAAGTTAGCAAAAACGATATATCTGGCATGGGGAGTGTCTAAGCTCTTGTTCTGCCTCGAAGAGTCCTAACTAGGTAGGTAGTCGAAGAGGTTTTCTTTAGGAGCTTCTTACTTCGAACCACTATGTATTTTCATTAATATTAGATTATTCTTCACATATCCAAGTGAGAGCTTTGAGGAATATAGGCAGAGGACTCACAACAGCGATAAATCATCCATATGACCCGGTTCGGCATCGGAGGGGCTCCATGCAACGCCCGACTCATTTGTTGTCTCTCTAGGACGTCGTGGAGACTGAGATTCGGGACGAACTCGGTAATAAGAATGATGCGCAGCCATTGCGGGAGATAATCTTGCCCTCTGTTGGATTGCTCGATTATGCGGTCGCTCGCTACGGGCTGCGCAATGTGCATTGAGCCATATAAACTCTAGGGTGACGATACTACGTCAGAGGGCCACCGGCGCGAACTCATCATTATAAGGACATGCTACTAACCCTAGTAATATTTATCTCGTTTTGTATCTGGCTAGCTGTTGCATCGCGGGCGGCGCATTTCACCACTAATCTCATCCGCGTCTCAGGATCCCTAAACCTCCATGTTACTCCATTCGATCCCGAGCCCTGGAACCCCTCGCATTCGAACCGGGGTTCCTGTCTGAATACGTCTCTGTATACCGCCCGGAACATAGGTAGATGTGGTCAATGTCGTGTCGAGTAAAACGAACGTCTGGCTCGGATCCAAGGAGACCTTTACACTGTTTACCACGCTACGTTACGATGTGTTGAGAGTAGAGGCGGTACGTCCAACTCGAGGAGTAAGACTACAGGCAACGCTGGTTAGTTTCCATGTCAATAAGATTTGAAGCTAGAAGAAGTTCTCAATTATCTCTACATGTCAATTGACGGCTGCCAATCGCCGAAAGACAAAGACGGCTCTCATAATCAGATGGGGACAAAGGGGACAATCACCCGTTCCGGAGCTACTAGCTACAGAACTAGAACATAGATTCGCCAAATTGTAGAAAAATATAGCAATGAATATTATCACACGATCATTCAAATTCTAATTATAAGCGTTATGTGACTCGGGGTAATAAAAGAGGAGGTATATACTAAACAACGCCTTTATTTCTTGAAGCTTGCAGAATAGGTCGCCGTTATAAGAAGATATTTTATGAAGACGAACGAATTCATACGCTTCTAAGCTCACATCCCACCCAATTGAACACCTACCTGCAAGATATTATGCTTCATAATTATACATTTTCCTTGCTAAGCTTCTACATTGTACATCCCCTATTTTATCAACTCACAGTTATTTCATCCGCATCCGTCTGGTTGGGCCCGTGTCGATAATATCTAATTCATGACTATTTTTTTGGAGTCACTGTTTAAGGTGCTGTGTAGCTTCACTTTGGTTTAGTTATTGTAATTTTCGACTTGATAAACTCACGTGCACTGCATCCGTAGAGCATCTTCCTGTCAAACGCAACCAGTCAGTTTCATAATGCAAGTCGTATATTATTAAATCATCCATATTAATTCTTGATTTTCGCCTTTTACCTAGTCGATTCTCCATTACCACCGTGGAGGATTCTGTTTATAATTGTGTCTCATTAAGTCATTTCCATCGATGTTGACTTCTGCCCAACACCCCTTTTCCGAACTTAACCATTGACGATAGAACCGCCATTGCAATGAATGGTCTGTCCGCTGATGGCTGAGCTATCCTTCGATGCGAGGAAAACCACACAAGTCGCAATCTCGCTGGGCTGCGCCGGTCTCCCCATCGGACTGGTGAATGACTTCTGCGCCTCCTCATTCATGGTAGCGGGGATCAGGGGGGTCCAGACGGGGCCGGGGGCGACAGCATTGACCCGGATTCCTCTGGATACATACTGGTTGCTAAGGCCGCGCGTGAATGATACGATGGCGCCCTTGGTGGAAGTGTAATCTAGGAGGTCCGGTCGTCCAATGTACGCATTGATACTTGCGTTGTTGATGATAGTGGATCCGCGGGACATGTGAGGGAGCGCGTACTTGGCCAGGTAGAAGAACGGATGAATGTTCGTGTTGAACGTGTGCTCCCATTGCTCTCTGATATCCAAGGTTAGATGGTTGGTCTGAATGGGATCAATGTCTGGAGGATGACGACTTACTCGGTGAGGTCCTTGATATCATCGACCATCATTTGATAAGCGGCATTGTTGAAAAGGATGCTGATGCCGCCTAGAGTCTTCAAAGCCTCATCGACAGCCTTCTTGCAGTTGGTCTTGTCAGTCAAGTCGGTGGCGAACAAGTAGCACTTCCTGCCGTGTGATTCGACCATCTCCTTCGTCTCCTTGGCATCCTTCTCCTCGTCGGGAAGATATACAATCAGGGAGTCGGCGCCTTCCATTGCGAATAGGATCGCAGTCGCACGACCAATTCCCGAGTCGCCTCCCGTGATAATAGCTTTCTTACCCTTGAGCTTGCCAGCAGGCTCGTACTTTTGATAGCCGCCATCATCGGTGGGGAGGGTATCGTATTGAGCCTGCACCGGCATCTGGTGTTCCTTACCAGGGAATTCCTGGTACGTCACCGGAACCGTGTGGCCTTTTATTAAATTCATATTAGCATGCATTAAGACAGGAATGTCTGGTACCCTAAACATAGTAGCTTTTTGGATGCCCACCTTCTTTGAACTGGGAACCAGACATGGTGGATTGTGTGTAAGTGTTAATCGAGACGTATTGCTGAAAGTCTTGGTCTTTAGTGGGCCAGAAACTTGTATCGACTTTCTTGATCTTGAGAGGCACAAAATCAAGATAGATAACGAGGTTTGGAAGTTAAGGTCAGGATCGAGGCTAATGTGACTTTGTATGTTGACAATCACAATCGTGATGGCAACACAACATCAAGTCAATGACATCACCCTGGTTGATTGCATCGCTGCTAAGGCTTGTAGCGGGAGGACCGCTTTTTCGGCGCCTTGTAAAGTCAGAATGACGGTATCATGGAGCAAACCCTCCGCGGCCTCCGATACATATTAGCTTTACATGTTTCACGTGTATGTGTTTATGGTACAAGGTAAGGTAATTCGGCCCCCCTTTTTGATAACTATAATACGGAGTACCTGACTTACATGTAACCTAAAAGTACCTACAGCAGTCCACCTGGTGGTAGCACATAAAGATAATTGTGGCTAGTGTTTAGTGGCTTGAACAGGTGCTACAGAACCTATCCATAGGTTAAGTACATCTGTATGTATTTCATGTTTCTATCGAAGTCGGTAACTTGCGTAGACATGCCCTTGCCTCATATAAAGTGCCTGTAGTTGTAAAAACTCTCCTCGGCCGACTAACATATTTCTAGGTGGATATCCCTGAGAAATTCGTATATAGAGATAGCCGGGCTCTTCTGAGATAAGAGATCCCAGGATAAATAGTCGCGCTTCCAGTAACGGCTCACCATCATGTACCATAGACGGACATCTGAGTCGAAAACACTAGCCCTCTTGACTTATATCAACACATTCGGATGAATCTTGCTGAGAATATTATAGCCACTGACCAATATGACAGACAATACAGAAGAGGCACATCAGGCGTCTGAGTCTATACTGTACAATACGTGCGCTGCGCTCAACTTACATCAGCCCGCTGCATCCTACATATCCTCACGACTCATCATATACAACATATCAATCAACTAATACGACACGCCAGCCAGAGTCCGCAATAAGACACACGCTTATAATCAATCAAAAACATAGGCACAGCAATTTGCCTTCATACAGCTAGCTGTCTGCAGATTTCCCGAACCAGTCCACATCCGCATCGGTGTTTCCTCACAGACAAACTGTAGGCCGTTCGATCGAGTTCCCAGCGTATATCCGACACGACACGCCAATAAGGGCGTAATAGTAGCTAGCGTCAAGTCTCCTCCGCCATGCCGCCACGTTTCCACATCTATCGATTTCCCCCGCTCCTCGGCCCCCTGAGGATTCAAACAATGTTTACCCTAACGCCCATCTGATAAATATTCCAATAACATATCTTGTAGTCGGGAAAGGGTCGAGGTAAAGGAGGTCTGCGCGATTCGCTTTCGTTCCCGTAGCACCCCTCCTCCTCCCTTTCGGTAAAGCAAGCGCGGGTCCCAGCAAAGAAGAATAAACCCTCACAACGCAATAACGCCCCGTCGTTGCTGGCGGATATGCAGTAGGCCCTGGAGGCCGCAGAAAACGAGGAAAGCCTAGAAGCCGGAATAAATCAGTCTCGAAGCAAAAACACTTGCTCCTCTCTCCTCTCTCTCCGTGTTCGTGTTCGTGTCTTGTCCCCCCCTTCCTTCCATGTGAACCGCAAAGAGGGAGAAATTGGGCGCCATAGATGATGTGACATCAAATAGTGGCGGTAGCTGGCTGCTTCTAATGGAAGCAACGGGAGGAGGGGACGCCTCGGGAAGGAAAAGAAGAAAAAAGGGAGAAAAAACTTACAGCGTACACGATGACGGCGATGAATATCGTGCCGGCGACTTCGGCGCCGTTGTCGGGGTCGTCGGCGCCGCCGACGAACTCGTGGTGTCCGGTGCGGAAGAGGCCGCCGAGAATGGAGAGGATGACGATGGCGAAGACGGAGATGACCACGCTGTGTATGTGTGTACCTCGTCGTTAGTTTTCTGTTTTATAATATTTTCGTTTCGTCTCTGCTTGAGAGAAGGGGGAAAAGATGGAATCGGAGATGGATAGATTAGATCGGATTGGATCGGATTAGATCAAATAGGCGTTCGTAGGAACGTACCAAGACCAGGCTTGCATCGAACTGACGATGGGCTTCATGATGGCGGATGGGTGCCCGTGAAGGCCTTCGATGGTGATGTTCTCGTTAGCTGGCGGGTAGCGTCAATGGATTGTTGGTTCGTAGGGAATGGTGTCGTCGTCGTCGTTTTCAGTGTGTCCTATTACAGAGGCTTTGGGGATTGAGAGGTTCAATTTGTTGTTGTTGTCGTCAGCCCGCAGCGGACGGAGCGCCCGGCACCTGCCAAGGTGACCCGTAAGGCCCGCTAACTAAGCCATTGAACGATGTGAAGTGGTCCAAGCTTCTTTAGACTTGGCCCCCTGCCCCTGAATTGGACGTCGCCAACTTAATCCGAAGCAACACTCCTGACTAAATTCCGGGCTTCTCCTGAGAAGAAGTAGTTCTTTTACTGCAAACATCTCAGCTCAATTTCGATAAGTGAAAACACGTGTATTAATAGGTCGTTATTTATAGGTCACATTGGTATAGGTGCTTGTCACTGAGGGAGCTGCTTGCGCAAAAACTCCTGTCTCTGAATAGGTACAGCAGGACAAGCCACCAACCTACCTAGACCACATTATCCTTCTCTTTCCCATCCGTTTGATATCTCGTAATAGGAGCCCTTTCAGTTCTATCTTCTTCCTTCCTAGCCAGCTCCGCAAATGAATAAGCAAATCCGCCCGCCATGGTTGCCACAATGCCCCAGTAATTCATCGTGCTGAGGTGGACGTCGAACAGTAAGACACCTACTAAGATGGTCGCGCATTGCTTGACATTGCCGCACACCGTCATGGTCAGCGCGCCGACGATCTTGTTGGTACTGAAGCTGGAGACGTTCAGGCCGAAGGCGAGCGCCCCGTTACAAGCGAGGACTGGGACGAACCGGAGGGCCGTCATCGTCGTAGCCTTCTTCGCTAACACCTCACTTCTGACGAAGTGGCCGAACTCCGATAGCTCGCCCGTTAGGAAGGCGAAGACGATGGATTGCACGAACGCCAGCGGCGACATGCGGTAGAGCACCTCCCAGGGCGGCAGGGCCAGGCCGCCTGTCATGATGCGGTTCGTAGCAATGGTTTTCGCGGCCGCCAGGACGACTCCCATGACCGTCAACATGAAGCCTAGATCGGTAAAGGCGAGCTCGCCGTAGGTTGCAAGGGGGATCCCGGCGACGACGGGGATGAGGGAAAGGTAGGTCCCGCGTGGGAAGGTTCGGCGGTACAGGATCCGGAAGAGGAAGGCCGTGACGAGCGGCGTCGTGGCCCGCACGAGCTGGTGGAAGGGCATCGAGACCATCGCTAACGAGACATTGGACATGGCAATGTTAAGCGTAAAGAGCAGTGAGAATGCCAACAAGGTGAGACGATCTCTCCATGTCAGCGTGGTGGTGCGGTAGATCCGACGTCGAAATGCGACGGTACAGCCTACGGATGAGCATCCTGCGTGTAAGGCTGTCAATATCCAAGGGAACTGGAACTGAGGGGGGTTAGTGTGGTATGTGATTATTAATGTGCGGGAGAACTTGCCGGTCCAAGAATGACTTTGTTGTAGATGGTCAGTCCAATGTTATATGTGAAGTAGGCACTTAGGACAATGAATTTCTTCCGAGTCGAAACCATATCGCCATCTGTCTCGTTTCACGACTGAATTTCCCACCGAAAATCTTACCGCTGTTGACTTACTTTTGCCCTTTTGACACGAGCAGCCGTGTATTGAGAGCGGCACGAAAACTTCACAGAGTGGTTTCGATGTCTCCTCAAGCTATCACGATGCAGCTTTACCGGCAACATGGGATGAGGAAGTAGCATTTTTGTCGTCTTTCGTCAGGTTTGAGATGCTTAGCCACCCGATTAGTTCCAATGGGCTACAGAAAATTAGCAGCAGCTATGAACCCCATAACAACCAACGCTGAGTTACCAGGGATTTGCAACAGAATGAAGAGTGCTAGCCGAGAAGCTGTGAGCCTCATAGGTTCTAGCAAAGGGGGAAGGAATCGCACACATACTTTACTGGCGCCTTACACCTTTCCTTGGTCCCACTACCCCCTTCCCAACCCCTGAGTTCCGTGAAGCTTAGAACTCATAGCCACTCCAAGGCAGGTACTGTACCCGTTATCGACTTAGAAATTGCAAGCAGATACCGTACAATACTCGACTCTTGGACTGTGTCTTTCTGGCGCAACAATCTTTCTGGCGCAACAAAGAAGCCTTCTTCGAGCACCTGCCATACCGTGCTTGTTGCTACACACAGGAGCTCTTCAGCGTCCGGTCGTGGTTTGAATATGCCTCATAGCAGCTTGAGACTTTTGTAGAGAGGACACGAAAAAGGGCTAGCACCAACGATTGAGGTTTCGCGTTGGAGTTCTTGGAAAATTCCGATATGAAGGTTCTCTTAAAAAGTAGTATAGGTCTAGGGGTACCATAAGATTCCGATCCTCTTCATATAGTGAAAGAGAAAGACGTGGTAAAATATTTATCTGAATGCGGATGCAGATGGTTGCTTTCAATAATTGGGTATCTTTCGAGCAACCCCTATTTCTAGCCTCATATATCGGAACTGCTCTGCATTACGTCTTATGCCCAGCTGATCGGGCTCTCTTTTCACTTTTAAAGCGAGCAGCTTGGAGTGTTTTTATTTTGGTATTATTTTAATTTCCATTCTTTGGCTATGCTGTACGAGGAGCACGGCGGCCTTGAACGTCTGCAACTAGTATCACGATCTAATCCTACCTCAAGGTGCACGTCAATACATAGACGGAGGTAAAAGTTTGGTTTTATTGTGGCGATTATTTTCTCACTATGAAATAGTAAGTCGAACTATTTAGATTGAAGTGCTATGGAGCATCCAGGAATACATCTGCTGCAAGGCCATTCGAAGTCTGATTTAGGGGTACCCCTGAGCAGCTTAGAGGCAGGTTCAGTTTCTTTCTATGTAATGTGCCAGTATCGGTACAGTAGGCAATGGCAAGGCAAAAAGTATCAGGCCATTATAGTGTATAGAGCTTTGCAAAGACGAGCGATTTGCGGAGGTTGCAGCGTGGAATCCCTCGGCCGGGTGTGGTGGTATCTACCAAAGCCGGAAGCCGGACGGATATACATATATTAGCATCAAATAAGGGCCAGGGAGGCGGACGGGTCGGTAAAAACCAGGTGAGCAACGCGGATCTCTAAGGACGCATTCCGGATACGCATGTGATCACTGGCGCTGCAATCCCAGTTGCCCAATCCAAAAGCCGAATATTTTGCCAGACCGATGAAGATGCGAAATGGATGAATGCAGAGATAAAGATTATGGGACCCCTATGGGCCCATGATTTAGTCATTAAATCATTTCCCAATAGTAAAGGCAATCAATCTACATGGGTATGCTGCGGGAAGCCGGCATCTTCAACGCAATGTAGCTTGCCGGGTGTTCGTGAGGTCATAACGTGCATCTTTTTGGAGACTACATGATTGTGATGAGTGACGTGGATCATTGGCGGCAATGGAACAATGCATTGCAACATAAATCCGGGGTAGTGGCGTCTGCGATGCATTAATAATTTCTACATGCTCATCTCACCTACATCAATGCATGTAGGGCAACATAGTATGTACGCAGGAAAAGAATAAAATAAAATGAATGCTATGACAAGGGGCGTTTTTTTCACCCATTTTGAATATAGCACCTATAAACCTGCTAAGGTAGGTATGTATACAAGTAAGGTTAAGTTAAGGTAAGTTAGTAGGATGTAGGTAGGTAGGAAGAGGGCATAGGTATAGACCTTACCTCCTAAGGTAAAGTTTGAATCTCCTTTGGGATCTAGCTTATTAAGCCTGACTTGGCCTACCTAGGTAGAACTAAAAATACATTTTGAGGCGCAGCAATACATTGGGTAGAGGTACCTAAACGAACGCACCTAAAGATTGGGGTGTGGAGGGCCAGGTGCCCGCTGCTATACTAGGTATATAAACTACCTACATGGCGCTAGACGCGGGTATGCAAGGGCACATTCTCCCAACTCCTAGCGGTAATTATCAGTGGCTAGTAGTGAAGTTCACTGCCCAGACACTGCACGATTTAGGAGCTCGCCCTACCAATCAAGTTGGGGTAATCAAGTCCAGCTAATCAACTGCCATCCTTCTTAGCCAACGAACCGCCCGCTACCCATCTTCCTTCGAACTTTTCTTATTATATGTCTTGCTTCGCCTCCGGCTTGAGTGCCATCCGAGGGAATACTGAAAGATCGTTTGTCTTCGGGAGTAGAAGTGTGGTCTACGCCTTGCACAGTCTCGTCTCGTGGCCAAGCTAGCTTGGTCGTATGGTTGGCTTACTTGCATGTAGCAGCCCAAGACTGTGTTCGGCCACAGAGAATACAACACCAAAATGGAAACCTGCACCACGTACTTAGGTAAGGAATGATCTGGACATGCGATCCGCGAATCGAT
Source organism: Biscogniauxia marginata (assembly GCA_022695795.1). NCBI lineage: Eukaryota > Fungi > Ascomycota > Sordariomycetes > Xylariales > Xylariaceae > Biscogniauxia > Biscogniauxia marginata. Next base: position 13,945 of record MU404069.1, read on the forward strand.
AATATAAGAATCCTGATAATGAAACAGAAAGCAAGGGAGGCCGCATTTTACGCCCGCCCACGCGCCCGGCTTGGCAGGCCGCCTTATTAGATCCTATGACCAGGTAAGACAGAGTTTCAACAATCAACAATACTACTGCCGCCTTCACAAAGGACGAGAGTAAGAGAGGGAGAAGGAGTGAGAGGGGGAGAGAACAAGCACATGCGCACAGGCAGATATGCTGGGGTAAAATACTACCTAACAACCTATCGATGACGCCAGACAAGACAAGACAAGATGCAAGTAAGATAGGGGGTGGTGTACGGAGGTACATCACTTAAGTGATCATTCCCTAAATGGCATTTAAGGACTAGGATTAATCGGCTAGCTCAGCAAGCCCATCAAAAACCAGCCTATGAGAGGCCTGTTTCGAAATTTGTTTGTTTCGTTTCTCCCGTCACCTCGGGTAAACGACTTGACTAAGATGGCGATTCATTCCTATTCGAAACATAGTTGGTTTGCGCTGGGCATTTGATTCGCTGGGACGTTGTTGACCGTTAGTGATGGAATTAAATTGCCCACAGCCTTTTTTTCACATCCACTCGCTCCGTTCTTAGTCTGTAGGATGGGTGGACGCACTGTGCCCGTCACTACCTATACATATTCGTGCCGGTCCTTCGTTCTCCGTCTTGCTGCTGGCTGACATAGTGCATGATGGAAAGCAGAGCACAAAAGGAAAGTCTGTCTTTAACTAGAGTATTGTTGTTGGTAGGACGGTTGAGGAGGGTACCACAAAGAGACACACAATAAGAACAGCTTATAATAAAGGAAAGGAAACAAAGACATAAGCAAGGCAGGTTGCCAGGCAGGTACGACCCGGTGGCCCTCTCTCCGTTGGCCCTTCCTTTGTGCTACTCTCCAGGCTCAGCCTACATGTACCTCTAAGCCGGAGTACAGTGTGTACCTATTACGCAACCCAATTCTAATTTAGGATCTATCAATCTTATATCTTACAGGTGCGCCCAGCCCCGTTCTTTGCTGGTCGCCCACGTCAACAGACAAAGACCCGACGAGCCCGCCTACACTACATAACCAGCGAGCATCTACGACAAACAGCAACACTTGAAGCAGTCAACCTACGTCCACACCTACACCCAAACTTCTGCTGCCGCTTACAACTCACCCGCACGCAACCTCCACTCTCCTCAGAACAATACAAACATGCGTTTGTCCAACATCATCTCCGTCTCGGTCATTGGCGCCGCCGGTGCCTTGGCTCAGAACGCCACCACAGGAGTAAGGCCCCCCCCGCAAAATAATAAATCTGGGCTTGGTTTACTGACTTGCACCCATAGCAACTAGGTGATGCCACAGTCACGACAAATAACCCGGTTGGCAAGTCTGTGAGGGCCACGCTGCCGGAGGAGCCCTTCTTCAAGACGGGAAGCATCAACGGCAATGTCAAGGGCTACGTCTCTGCCAAATCAGGCGCAAATGGCGTTGGCGTCGACTATGAAGTCTCTTTTTCCAACCTTCCCACGGAAGGCGGTCCATTCAGTATGTCTTCGCTCTGCCTCATTGGTTAGATAGTTATTTGGCTGTGATCTGTTTTGCTAACCTAACTCAAGCATATCACCTGCACGTCGATCCCGTCCCAGAAGATGGGAACTGCACCAGCACCCTGGCGCATCTCGATCCTTTTGTCCGGGGCGAGGACCCTGCCTGCGACTCCGCGAGCCCAGAGACGTGCCAGGTCGGAGACCTGAGCGGCAAGTATGGGAAGATTACATCGGATCCGTTCACCGCTACGTTCCACGACGACTACAGCTCCTTGAGCGAAGGTCTCGGCTCTTACTTCGCGAACCGCAGTTTCGTTATCCACTTTGCAAACAAGACGCGCATCTCGTGCGCCAACTTTGCCGTTCTCGGCAGCAATAACACCTACCCTGTGACCCCTACAGGTGGTGCCAGCCCATCGTCGACCCCGTCCAGCAGCCCGACCGAGATTCCGATCAGTGGGGCTCCCGGCGTACTGAGCGTGGTCAAGCACTTCGCGGTGGTGCCAGTCATGGCCCTTCTCCTGGTGCTATAAGGGACTAGTTCCCATAACATCTGGTTGTCGTGGCGTGACAGTTTTTTATTTTTTCTCTAATGGCATGCCGGGAAGCCCTACCCTTTGATGGTTTTCATCCATGAGCTCGGGTAGGCTACCGGATACTGGCGTCATAAGCCAGCTAGTATGTTGCTACATTTTCACTATGTTGATAAACATGGAAAGGTTCGCTGGAATCGGCGGGACGGGACGGGACGGCAGTAAGATAGAGGGACGGGAAGTTGAGCCGGTTGGCTCTCTTGCTACTTTATGGTGTTAATGGGTAGACGATAAAAGGGGTGATTTTTTCTTGTACCTAATTTTTATTCTATTGATAGATTTAAACCATGTCGTTTCTAAAAGACATATGCTTACAACTATTGGCCTCGGTCCATGCTCTTCGTTCTTCCAGAAATGCATATGCATGTTTTTCCGTCTTCATCGTTGTGAACTCTAGTTCTTCGCGTCGGGTAGGATCACACGGGACCTAAGGGCCTTCCCGTACTTGATGTTTCACCGCCAACCGCCTGTGCGATCAGCGAGATTGCCCAAGATCAGAACTAACCTTAATCCATTGAATTTGGTGCAATGGCTATTGCACACTAGGTATAAAGTGGATCCTTTCCTATAGATCTCCAGACTTTACAATACATTGATACATACATACATCCAATCCAATCTAGTGTGATTACAGAGTAGATTAGATTTTGACATCTTATTTACCCCCACGATCATCCCCCCCGTCCGATTATTTCACTTCCCCCCCAACCTCATCATCCGACTTTCTGAGACATGCGGCGCATGCACGTCTCAAAAAATAAAATAGAGGGAAAACATTGAAAAGCCTGTGATCCACGCTCTATACAACTGTTCCAACTCAAGGCCTAGAATCTTCGGATATCGAAGCCTACTCCCTCGTCGCCTTTGGCTCGTGTGGTTCGTGAAGTCATTTTTAGCCAAGACCACATAGCGCTTTAGGCGCAGAGATCCCGGCTCGGTTGCTGCCGAATTCGGGGTTGCGTATGGATAGTTCACAGGAGGCCCCTAGCCTTGCCCCTTGGAGATACTGGATGAGTAGACTCCCGTCTCCATCGACGGCCTGCGTCCTGGTGGCGCTCTGACTAGTGGGATACTATATGCTGCAGTTGCATGGTGCATTGTAGAACAGGGGTATCAACACAATGGGAAACCTACTTCACGGTGCCTCACTTACACCTCACCAGTTATGGAACAGCACCCTTAGACTATTCGGGGCTTATGGTGATCCTCTGACGGGACGGGTGGCGTGTAACCCAATATATCACCGATCCGGTTACTTCAAGTAGTTTGCAGAGGAAACACTCTCGCATTAGACCGATGAGATCTCTATTTTTCTGCAACGCCAGATTTGACAAGGCTTGGGCTTGGTTTGAGGAGCACCGGACAGACAGACTCAAGCGATCTCTTTAACTCGATGCTCCGAGTATTAACCTCATGGCGCGCTTAGCAGATTCTCAACGGCGTACCAAAATCGATCCCGGTGTCCTGCCTTTGCATCCTAGATCTCAGTAGCATGTCCTCGCCTACATTCCGAAATACGGGGTGACATCGTCACGCATCAATGCGCAATTGGACGAGGTATATCTGGCTAGGTAACACCGACAATCTGCGCGTTGACGCCGCTTAAGCTGAAAGGGATCTGATTGATGTCCTGCTAACCCCCGAAGGAGAAGCCAAATGCCAGATCAACCCACACCATGAACGACTCTCGTTGCATTCAGGCAGAGGCTTGGATCGATGTGACGCACCTGCAGAGTAAATCAAGACTACTCAAGCTTCCGAAAATCTCCCAATGCCGCCACATGCGACCTTACTCGTCCCCGGTCGCTTAAGACCTACCGCGATACCAGCGACTGGACGCTGCCCAAGCCAAGAGAAAAGGGGAATAAAAAAGAAGAAAAAAAGGAAATAAAAACAAATCTGGACGTGCAGACCCGATACCTATCCGCTGAAAAGATGCGCAACCTTCCCAGCATCGATTCTGCGATAGACCGATGCTGGGCCGTGATAGGCCGTGGCGGTACTCGTGATCCTTGCGGACTCATCACCGGTGCTCCTGGCTACACACTATTGGCTCAAGAGGCGCCGGGAAACCAAGCTGATGGGCTGATATTACCAGGGAACCGATATTATACAGATGTCAAATTGACGATCTCCATACTGAGTGCGTTTCCTGGGTACGACTACCTAGAAACTAGGAACCGCAGAACTATAATCCAATTATCGATTTCGATGTAGATACTGGCTCGCGCTCTTTAATTCTTCATCCTGTTGTAGCTCTTGCTACCCTTGGAGGAGGGCACGGATGCCCCTGCAGTTGGAGCTGCAAGTGGGCTGACGGTAGAAGCATAATATCTCGGTTTATACCAACCTCAACCAGCGTGTTGGAAATAGTAATGATAAGTCATCATGCAGACACAAACCACATCGGGATTTGCTTTTTTTTGCTCTTTCGATTTCAACATCACAAACGCAGTCATCCCAGAGAAGCATTGAGGTAGCCCAACGAGCCGACTACGGTTCTTTCTCCCACCACCGCGGTTTTCCCATGGTGCATGTATCATTGTAAAAAGATGCCCAGGGTACTGAGAATCCAGGCGCATAGACCCGCAGAAAGACTTTGTCCAAATGACGCACGCCTTTAGATTTGAGGTCGGCGACCATCCCTCGCATGTAGTAGGGATCGACTTTGTGGGTAATAGTCACGAGCACTTCCCATTTGACCTATCTCCTGTCCACGGTGAGATCCTATTCGCAATGTACGCATCTGTCCCACCGAGCAACCTCCTTCTCGCAGTTCTTGACCGTAACTTCGCGGCAAGTGTCAACTCTTCCGTGTTGTGTTCAACCTCACCTCGCTTAAGGACAACCGCCCAATGCCGTCGCATACATCATCGACTGTAACGGCTTCCGGAAAGAGGAAGTTGACTAGGTTCCTAAGACAATATCAACTCCCGAGCCGGTATGTGAGATGAGTGGCCAAATAGGATAACTCCCTAATCCATGTTGTCACAGACCCAATCAGCGGTCATCACAAACATGAGTTTCCCAGGATAAAGAGATATAGGGGTCTTTGAGAGCCTCTTTAGCAAGATATCTAGCCCATTTTGAACACCATCTGAGCCTCGAGGTCTGCGCTGCAGCCAGACAGTAGTTGATAGTAGCCTTGTCTAACGCGCCATGCGTCTAGACAGTGCAGAACGCCTGCATGAACCTTGCAACTTCGTCCCAATCATTCCGTTTTCGTCTAACACTCTGCATATCCCAGGCTGACATCGAACTCCTTGAGTAAAAAAAGCCCAGGGGCCCACTACTGTTCATCAGCCTCTGTATCTGTACGTCGTATGTGGAAAGATAGAGGCTGTTCTTCTACAAACTAGAAATAAGCATTCAGCTGATCGACTTGGATACGATGATGATATTGCCGTTAACTTGTGAACAATATTCATCGGTTGGAGATGGACCCTGGTGCGCTTTTAGTAGTGTCATTCCAACTTGGGAAAGGTCACAGCATGTGACGTATCCTATTATAGTTGGCAGAGATCTCGCGAGACTTCCATCGCAAGCCGCCTGGTACCTCACCCCGAGATAGACGCTTACACATGCTTTGCTCGATAGAGACATCCTGTGTACCAGTACCCGGCGCCGACTCTTTCCTCAGCGACTAGTCAAACCCACAGTCTACTTGGGCACCCGCTTACATTGGGCCCTCCAAGTTATCAGCACCATAGAGCAGCCAATGGGTGGTGGTGATAGACTACTCATGCCGCGCCACCACCGTGTTGCTGACATTTATCTTGTAGATGAGGTAGGGCGAATATCACCCCGCGTGTTCTCTCTCTGTCCATTCCGTTCTGGACCCCATGCAAAGAACTATAGGGGAAGCTGATTATAGGGTCGTTAGTCAGACACCAGTGTCTCCCCCCCTGATGACCGGTCAAAGGGAGTATCCCTAGAGCCACTCCTATATATAAGATCCCGCGTGCAGCATGTAAGCTTCTACGTGATCTGAAGCCATGGTCCTCACCTTTCTTCGTTTCCACGCTCTTCTTGATTCACTTGGAAATAGGAACTTCGACAAAGTGATCTCCTTGAGTCTAGTCTTTAGAAGCCGATGCCTCTCCTCACCATGTCTACGGGATACAACAACGACATAGAGAACGTGCGGCAGAAGGAATATCCGCATATGAATAATGGTTAGCATGATGATTCACTTTTGCCTACGTGCAACCTAACCACAAGTAGGTGTCTACCTTGATCATAGTGGTACCACGATCTATGCGAAGTCTACCGTTGAGTCATTCGCTTCGAAAATGGTCACGAATCTATACGGCAACCCTCACTCGGAGAACTCGCCGGCCAAACTCTCCGGAGACGTCGTTGACCAAGTCCGCGAGAAAACACTCAACTTCCTGGGCGCGAGCCCCCAGGAGTTCGATCTGATTTTCGTCGCAAACGCCACCGCCGCTATCAAACTCGTCGCGGATTCTTTCAGGGATCTCGCCGAGAAGACCAGAGATCGCCGGTTCTGGTATGGCTACCACAAGGACGCACATACAAGCATCGTGGGCGTGAGGGAGTTGACGTACGGGCAGTCTTACTGCTTCGAGAGCGATCAGGAGGTTGAACGATGGCTCCATTCCCCAGGGACGAGCTTCGTCAACCGACATCACCCCACGGGCCTCGGCCTGTTCGCCTACCCCGGACAGTCCAACATGTCCGGGAGGAGGCTCCCCCTCGCGTGGTCGAAGAAACTACGACAGTCGGAGCAGCTGCAGAACACGTACACGCTGCTCGACGCCGCGGCGCTGGCGATGACCTTCCCCATGGAGACGGTCTTCCGGGACGCCGAGCGGGCGCCCGACTTCACGTGCCTGTCGCTGTACAAGATCTTCGGCTTCCCGGACGTGGGCGCGCTCGTGGTGCGGCGCGAGTCGGGCCACATCCTGACGCTGCGCAAGTACTTCGGCGGGGGCACCGTGTCGATGGTGGGCACGCTCGGCGACAACTGGCACCGGTCCAAGGGCCTGCAGGCGCCGACGTACGCGCTGCACGAGGGGCTCGAGGACGGCACGCTGCCCTTCCACAGCATCCTCGCCCTCGGCGAGGCCATCGACGTGCACGCCCGCCTCCACGGCCCCATGCGGGCCGTCTCGGCCCACACGTCCTACCTCGTCGCCCGCCTGCACCGCGGCATGGCCGCCCTCGCCCACGCCAACGGCCGCCCCCTCTTCCGCGTCTACGGCGAGAACGACCCCCGCGACTTCGCCGACCCGAGCCGCCAGGGCTCCGCCATCGCGTTCAACGTGCTCCGCGCCGACGGGAACTACGTGCCGTACGCCGAGGTGGAGCGGCTGGCGAACGCTGCGGGCATTTACATCAGGTCCGGAGGTATGTTGCTTTTTATTATTGAATAAAAGGAAATTTCTTTTCTTTTGAAAAAGAAAAATATTTTTTATCCCGCGGTGGTGTGGTGTGGTGTGGTACACCTTGCTGATTTGATTTTTAATATAAAATTAGGAGTATGTAACCCAGGAGGCATCTTCACGTCCCTCGGCTATGAACCGTGGATGACGGAGCGCGCTCTATCCGCTGGGCACCACTGCGGCTCGCACGGGATCTCCATCATCCACCGGCTTCCTACGGGGTGCGTAATCTCTCTCTCGCAGCTTCTTTTCCCTTCCCCTCGCTCGTAGTGCCTACCTAGTCTATCTCTATCTCTATCTCCTGTACTAATTCAACCTGTCGGTACTACAGTATCGTCCGTGCCAGCCTTGGCGCCATGTCCACGAAGCAGGACGTAGACACGTTCCTGGAGTTCCTGCGCGGGACCTTCGTCGAAGGCGTCAACACCAACAACAACGGTATCAATACAGTCAATGAGAAGAGTTTCTCGTCGCCGACAATTTTCTACCCGTCGCCCGAGGCCCTGCTGGCAGAGGACCTGCCCGCCGAGTACACGACCGCCAGCGCGTTCCCGGACGTCCGCGAGGTGCCCCGTCCGCGGCCCATGGCGTATCACGTCCGGACGGCGCCTGACGCGGTGCCGAGAGTGGTGCCTCCCGTGCTGGCGAGAGATCTCATGCACGGGATCGCAGTTGCTAGGTAGAAGAAAATGTAATAAAAAAAGATAAAGGTAGAGTACCTAAGTAATAAGTTAAGCATGGGTGGTCGGGATAATATCGGAGAGGGTTCCTCTCAATTTTATTTTCAACATGTCATCACTACTACCACTACTACATGCGATGCGAAGAAAGGAGAAGAAAAAAAGTTAATTTAGGTAGTCTGTCGTTTTGTTATTGTCTTGCTGAGGTGCGGGTTGAAAACGGCATGTATAACAGCTGTTTAAGGTTCGATTACACCGGAATTTCAACACATTCAAGAAAAAAGGGGCTGGGGTTTCATCTACAGAGGATACCTGTTTTCCTACCTAGTTATCGCGATGGCGGGCCATGGAGATAGATACTAGGTCGGACTCGGGCGAAGAGCCCGGCTGCCTCTGTTTTCCTCTTTGTCTGTAACTCGGGATCATATTAAGTATAATACATACGCACTCGCTGCCAGGGGCAGCGACGGTGCGAGAAAAGTAAATATTGGCATGTCTTGCGATTAGATCGCATTCCTTAACTATGTCTACCCCTAGGTATAAATACATAATACCATATATATCGATATGATATCATGAACTACCTCGTGACGAATCTGTCTCTCCCTCCCTCTCTTTCCCCTTTTCTGCATAGGAATTATAAAATGTGCAGATATGGGGGGCTAGAAAAGTGAATGAACACCTAACCAGGAAAAACAAAAGTAGGTTAGGTACCTAAGGTAGTCGATAAAGCAGTGATCTACCTATCCGCGCGTGTGTCTATGCAGGGCCCAAACCCATACACTCGAAAGGTATGGGTCCAGATATAGTCTACCAGATCTGAGCGATGTTTGGAACCTTGCTCAGCTTGCTTTCCCAAAACGGGCGGTCAGCCCCCAGCTCTCAGCCCGGCTCAGCCCGGCTCGGCTCCGGATTCTCAGCTCTCAGCTCGCTCGGGCTAGGCTTGCCTTGGCTCAGCTCAACTTTCAGCTCCTTTCAGCTCTCTCCACACTCTTGGCCTCCCCCGAAGAAACCAAGCTTATCGCCTGAACGTTGGGCAGGATATCCATCCCCCCCCTTCCTCCTCCCCCTCCCCTCCCGCCTCTTCCGCAAGGAAAATTTTGCACTCTTTTCTTTTCTTTTCCTTTCTATTGTGAGTATCCGAGAATAGGTGGGTAGCAAAGCCGATATATGGTCGGTTAGATGATACTGTGAAATGCGTGCTGCCGGTGCTGCCAGCCAGATTCTAGTTACACGAGACGCACGGCCAACGAGCAAGAACAGGCTGCTTGTAGGTAATCTACGTACATTACATGTACGCACACACGTGCATATACATGCTACTTATTTGTCCAGAAGGATACCTAACATACGTCACCCTGCTTTTCATCTGGCGTGCTACGCTTGAGCTGCTTGGTTAACGCAAGCGTACATTGCATACAATAGAGCAGGCAGACACTCGATGCTTAGTTTTCCTTTTCCTTGTTAATGTCCCCTCACGGGCCAGGAAATATTTTGGCGTTGCTACGCTGGATGATGAAATGGAGGAATCCCAAAATTTGTGAAGGGTTCCTGTCCTTGCTGAAAATTTAAGAGCGATTAATCGACATAGCTTATTGTCAGGGGTATAAGTTAGCCTTCAATAGCGGCCCTATACTCTCGGCATCTATCAATCTGTTGTGCACCTTTCACTCGACACTTAACTGGGCCTATGCTTCAACCCTTCCATCCCGTTCTGTCTTTCGGCTCTTAGGTTGCCCTTGGGCCCCCCTTTATTGCTGGGGGCTAGGTGGGGGAGGCGTATCCAGAAGGTGGGCAGATAGAATAGATAGGTAATTAGATAGATAATTCGTCTTGTCTCGATGCGTGAGAGTGCATTGTCGCAATTCGGATTAAAATCCAGTTCGTTTCCGGTTGGATCGGGAATCCTCAGAGGCAGCGGTCTGACTAGGGACTTGGAATCTGCGGGTAGCCTTCATATTGGTTGCCTTCGTTTCTTCAAATATTGAGAAGAGGGTTGATTATAATCAAGAAGTAGGTCCTTTAGTACGCTCTACTAGATCGTGTGCACTGTCTTCATGACAAAGTTCCTCTGCAAATGGGTCTATAGCTATGGAAGACAAATGTCTTGTTCAAGAATTAGGCTAGTCTTCTATCTACCTAGGTATTAGAAACTATAACGGATCAAGGTGGTACGAAAGAGTAAATAAGTATATCGTGGCTACGTCGTAATCTTTAAAGGTCGTCCTCTGGTGATCAGTCTACGTCGTACAGTCGCCTCCACCCTCGTATCCCCCTCAGTACATCCTGCATGGATATGCCGAAAGTCACTCGCCCGCTGCATTGATCCGCTTTGCTAATACTTCACATAGGAACGGGGATGCTCGTATCGGAACCGGTCTTGATTCGACAGTTAAAGTATATATGTCGAGTTGATTTACAATTCGGCACAGTAGCAGGGCGAATACCATCGTCGTTGCGGCTATGACTAGCATGATACGGCCTGATATTAAGTGATCAAAAAGGCAATATTTAGCAGAGTTTCTTGAATGAGTCTCGCAGTTAGGGTTCACTGAAGAGATTCTCAAATTCAAATCGAGGTGTTAGGCAAGACTAACTCGGGTCCGGCAGGGATTAGTCTGTCGGAGCTACCCCTTTTCACATGCTCCTCCAAGGCTCTGGCCAGATAGGCTAGTCATGTATATAACCTCAGCAAGTAACAACTTAGTCTAAAAACACTCATTGGATAGGAGAGGAACGTCCGGAGGTATTACAATAACTAAACACCTTGCATGAAGTTCTGGCCGCATATTATATGCCGGGCAAAATTATAGTCCATCTCGTTGATTTGTGGACGAAGATGGTTATACTACACCAATAGACTTTGTACATCTTCAAATTATTCCTTGTTATACTCTCGCCACCCATGCAGGAATCCGAGGGGAGATTTATATTATTTTACTTGGTGGCTCCCTCCATCAGCACAAGCTTCAATGGTGAATACGAAGCAGCTATAATCACTTAAATAGTCGCTCGGATGGAGGCTTTTAAGTAATATAGCTACAGCGCTTATCAGATATACATATTTTTTACCAAACTATATCTAAATGGAATGATATTGGGTTACACACTCCTTAAGCAATGTTCATCCTAGTCCTTATTAAACCCCCATTATTTAGATCGTGCTGTAGCCGGAAAACTCTGAATCAGCTCTACGATAGGTTCTAGATGTCTTGATGCCCAAGAATCAACTCAAAAATCCGGGGTTGGTGACTTTTGGGCATCGATCGACTCTATCCTGCGTCTAAAGTTGCCGCTTACTACCTCAGATCTGATGATTAAGCTCCTCGTGCAGAGATGTTGGTGTTACCACGCATGCCGGTTTCGATTGGTCTCGCCCCATATGAGATGATTGAGAAATTATAATTTCCCTATACCCATCTAATAAGGTGAGACGAATGCGGTGTAAGAAGACGTGGCCAACCGAAAGGAACGTTAGTATCAATGATAGGTGATAGAATGATCACTCCTGTGAATCGAATCAATGTTCGGGTGGGTGTGCTGATGTCCTCCTAGATTCATTCCTCTCGCTCATAATCTGTTGGGGTACTCGGGATTTCATATGCACCTTCAAGAGAACTGCCATAATGCCTATCCCCAGTGAGACATACTCTAGAAATTTTAGTCCATTACAGTATTTTGGGGTTCCAGCGGATAGTTAACTGTAAGCTTTACTAGGTATATAATGTGTATATATCAATGTCCCAGCTCTGAACTCAGTTCACGCCGGCCTTCATCTTGCAGTTCCTGAAGTTATGGAACCCTTGCAATGAGATGCTACGGATTCAAATCATAGTGCGGCTCGTTTGCCGAAAGGAGCGTTCCGCAGTCTGCGATGCGTAACAACAGGCTTCCCCACGTTCTCATTCGACCTTGTCAACCACCTATCCTTGGAGACTGTAACACATGATGTAGACTGCAACGCTCTCACCGTCCTCCCTATCTATAGAATCAAAATCATCTACATCATTGTGGCAAACCTACACGCCGGTATTGCTATCGAAAGCTACCGGCATTACATATTGGCGTGATCGACAGCCCACACCGGATCAAATAAGCGCGGTCACGACTGGGGTTGACCCTCGTCAGATATAAATGAATCAAATGGCGGTTGCAGCCGTGGTTGAACAACATGTTGATAGATAATTTCTGCGTCTGTGATATCCCATAAATTGGCCCCGACCTACCATCGTCCATAGAAGATCGTCAAGCGACGGTCACACATTGATACCACCACACAGATCAATCACATATGCGTTGTTATGACCGCTGACGTAGATTGAGCCACCACACCGGTAGCAGTTTCACCCTAGGTTGAAGTTGGGCGACGATGCTGAAAGGCTTGGCCATATCTGTGGCCAAGAAGGGCATATGATGGAGGGATATTTTTCCAGACATGGCTCGGACTGGAGTCAGCTACATATCACCAGGCTCCCTCGATATAAAAAGTCGCCAACTCGATCGGAGGCTGATCAATCGACCATCGATCACACGACACAGCAAGATTTCGAAACCAGCACTACACATTCAATCGATATGGAGACAGCACAGATCGGTAACAGCGTTCGGCTCCCTTGGAAGGAGCCAAACCCTCCTGCCAATGTCCGGCGCCCGACTTACATGAGCCGACGCCCCAGCATGGGGTCTCGGAAGCCGAGCATTGCCCAGTCAATCGAGCAGCGTCGGATTCAGTTTCTTAAATTCCTGCCGCTTGGCATCAAGAATCACGTTATCGCCATCGCCAGCGAGTTCGCGGGGACGTTCATGTTTCTGCTCTTCGCGTTCGGGGGTACCAACGCCGTCAACACGGCACCAAACGAGGGTCAGCCTGAGAACCTCGCGGCCAACCCGGCCAAGCTTCTCTTCATCAGCCTCTGCTTCGGCATGAGCCTCGCGGTCAACGCTTGGGTCTTCTTCCGCATTAGCGGCGGCCTGTTCAACCCGGCCGTTACCCTCGGCATGATGATCGTCGGTGCTATACCATATATCCGTGGACTATTGGTCATCGTTAGCCAGCTAGTCGGCGGCATTGCTGCTGCCGCCGTAGTGCTGGCTATTCAGCCCGGCGACTTGGCTGTCTCGACAACGCTGGGTGGTGGCACGTCCGTCGTTCAAGTCAGTATCTCTCATTTCTCTCAATGCTCCTCTATACTCTTAGATCTGTTCTAGTGGAGACTGACGTGCTGATATGGAATAGGGCCTCTTCATCGAAATGTTCCTTACAACTCAGCTTGTTTTCACAATTTTCATGCTAGCTGCCGAAAAGCATCGCGCTACATTCATTGCCCCTATTGGCATTGGTTTATCGCTATTCATTGCTGAACTGATGTAAGACATTCCACCCCCCCTTGCTTCCCTGTGGGGGTCAAGTCCATTATAATCTTGGGGGTTGATCCTCCCTGGAAAGCTGAAAACGAGTATCTTTCCTCTGAGTCGTGTCGAGAAACGAGCCCGTGTAGTGCTGACCACGACATCATCTCTCAGGGGCGTCTACTTCACCGGTGGGAGCCTCAACCCCGCGCGATCATTTGGGCCATGTGTCGTGGGGGCGTCTTTCGAGCACTATCACTGGATCTACTGGGTTGGCCCCATCCTGGGCTCGCTCCTTGCCTCCGCATTCTACGTCACCATTAAAGCGCTTGAGTACGAAACCGTCAATCCAGAGCAAGATAACGCCGGCAACGCCGACGTCAACCGATTCGGTCTCAGCACGATCAACTCGAGCGAGAAGGTAGAGGCCGACGCAATAGAGCACCCGAATATCACCCGCCTCAACTCCAATGGCCCAGGTACTGGGTCCGGTGGTAAGCGTGTCACCCTCAGCAGGGGCAATACGAATACCGGGTCGTACAACGGGGGGCCGAGCCTAGAGGCCGGCCACCGGCCTGGGAGTAGTGCTGGGAACGAATCCCAGGGCATATCAACAGCGCCTTGATGTGGGTACACTGAAGTGTTCATGGCTGAATATAACACTACGCCATCTAGTATCCAACCTCCTCTCGAGATCACATGTTGTCCCACCTATCCTCCGACCAATCTGGTACCTGTCATACCCACTACGTTGATATTATCTTGTACGATTACGAACGAACAATGATACGAGAATCATGTTTGGGACTACTGCAATCTTTACATATATTTGTCTGCGTTGTATCTGTGACGGCGTTTACACTTGTCTAGGCGGTTCTACATGGGGGTGTATTTTGGGGGTCAGGGGGTCGTGCTCGAAAATTGTCAAATAGTACACGCTCGTTAGCTCCTACATAATTATTCGTAATCCTACCTACCCAGGTACAACATGAAAAAAAAAAAAAAAAAAAGCATGTGCAAGACAAAGTTTCTCAACGGCTGTTTTCTTGGCAAGTAATATCACGTACATAGCGAAGTGACACTGCCTGTGACATCTCAGACTTGCATCCTTGTGCACCTATAATATGAGGGGCTCGACGGAGAGGGGAAGGCATCCCATAGTTTCACTACCACGTTAGTCACACCATAAAGAACCTCTCCCGACATACATGTGTACTTTAGATCAGGCTAGTAAATCTCGATTGCACGGACAACGGCTGTTTAAAGCTTTCGTCTTAGAGTAGGTTAATCTTAACGAGTCAAATTTACCTATATTTACAATTAATACCTAGTCCCCTTTGTATTTATGGATCGGGGGAGATGGTAACATATGTGACACTGCTTAGGTTAATAAGATATTAGAAGCAACAGTCTAAGGTAGCTGTAAAGTGTTGAAAGACGGGGCTATATGACCCTTGGTCTCTTGTGTACATATAGATGGGCTTCGCCCACCTCCTTAGACTCGCCTTGAACTAATACACTTGATCCTATCCTTGTATCTTCGTCCCATCTCAACGCAGATGCACGGCTTTGAATATCATGATACGGGCCTATGTGTGCATTATCATGTTAATATATTATTATCCGATTTGAAAGCTACCTGTTCCATTGGTGATTTAGCTTGCTGTCACGCGGAGGGACACCTATAGACGCCGCCAAGGCCAGTTAGTCATGAGCCAGAATGTTATTGGAGACAGATACTGATGTTGGATTTAATGATACTAACGTGCATAGGATGAAGGATGCCCCAGGCAGACAGATTGAGTATAAATAGGCAGAGAATTCCTGGGGACCTCATGAATGAACTTAGACTCTCAAGTCCCTTGAGACCAAAGAGAATTATTAGATGAAATTGAACTATTGTTCCAAGCTCATCAGCCCTTGTCACACTTGCGGCCTTCTAGGCCGTGTCTTTTCAAACTATTGTCGAACTCAGAGGTCAAAATCTAGTTCAGATATCAAGACCTATCAGCCCTCCCTATATCTTAATACTCTCTTGTTTCCTTTTCAGCTATACGGTTACGATTATGTGATGTAGTCTGACTATATACTTATAAATTCATATCTGGCCTATGTCCAAGGGAGTGGTTAGGTGCACAACAGACTGATAGTCAATGGGAGTACGAGGTTACTGTAAGACCGCCAATAATTAGCAGGAGAGCTCTCCTAAAGCCTCTGGGAGGACCTGCTCTAGTTATTACACCATCTCGTTGTAAATCTTGTCTAAAACAGCCCCATAAAGGGGAGGTTTAATTCTTGGTCCCCTAACACCTACAGGCTCCCCTTGGAAGATTTGGCCTCTCCTGCAGAGTCTGCCTTGAACTACTAAAATGTGTAAAAAGGAGAGAGATGAGATACCGAATTTCATCGTTGTGACCAACATTAAGAGGTCAAAGGAATTTGCATATGGACGAGAATTAGTCCACTCCACGCACGATAGACCCCCTATTCTAGTGACAAAGTAATTAGCCAAGTTGTATTAGAGGTGTCTTGGATATTTCACATGAGCTATTGCAACCCACATGATAGAAGCTATATGAGCAAAGGCTACGCTTAGGTGTTATTCTAGAAATCCTCTTCCTAGTTACTCTGCTGGATTAGGTAGGGACCGTGAGAAGGAACTTGAGATCGGCCTGTCCACCACAATGGTGTTTCCCCTTGCAGTTTTACAAATGCATCTGAGAAACCAGTTCTTGGCTTCAATGAAGTAGCCAATAATACCTCTCGTTATACTACTAGTCTGTAAGGGCACGATCACCGTTTTGCCCCATCTCTACATGCATCATTGGCTAAGCACCACTCAACCGCTTGAGTGTTGTCAACTGAGGTGTCCCTTCCGAGACCAACATCGCGTTAGATCAGAATAGGTAAATGGTCCAAGGCTAAGAGAAGTCATGCTTATTCCAACATCCGATTCTTCGTAGAGCCTGAATCCCGTGACGACTAGCCGTATTGACTAGAGCACCTGTCTTAGACTAATCAGCATTTTTCAACCAACAGAAGTCTTAGCTTCTCTGGCCATGTACTGCATCAAGTTCGTCGGTGTGTCGAGTCTGGCCAAATTTGCGAGAATAAGCCTGTCGTCGGTACTGGTCTGAGTTTCAAACCCGGCAGAGGTAGCATCGCCACATGGAATAACGTGACCAATTTCCATGTCAATGGCATCTCAACTCGGCTTCAAAATACATTATGGAGATACTAGATTATCTCAGCGGTGAGGAGTTATGTTCGGAACTGGAAAAGGGTTGTCTATGATCGTAGACTAGTAGCGGCTCTCTCATTTGCCGAAGCCCCCCTTGATCAGTGCGCAGGCGAACATTCGACACGACTGTTCGTCTGTTATCAATCAAACATAATGCAATGTCAATCATATTGGATCTAAGGAGCTCAATAGGCTACGTTGGAGAGAGGCGGAAAGGACTACGCACTATGGACACATCAAAACGGGTAGCAGAGGCATAGCGAGGGGTTCGGATATGCAAGTGTTAAGACAAAGGCTTTCTATTTATAAATTTGTTCCGAAAAGAACAATGTTTGCGAATATCATGCTTATAACCTCTTCTCGGTTTCAGTATTGCTGGTTAAGACGCCTTGTCGTCAAGTAGACAATGCGCCAAGTCTAGCCACGCCGCTAGCCTTGCTGCTGCGGAATTCTCAAAACATGGTGTGGAAATAACTTGGTCTTATCTAGAAGCCATGTAAGACGCATGGCTAGCATGAGATAGGGGTACGTAAAACGGTGCGAGGGCGGTATCTTCAACCCCACAATATAATAATGATCGTTCAACGTCCCAGGTAACCGGGAATATTCTATATCAAAAGAAATTATGAGGACAGCCATTTGGAACTAGTCTCTCATTAGTGTGGGATTTGGGGGGCTAGCAGGCGGTGACGAATACACGCTCAAGTCTTAAGTCCTAAGCTGGAGGGCTTCAGGCCGACAACGCTACGTAGAGTTCATCGGACAGTGTCCCGATCACGAGAGACTCCATGAGCTGAGGTACCAATCATCAGACAAGGCGACATGTTGATCAACGAGGTCTCACCATAAACTCCCCTTTTCATCATCTTATTTCTAGTCCTCGTCAGCATCGAGCTCCGTCTCACGAACGAGACATCTTCAAATCTAATGATTGGTGGTTGAGCAGCCACAGCCTAAGTTTCCGGGAACCGCAATCTAGCGTGTTCGACGCGTGGAATGTGGAATAATGTGCAAGCCAGGCCTGACCTTGTACTCTACATGTAGTTTTCAAGTGATGGGTAGTCGCAAGAATCTTATAGAAATTTGGACTCCCTTCTGGACAACTCTGCACGGCCATGTTCGCACGGCTCGTAGCCCTGAACTTTCAACACACCATAACACATGACTAGATGGGGGTTGCAAGATGTCGGTAAAGGATCAACGTTCTCCCTATTTCTTGGGACTAGGTGGGCAATAGGGCATAGCTAGCGTGCCGGAAGTCGGAAGACAGGACGCTATATTACTCTATTACCCGCCGCCGAGACTATAGATCATGGGTCTTTAGGGCTGTCTCCAATTTTCTCAGTGTTGGTCCGGGTTACACGCGTTGTTGTAGTCATTAAGCGACTCGGCTTATTTGCATTCACATTTGACTGCGCGGTTTGAGTTGCTGTCGTGCGACGACACTGTCGGTTTGAAGATAGACGCAGTTAAACTTCTTAAGTATTTATAGCTTGAAGTTTCGTCTTCGTAATATTCTTTAATGCGCTTCTAGGTAGTAGAGCCAAGAACGATGCCGCATCGTCAATTCGTATTAAAGGCGTCTCATCAATGCAAAGAGCCCTAGGACGATGTGAGCTCTATTGGATGCGCTACCTAGCTTACTTTTGCGGCAGATCCCATAGTCAATCTTTCTCCCTTCTTCTTTTTCTTCGTCTTCTTCTTCCCTAAAAGAGAGTGGCGTGGACGGTATTGGGACAGGGGAGGAAACGGTCAGTCATTGGTTAGAGCAAGTTCCAGACCCCGGCGCTGACCCTATGGAATGTCAATTCTCGCAGAAAAACACTGGGTGATTCTTCTTTGTGGAATAGTTATTATCTTCAGACAGGGTGCGGGCACTATATCTAGCATTGATTGCTCAAGGGTCTGCCATGCAGGAGTTAGCGAAATGCCGGGCCGCCCACCGATTTTCCAAATGCTAGCCCCAGTATGTTAGCCCCGGCATAGTGTTAAGCTTAAGGGAGATTCTCGGGCGAGATTCTGGCTAAAGGCAGATCAAACAAGAGCAAGAGCGGTTAGGTGATGACTAGGGGTTCGGACGACTAAGTATGGCCCTGGTACCAAGCTCCAGAGGCGGCCAAGTGGGCTCGTAAGCTACGAAAGCAATAACTGATTGCTGCTGATGTGCATGAGCTTCGGGGTATCGAGGCTCTAGTTGTCATGCATACTAGTCAGATGATAAACCGATCTTCCAGGATTTCCTGGGGGGATCTTCCGAGAAGCCGAACTTCGGGCTCCCTCTCCCGTGCATTAACACGGAGACATCGTGATAACAGTCGATTATTTATGCGGGATAGGTAATCTCAAGTCGCCGACCATGCTCACCGATCTTAGAAGGCTCCATATAACTAGAAATCGGTTGATCGGCCATAAAAAATATGACATATCGAACGTTAGACGATTAAAAGGAAAATGGGAAAAAAGAAAAGCAAGACAACCTAGGGCCACGCGTTGCGCTTACTGGTTCATAAACCAACGACTCCCTGCAAAAGACGACTGAGCGGCGTCATCGATCCCTGCTCGTCCACTTGGAGCAGGGGGTTACTTCGACTTGCCGAGGAAAGGGTATACCGCTAGTATTCAGTATACGAACCGCGACTATTCGCATGAATTTATCGATGCTTGTCAGAGAGTTTCAGTCAAGACGATCTGTCGCTTTTCGTCACTTGGACATGATCAGATCTCTCCTGACGTGGGGAAACCTTTGGAAGCCTGGTCAACTAATGTAAAAGGCCCATTGGTTGAATCTTGCGCACCGAATAATAGCCTGTACTTGCATCTATTATTGATATATTACAGCTCTACCCCTGTTCCCCTGTTAAAACTGGATTTAGTCAGGGCCGACTGTTCAAGTGAGTATAGCATTGCTCATAGTTTACCAAGGACTCGAACAATCTGACTGAATGTTGCTAACGATATATTTGGGTTTTCGGCTGCGCTTTTGCAATACTCTGTCAACTATAGAACAGCAGGAGACCGCTGGCTATGGTACGTTATTAGGTCTGTGTCACAGGCACCGACTCTGTCAAATGAGGCAATAACGGCTATACTGGCCCTACAAGCAGAACCCAATGCTTACTCGAGTTGAAGCCTAGCCGGGGGTACAAAGATGCAGAGGCTAAAAGCGCTACTAGAGCAAGAAGCAATGGTGGTTTTGTGATAGTAGATGATAGAAAGCGTCCTAGGGGGTTGCTGTGGGTGTGTTAAGACTTGGAGCTGGGTAGCTCAGCTTCGAGTTTGATCGCCTACGAGGAAGAAGCTCATCTCGTACTCGAATCAAAACCATTCGTGCTATTATCTGATTCACGTTGTTGAATTGACGCACTCATCAACTTGTCGCGTGCGATCTAGTGGGGATTTTCTTCCCGGTGTCAACACTTGTGCGTGCCGAGGCAGCGTATAATCGGTAACCTCGTCGCACATCGTTTCTGATCGTCACTGGGGTCATATGCATTGTACGGCGTATGCTCGAACTTGCATGAACTGATCCGGTTCGTCCTATTTTGTTCGGCTGAAAGATTTGAGAGATTACATGTTTCTAGAATTTCGCCTCTTTAGCGAAAACTGCAGTTCATATGAGTATCCAGTCAAGATCCTATGTTGATTAGAAAGACATATCGGCTGTTCAAGCTACCTGCGCTGCAGAGTGGCAAGGAAAGGATGATAGGAGACGAACGCCAAGGTTATTAAACCGCTCAACAACCTGCGGCGAAGACGGCTTCGATACGCCTAGAAGAACCTTCGCCGCAAAGGCGGCCGGCAATATCGCCACGCATTCATCCCACCTCGGTGTTACATGCTATGAAAGATCAGATCCTCCCTTACTTCCGCCTCCAATACTAGTGCTAGGTACTTACCAGTCTTTCGGTTCCTACACTTGAGCCCGCTGTCACTCTGACATGCGTAAACTAACAATTCTCTATGCTAGGCTTATCTTATCCGCCCCATACTTTCCGTTGAGAAAAGCGAAAAGCCTCTCTATGTTGAATCAGTCTGCCGCTAAAGGATAGAAAGAACCTAGTCTTGGAATGAACACCACTTGGAGAATATATGTACGGCGGTCGCAAGCTTACCCATACCGATATTCAGGCGGCTTTGTAAGTGGTTTTACGATGAATTACGCCGATAAACTTTATCTCAACAAGACATTACTTACTAGGACAACCGGAAAGTAACCTTGGGACGTAAATTTACGGCGTGAGGATGAAGACAAACGAGATGCCAGTGTTAGAGTTACTATTATGTAGTACCCATAAAGGAAGAAGAAAAAGAAGAAAAACACAACGAAATTTCATCATTTTATTACCAGTCAATGTACGCTCTCTAGCAGGGGTTCAACGATAGGGTAGTATTGGAGAACAGCTGAATCTGAACGAGCACGGACAACTGGGACTCGATTGGCATCTTCCTCAGCCAGCTCAGTCAACTATCCTGATCCTGGCCTTTTCGATACAACAACAAGATTCGCCTAGACTCGCTTAGGTTAGCCTATCTATCTTGGGCCAACGGACGTGGCGTCGTCTGGTAAAAAGGAAGCATAGGCAATAAGAGTATTAGCTCTGTCTATCACAAAGTCCCACTACTCTTTGTGGGCTTTCATCCCAAGTTCAGTGCTTTGACACTATTCTGGCGCCGGGATCGACAGGCCTTGTCGGGCTGCCGGCAGGGGTAAGCTGCAGATATGGCATCGATTGAACTGCAAGAGAAAGCAAACCTAGCAGAACTTCCGGGCATGGTAAATATTTTGGGGGGGACAGAAGAGCCAAATGAGCAAGCGAAGCTCTGCCAAGGAGCCGACGATCCCATGGCTATTCCCGCCCATCCTTCCATCCTCCTCACCGCACCCCGTGCATCAGATCCAATCTTCACACAGTTCCAGAGGATCGGTTGAGCTGTTCCAACGCGATAATGCTACCTAAAAGACTTTCACTCTCATTCGGAAATTCGGGTATCAAATCTCTCATATAGTACGTACTAAATTCCAGGGTTGGGATGAACAGGAACTTCAAACTTCCGGCCACCTATAACACGTCATTATCAAGGCGTCTAGTATCTAATCATCGACGTTTATGTACTTCTCACGCTAGAATATGCCGTTAGAACGATACCGGAAGCCTAGCCCTTTTACTTATTGGCTATTCTAGGAAGAACGGATGTAATTATTACAGGTAGCCAGTCGTCCGTGGGGATTATCCCATGGCTCACCGGAGACAACTTTTATTGCATAGTAGAAACAGTTAGTTCCACCAAGGACATAGATCGTCCGACTATAGATGATGAAGGATGGCTGCTGAAGCAAAAAGAAACACTTAGGGTATACTTGTCGTGGTCTACATATGTTTCAGTCCCTGACATCAAGGCAGAAAGATGATGGAGAATAGTAATCAATTGAAGTCCTAAACACGAAAGCTCTTCCACTAGCGTCCCACAATAGAACATTCTATTCTCATTGATTGCTTTTTTTTTTCTCTTGGCATATATGGTCATATTGAATTAAATATATTTCTCTACGTTTCCTATCCCACTTCTTGATCTAATGGCGGTTCGCTCCATAACGGTTCCACGAGAAAGGAACCAGATGAGCTATGGAACACTTGCATAGTCAAGACCTCCTTGTCATACCTGCAGACGGGACCTATAGGAAGAAAGATACTCGTAAGCCCATATTTCTTAGTGTATATCCAGGATATACCCCAGATGTGCCACTTCACGGTGTCGATTCCGTACCTGACTTAGCTAGGTGATACCTATATCTTACTGCTAAGGGTTGTGGGACCTCTTTGGACATCGAAGAGTTTAAAAAAGCAATACTACAGGATCATTCCTCGTTACCTTCGACTTAGACAAGTTACGCCATAGCTTCCGCGGAGTCTCTCCCCAGGTCCCTGGAAAGCGCCCGCTGAATTTGTCAATCATAGCGTCTAGGTGGCGTCGATCTATAATCGTCCCTACCCCTATCTATTCGCTACTCCCTATTAAATGAGATCAGATTTCAACTCCTACCAGAGCCAGCCAGCTGCTGCAGAGTCTTAACCTTGAATCTTCCTACCTCCACAAACATACCACGATACGACTCGGTCACTACAACGCATTCATCAAAATTTTCCAAACCTATATATGCCTGTCATCTTTTAATCAGTCCTGGAACCTACTGCCGGAAGGTTGTGCACAAAGCTTCCCAATCTAGACATACTCCAGACCCCTGCCTCCTTTTCAAGCAGCTCTCTAGGTACGAAAGGTGATTCAGGTGTGGCCATCTGTATGCGTTGTCATAACAAGCACCATAGTTGTGCTGTGTTAAGCAGCCCTTGCCGCCGAGGTTCTCGAATGAGAGGCCGGTTCTTCTCGCACTCGCTCTGCAAGTCTGCTCTTAGTACCGCAAGTAATTTCACGGACTCTATTGGCCCGCTCCTATTGACTCTCCACCATACTGCGCTCCCTCCTTCCGAGCCTTACAGTATTATCTTGATTTAGGCCCATCAGGAGCAGGAGCAACTGTCTAAGAGACCAGGCCCTCCCAGATAGTCAACCACCTTCCATCGCCAACAGTCGGATATTCCGGCCTGTTACGAGCTAGGGCATAGTAGCGAGTTACTACTTCACTGTCCGAAATATTGACAAAGAGTTGGATATTCCCGGATTTTCGTTTCTTCGGTGTGGGTGAAAATTCCCTTAATGGCTATCGGTATCCAGCATCCTCAGCAGTACGAACCGGCCGCCTGGGGTCTAAAACACTCCATCACGTATACTTTGGAATATTCGGGCCTCATAATAGATACGATGTCCTATCAGTATCCAACTCTGCCACAAAGCGGTGAAGTACCGCATTCCGGTTATATATCCAGGTTCCCAGCACCGACAACTTCGTCCATAGAGGTAAGAGTTATCCAGCAAATCCATCTAGCACTACCATTACCGACACCCTCCTTTCACCTCGTGGATACAAACCCTGTATTATTCGTTATACCCCACGTAGCGATGGGTGTCGTTATCTGGGACAGCAAGATTGAAAAGATCCTTCTTGACTCCTAACATGCTATCATAGGGGACGAACGATGCCGCCCACAAGTCAGTCGGTCACAGCGGTGATAAGAAGCGCAACAAACTCGGTTACCACCGAGCATCTATAGCTTGTGGTAAGTTACCAAATAGATTTGGAGACGAAACAGTATTGCGAACGAATCTATGCTGGTACTAAATCCACCTGTGAAGTAAACTGTCGAAATAGGAAGATCAGGTGCATTGCGCCCGATAAGAGAGACGCCCAAGGGCAATGTAAAAGCTGCCAGCACCTCAAGAGGGAATGTATCTACGAGAACATAGATCAAAAGCCATCGTCAGCGCCGGGCCAGAAGCAAGGATCAGTACGCCCATCCGCAGGAGTCAGCCTCGAATCAGTGTCGTTATCACCGACAACAAGACACCGTCATCCAGCAGAAATGGTTTCACATCAATCATACCAACAGCTGCCGACTACATCACCAGTCCATAGTATAGGACTACCCCTAGCCAAACAGGAATCTTACTCAGAAGATCCTAGAAGTACGTGTGGCTCGCCATTCCTTTGATCGCGGAATAAATGCTAAACACCCTTTAGTCCAAACAAATTCGCTCGGTGCTAGAACCTTCGGTTATGGCCAAGGAATGACTAACTGGATATTAGCAGAGACCAACTCAAGCTCGACGAAGATAGCAGGAGACATCAACATGCCGTTAAGAAACTACCCCCACGAATCGCCAGTCACCACTGGCTTCTCTCCCTACTCCCCTCAACCACTACAAACCTCGGCTATGTGGCCCTCGGGTCCTCCTAGATCGACAGAAATAGGTGCCGAGGCAACTTCCCGCCCCGACGACACGTGGTCTTCATACCCGCCGCCAGCGAGATTAACCTCCTACGGCAATGAACCTCCTAGCCAATATCTCCCGTCAGCCAGGTCCTACGACAGAAGGACTCCGGTGGCCTCAGATATGTATCAGTATTCCCACACCACAACAAGCATGGAGGGCATGCCGCATCCGGGCACACCCATCGATCCCGGGGTATCACTTCCATCCGAGGTGGTACCAACATCGACGTATAGCACGTGGCAGCAGCCATACCAATACTCCAAAGGTAACGAGAGTTATGGATTATGGTACGGAGAGCAGCAACACAGCTCGTCGAGCGCCGAACATCCTCCGCCAGAAACTGGGGGCTTGTACTATGGTGGAAGATGAGCCGGAGGCCTAAGAGAAATTCGAAACGAGGTTCTTCGGAGAGATAGAAAACGATACTACTCTAGCTTCACCATCGCGAACTACCCAATTCACCTTTGGCTCTCACATCACATCTTTTTTCCCTATCTTAACTTGGTTTACCCCTTTTACTTTCCATCCACCAATCCCCACACAGAAGAGAGCACAGAGGCGAGAACAAATCGAGAGGTTCTCTCCATATTTATTGCCATCTCTGTTTATTTGGAAGCCATACTAAGCTTCGGAAAGTTGTTCCATAAGAAAATAAGAGCGTGGAATTGTACAGTCAGTTCGATGAGCCGGGAGGCGGACCGAAAAGGGGTTGGTGCATGAAGAAGACTCAAGGATTTGCGACATACCGCATATCGCAATTGCCAACAACCATCACAAATGCCACACACATATACACACATGGACCAAAATGAAAACCCAAGCGAAGGAAAGAAAGGAAAAATATTATATCATTCGATTCAACTTTCCTTTTGCTGGCGCTAGGATTGAAACTCGAGGTTGTGGATGGAGACGAGGAGGGGGTTTGGTTCTCCTCACTTGTTGTCGAGGGCGACGACACACTTCTCTATCTTGCGCCTTGCTAGTTCTCCTCAGTCAACTCGAAAGAGGGCTTATAATCAGTCGGCGATGCAGGGAGACTGCACGAGTAGGAACTGTTCTTGTTGCTGAAGTTAGGTCTCGATCATCGCCCTTCTTCTGCTTCTCCGGGAAAACAACAACTAGGTAATTTGTCACTCGATCGCATGCATCGCAGACAGGTGAGGGATGATGGACCTATGAGACTGGATCCAATATGTGCCTGTTATTAGTAAGTAAAGGGAGGCAACTATATGTGGTGGGTTAGGTAGTCCTCTGGTCCAACCCGGGCCGGCTTCGGTCTGGGCAGGCATCCAGAAACGAAAGAACGCATGGGCGCCGATGCGAACGTAGAAGACGGATGGGACCACTTCATAAATACTCCCCCAGGTCTTCGAAAAACGCCCACCCCTCCCAATGTGCCACACTCCTGCTGCAGGTTATCATCAGCTACCACCATCATGATCACCACGAACGCGCCACCAGGTATCGGGAAGAGGCACATTTGCATCTGACGTATAGCCTTAGGCAATCTTTTTCAGACGGCCTATATTCCGTCCTGCCGTTTCACTCTCTTCATCCTGGGCTTTCATTGGCTTCTCCTGTCTCTCCCGTGCCGCGCTCCACGCTGCCGCCTGACACGGGAAAGGCAAGCGGGGAGCGGCATGTGTGGACACGGCACGGCACGATTCAAAGACTGAAACTTGCGCCGCTCCTTAGGGAGGTTACAACTAGATCTAGGTACTTTGCCTGTTGGTCTCCTTAATTCACTCTTTCCTAAGTCTACGTATCTACCTTTCAGATTGTCAATCCGTCCTTTGTCTTTCCCCCTTTTCATTCCTCGTCGCTTTTCTACATTGTCTATGCATGAGATATCGGATATTGGGAGGGAAAAGGAAGAAAGGGGTTTATTATTGGAGGTTATCACTAGATTCGGATCTACATCTACTATATCATGGAGGAAAGGTTACAAAAAGGTGCATAGAAAATGTGCATAGAAAGCGTGCCAGGGAAGCGTTTTACTTTCCGCTTGGTCATCTCCTATATGGATTCTGGGATCGTTAATGGGTCGATAGCAGTTCAGATCCCCCTTTTCCCGCGTGCGAACTTTGCTTTATACAAAGGCCAAAAAACTGTTGTATTCTTTGATTTTGATTTAATGCGTGTAGGCCTTGACTAGACTTGTTTGCTATGTGCCGATTTCTTGTCTCGCTTCGACTGTTAAATCGTAATATTGTGTATGCGTTCGGCTTTAATTGTATTCGCTGGTAAAATAGCTACCCACACCTACGGATCTGGACCTTCATGCTCCTAATCGATCTGCCGCGTGCTAAATAACAGCCCTTCGTCCGACCCAACGCTTATTCACCTTATCAACCGTATACCCGTCATCCAAGCTTCAACAACAAGTCTCCAAATTACCTTACGGCTCTTAGTACGCCCATGGTGGCAATTAGGCTATAGGTACCTAATTATTTTCCAAAAAAAAAAATTTTTATTCTATCTTCAGCACCATCATGAACCTTCAATAATGGATAGTCCTTCGTAGATCTCATAGTGCATGTCAGACCTGCCTCGCCAGAGTCATATATCGTTCATTCATAATAGACTCCCGTCTCTATGTCTCCAATCGCCAGGTCAAGAAAATGAGGCCCACGTATGCCCCGACACTCAAAGTGGTGAGGAGAATTACACTACTCCCACTTGTCCGGAACTTTCTCCTGATCTCTCCATCCTGATCCGTGGTAGTAAAGAACTGCCGGTTTCCCTGATACCGGCGGTAGATCGCACAGAGCAGGACGGCGGCGCCGTAGACGGCAAATAGCGCGCCGATGGCGTAGAATTCGGACGTAAATATCTTGAGGATGATCAGGGCAAAGCTAAATTGAGATAAGGCTGTTCTCATATAGGCCCCTTCGAAGGTTCGCTGCGCCGCCCGTATTTCCACGAGTCTGGGTGGAGTTAGGATCAGAAGTTAGTATGCATAAACACATTATCCGAGCATATTCAATATATATAGGTATATGTCAAGGATAATATAAAGGGCTCTGTAAAATTTCTGCCCCACTCCACTTGGAGTTACATGACTCTAGAGATACGATGCGTGGGCATACATGACCGACATACTCTTGAGTTGTCAGCACCACCGAGCGAGCGCGATGTAATCGCAGATGAAGGCGATCTTCTGGGTTCGGCTAGAGGTTTAGGAAATACCAATTAGTGACTGGCTTGGCTATTGAAATACTATGGTATAGTGGACAGATGATGGTAACAGTATGCACTGGAGAACACATTGCGGCGCGAAGATAGCGGCAGAACAGACAATGACCCTCGTTTTCCAGAGAGGCTTAGGATAAGCAGTAGGACCAACCTGAAACATAGTTTCTATTTGTACCTAACAAGGGGTCTACATGTGGCGCTGGTTTCACTGGAGGCTGAGAGGCTGTGTGTGTATGTATATGTGAGCCTTTTTTAGTTGATGTGGAAGGTATGTTTATGTTAGGTTAGATTCTCATGACACGAGGTTGATGTTGATTTAAAAAAAGAACCTTGCCTCCCGATCGGCCCCGCTACTTACTTAAGGCGCACTTCTCCATATATAGATGGTATAAGTTGGGGGTTAAGTATGTACCTACTATTTACATATTACTTACCTATATTGAAGTATCGTTATGCATACCTCGTATCTAGTTACACTGTTTAAATTATCTCAACCGAATAATTAAGCACAGCATTAAATATCAAGAACGTGAAAATATTAAGAGAGATATAAAAAAGTAAATGAATTGAAACTTAATTACCAGGCGCTTATTTATTAATGTTAGATACCTACGTATAAAAGTTGTGACTATTACCTGGGTAGGGAGCCTTTTGTGGGGTTAGGTATATATATGTAAATAACCAGTATACCTTAAATATCTACCTACCTAGGTAGGTATATAAAGAGGTATGTTTCTCTAATTGACCCCGCTTGTCAACCTAGCGGACCCCTCCTTAAGCACCTTCACTTCTGCCAATTGACTTTCATCAGCCTTCCAATCTCCATCCCATTTCATACACTTCGCCGTGAACCATCAAACCCCATACTCGCTTTAATCCCACTTGTGCAAATCCCCTCAATAAGGTCCCCCCTATACACTACATGGTTTCTGAGGGGCGGTTTCCTTTTAGACAATTTTCATGGCAAGTCTGGTTATCGAACGCCTTCAAAACGCATGTAATGATGCAAGGTTCTGCGGCACAGCGCATTAGCGAACGGCTCAGCACACGTGAGTGCAACTACCTAGACATCCTTCGCAGTTATCTCGAGTCCTTTCTTGACCACGGGCCGGGGTCGCTGGCTGACATGCGTCGCGCCTTGCGGTAAAGAGTCCAAATCCGACCTAACTTCTCGTTACCGATGGTCCAGAAACACCAAGTTCCCTGCATCACCTACATGTAATCCTCTCTTACCTAGGTATCTACCCGTATCGACCTAAAAGGTGATGTACATGATTAATCGACAGGCACATGGCCCGGGTCGGACTCTCATGCTCCACAGCTCGCCAACATAACCCGCACCAATGCTGTCATCATGCGTACATATGGATTCGCCCTACTATACATAGATCCTTGACTACCTCCGAGAAGCTCGGGAGACATCTTTCCCAGTACTCAGGCTCGCTAGTTCCTGTCTGGCTTTCCACCATTTCATCTACCGAAACGGGCTTCACCTCTCTAGCTCTGTGGCTGTGCAAGGACCTCTGCGCTACTGCAAGGTCTCAAAAGAGAGATAGGAATTGATGCTTGCATCACGGGATCTACCGTGGAAGTCAAAGCAGTCCATATCCATTGATTCGAGAAAGGCTCTAAACCACCCGGCTATTCTACTTCTGCTACTGATCCCTCGAGTCTATGAACGACAAGACAAGAGAGACTCGGCGAGCGTAAAGGATGCGGGATAATGAATGTTTCCGAATAGCCGCCACTCGACCTGCTGACTTTCGATCTAATTACTAGAAAGGGCTGGTTGTCTTCAGCTCGTGTGACCGACAGCACCGTCAACGTGCCAGCCGTCCAATAGAAACGTTGAGATATCAACCGGTTAAGACAGAATTCGGTTCCATTTTCAGCATGGCCTGCCTTGCGTCTTTTTGTATCACGACATGAAGCAGGTTCTATCGGTCCCGTTCGGCTTGCGATGTCCTACTCGCCCAGCTGGCGGAGCGATGTTCATATACATTCTCGCAATTCAGCACGTAGTCGGGTCTAGTCATCGGTAAGGTGGAGTACTGCCACCGGGGGCGCCATTTTTGTGCAAGTGTCTGTGACTCCGGATTGCCTTGCGGTCGAGCTCGTAGAGGCTCACAAGTGGGGACTCCTGAGATGCCTGGGGCTGAGCGCATAGGAAAAGGAAACGAGAGAATGCCTAACCACCCCTGCCTCCGCGGCTTGGAAACGCCTTACTGGCTAGACCGTGACAAAATGGTAGGCAAATGCTAGCCGCCCACCCAATAGATGGAGAAATCCAAGCAGCTTACAGTGTCAGGCTAGGTAGTGCGCGAACCTGTGTACCCCCATCCAAATTCGCCCAGTTGAAGAGTTCCGTCTGCCTTTCTCTCTGGGGATACTCGTCAAGCCTCCTCTTCTCGGCCTCTCTCTACATCCCA
Source organism: Biscogniauxia marginata (assembly GCA_022695795.1). Classification (NCBI taxonomy): domain Eukaryota; kingdom Fungi; phylum Ascomycota; class Sordariomycetes; order Xylariales; family Xylariaceae; genus Biscogniauxia; species Biscogniauxia marginata. The sequence goes on from MU404069.1 coordinate 44,265, forward strand.
CCACCCCTCACCGGCCAGAGCTTTTTCGTTAGGCGTTCAGCCTGCTGCTGCTTCTATTCCTTGCAACTTGCACGGCCTCAGTGCGATCCATTGACACGAGGATCTGATCTCATCGTGGCCGACGGCCTTGCGCTACTCGCTTTTCTGGAGTGCTGTGTATTTCCACATTGAATGATGAAATCCGATCTACTCCCTCCACTTTCTCATTAAGCGCCGCCGCACTACCCTTGATTGTAGCGTAGCCCCATCCCCGAGCATCACGATCTTCTCCTACTTTGACCATTCCAACAAACTCTTTCCAGTGTTCAATCGTTATCGAAACTTGTCATTTCGAGATCGCATCCGTATCGCGACAGATCATCCATCCTGAATATCATCACCCGGGAAGGTTCCGCTCTGGATCGACTAGCCCGGCTTAGATCCGACCCGTTCTCCCTACCCTAATTCCTGCTGCGCCGGTCACCTTCATCGGGAACATGATATTCCTTTGAACGGCGCTCACTAGGTGTTCTGCGGTCATAGTGCCATATAAGGTTGATATATACCTAGCGTCGACTCACACCCTCCTTTAGATATCCCAGCTATGTCTTCACTATACACCATCTCCCCCGCGTCGCTCCACGACCTTCGTGATTATACAGAGGACCGAATGCAACAACCCCACCATACCGACGGTCATCCCAATCACATCCACGCCGTTCCCATCACGCCGGTAGAGTCTAATTTGCTATCGCCGTACTCGTCCCACGTCCGAAGCAACTCGGCCTCGCCAACGGGCAATACGAACACTCCAGCGGATACCATTTATACCGTCGATTACTACCCGTCGAGCGACGCCTTTAGCAACAGTGACATCCCTGACGACCCGTACTTTGGAGCTGACTTTACCAACGTCGATGTCCCTGCCTTTCTGGGGGATACTGAGAGCACCCAATCGTTCACAGCCCATCAGGTTCCCGCTTTACGGGACAATGGTACCCAACATCCCACTTATCCTATGAGCCCTGATAAGACGCCATCCATACCGGCGACCTCATCCTTCGACAAAGACCAAGGCCCTTCTACCGACTTGCAGGGTCCTTTCGTGACTGGAAATTTCTCCGTTCGGCCTCGTCCCTTAGCGAAGTCTAACCATTCTAACAATTCTGCCCCGCAGCTAACCCCAGATACAAACGGCGATAGTTGGTCGAGCGACGACGGCCTCGCGCCGACTGCCCCCGTGATGGCTTCTCAGAGCCCTCGTGTGACGGTTTCCATGTGGAACAAGGATGATGATACCCCCATACAAGGAATTGAAAGGTCCTTCACAACGGGGACGGAGGAAAGCCGCAAAACTATGCGAGCGCCACATAGCATTGCCGGTGATCTGGCAGGTGAGCCTTCTTATGATAGCCTAGCGTCAATACCACGAAATGCGCAAGGCAGTTGGTTGCCGAACACAGATTCTGGGCATCGCGGGCTCGCACCTGGAAACCGGCCGACTGAAGAAGTTCCGAGTCCCAACCAACTGGCGGCACGGCGCGAACGCGAGAAGAGAAATAAGGCGGTCTCTGCTTGGGTCGCTCGATCGACAAGCAATCCGAGCGATCCGCCCGAGGCCAACGTAGAAGGCTCTTATTCTAATGTTGCTAGCGCTCAACACGATGATGACAACATACCAGCTGGTGAAATCCCACTAGGGCACACAACTGAAAATAAGCACAACCCGGGTCAAACATATCTTAATCTAGATGGACCGGGCGGGCCTATCACCCAAACTGACTTCGATATTATAAGAGGAATTCGCAACTGGGGAGATGGCCCAATGATACACGCTATCCAATCTGGTGAACCTAGTCAACCAATCACTTCGCAACTTGCTATTGAAAAGTTTAACCGACAATGTCAAGATAATGACTCTATCATTTCACATGCGGCTACTTGGGGGACGCGTAGGCGAAGCTTACCCAGCGTCGTAGACATGGATGGGGTCATTAGTGGAAACATCTTCAAGAAGCTTTCACTCAGCAACCACTCCCGCCGCCCAAGCTTCATGAAAAGGATCCCTAGCCTAGTTCGGAAGCCTAGTGCTAGCCAGCTTCTTAAGCGGAAGGGAAGCAACGCGAGTGAGATTCAACCCGAAGATCTCAATGATCAGGGGGAACGGCGTGAGTCGAAAGACAGTCTAGCACCACCAGCTCGATCATCAAGCTGGGGTATCGGGAATATCAACAAAAAACCGACGCCCAGCCTCAACACTGCTCTATTTGAAATGGCTACGGGCGCTGCAACCATTGGAACTTCTCACGCTCTAAGCGGCTCGATCAGTAATAAGGCTCGAAGCAGCTCGATCAACACTACGCCGATATCTTCACCGAAAAGTCCGTTTGCGTCACTCGGCGTGCCGCCCGTTATGACTACCCGAAGGAGACCGAGGAGCAAAACTGAGCTTCCAAGGTCTTCCAATTCCGAGCCGCTCTCTCATCCAAATCTAATCGGGATGTTGAAAAAGCAAGGCGGCCCACCGGTCGCTCAATTAGCAAGGACCCACCAGGTGGTAGACCAAGACGACGAGGACGACGAAGATGAGGATGCGTTTGACGACGAGGATTTTAAAGTCGAGTCAAGCAAGGTGGACATAACCCCGACATTTGCCGGCTTCCAGGAGCATATCTTACGGCTAAACCCCAGACTTGGAAGCTCTAATGGGCAGCCAAATCCTAACAACTACCTAGTTGACCGCATCGCTCATCAGATGGTTGTCCGCTACAAGCAGCTTCTACATGCAAAAAGCAAGCATCTGGATCTGGTAAATAGGCGGAGTTGCCCTGCTGGACCAACATGCGTCGCATCTGGCGGCTCAGCCATAATATCAGATAGACGGCTAGGTGATCGTGGTATCGATCCTCTATCTACTCACCCCGACTCCTCGGATGGCGACACCACACCCCTTGAAGGGGGTATTAGCCCAGAGAGTTTCCCGCAGGGCATCCCCATGCCTCCTACAGGATCCCTGCCGTCAGAGTTTGAATGTCAGCTGTGCTTCAGTCGTAAGAAGTTCCAGAAACCATCTGACTGGACAAAACACGTGCATGAAGATGTCCAGCCGTTTACCTGCACGTGGGAACGATGTCGAGATCCCAAAATGTTCAAGAGGAAGGCAGATTGGGTCAGACACGAGAACGAGGGCCATCGCCACCTCGAATGGTGGGAATGTGACGTCGAAGGATGTAAACATAAATGTTTCAGGAGAGACAACTTCCTGCAACACCTCGTCCGTGAGCACAAATTTGCGGAGCCGAAGGTTAAAACCAAGGCGGCAATTAAGAAGGCCGGCGGAGTTGATCGTACATGGCAAAAGGTCGAACAGTGTCACTCCGAGACGGATAGTTCGCCGACGAGTGAACCCTGTCGATTCTGTCACAGGACATTCCCGACGTGGAAGAAATTGACGGTCCATTTGGCCAAGCACATGGAGCATATCAGTCTGCCGGTGTTGAAATTGGTCGCTGCTAAACACCTAGACGCAGACACGGTTATCAGCCCTGTTCAAGACCCTCCACCGCGTAGCTTTGGTATCCCACCCGCTCCTGTGATCAAGCAAGATCCCCATCAATACAGTCCCCAGGAGCCTCATATGGCTAATTCCAACCCAGGCGTCATGGACTATCACAACCCACAGAGTACCATGGGTTATCCTAACATGGCCAGTGTACCGCTACAAACTTCATATTACACCCAGTCTCAGGCAGCACAGCAATACAACGATGTATCTCATAACCCGGCGCCCGCCATGATTATACCGCAGCCTTATAGCGCCCAGCCATCGTACCCAAATATGCCTGTTACCACATCATCCTACGACACTTCTGCAAATGCTTACATGAATGTGCCAGTCCAAGACACCGAACCCTTTCCCGCTTTCAACTCTCTTGGTATCCAGGACCCTACCGGAGGCATGGGATATGATAACCTCGGCAACCCTGTGATGCAGAACATGGAACAGTACGGCAGCAATGCAGGCTCAGTCTCGCCATTTTCCCATTCACCCCACGTCGGGCACAGCGGCACATTCTATAACCCGTAACTGACGGCGGGTATGAAGTTTCTCCTTTCCATTCCGAAGTCTCTTTGACGATTCCCCCGACTTCTTATAGTTGCAGATACCCTAGAGTTGGAGTTTGCAGGTTCATGACATGGCTTAAGGTTGTTCGAGACGGGACAACGGCTTGCTTAACTTTCATTTTTGTTTCCTTTCTGTACTTTATTCTCTTATCGTTATCGGGACGGCGGCATCATGATGCGGAATTCGCAGTATCTCTCATCCGTGGGCGCATGTTATGAATTATGTATTCTTTTCCACTGTCACTATCTTGCCCATTTTTATTCCAACAGGCAGTTTTTCCTTCCTCGAAGGGAAAATTTAAAACAATCTTGGATAAACGGGATATTATTAGGCCGCCTTACCTGACCTTGTTTTGGGTGGATGTGAGAGAAAGGGGCTTTTTTTTTAACTTCTCGATCCTGTGAATTGTCTGAGATTATGAGCTCATTGACTGATGCCCCTTATAATGGTATCATGGCTATGGAAAAAAGACGAAATTATGAAACCATCCATCTACCCTTTTCTTCTCCTTTTCTCTTTTCCTTGTAGATATGGGGTACGGGTAGCCAGGCTTCTTGGATATGACACAGAATTTATATGTATTTCTTATCGGCGGAGAGGAAAGGAAAGAGAGCATACAAGAAAGTGAAATCGGTCGGTCATCTTTATATCTAGCTGTATATCATTCTATAACGGGGGTTTAAAGGGGGAAGACGATCCCCTTGTACCATGAGGGTGATTCGAATGGTGGCGCTAGTCAGTAAAGGGACGAAAGGTTTTGTTATCTCGGGGGGCGGGTTCGGCATGTCTCTTTGGGATGTTACTTGTATACAATCGAAGGAGGAGTATTTTTTTCCCCTTCTCCCTGATAGACCTCCCTCTTTCTATTGCTATAAACGTCATTTCGAATCAACACAACGACATACACGATACGTGCCGGAAATGTATACACCGGGTCTGGGTGGTGTTTGAGTGAGATTCTTGTTTTATCTACCTATAAACCAACCCCCCTTCCTCCCTTCGGATTTTGTCTTCCCTTGCCATGTTGCGGGTTTGGATTGCTCACTAGCGACGCTTTTGGCGTCGATGTCTTATTTTGCTTACTTGCTATAGATGAGTCTGCCCTCTGCTCTCAAATAGTCCTGATCGCTCCCCCCCCCTCTCTCTCTTTCTCTCCCTTTTCCCTTGTGTGGGATATGGGCACCATTGTGTTTAAACTAGGCGGCGGCTTTCAACATAGAAGGCTCTATTGTTTTTTTTCTATATGTCCTCCTCCTTCTCTCCTTTTCTTTTTCTTCTTCTTCTTCTACCTTCCTAACAGAAACAAGAAGGGGAGATCGGCTCTTAGGTGCTTTCTCAGGGCTCTAAGGTACTCCAGTCGTCCTATGCGCCACTGCTGCGCGCCAGGTACTGGCGAACATCTACATAGTTAGGTAGTTCCCGTCCTTCGGACGTTAACAATATCATCATCATAAGAAGGGGAGGTGGGGAGTGGGGTTTGACGATGACGACGAGCTTCAGTCGATAGATACTTAATTTTGATATTAGGTATGGCTTGGCTTCTCGGGTTCCTTTCTCTGGTCCCCCCTTTACTCGGTTTCAGCTTCCCGAGTCGATGTAGAAGGGGGGACAGAGAGAAGAAAGGATAGGCATTTTTTATGCTGGACTCGAACTATTATATGTAAAGCTCATGCGTTTAGGTCAGGAGATCCTTTTTGGGATGGTGAGCATAAAATGCTAGGTTAGAAGCACCGCCCCCTCCACGTGTGCATATCTTCCCTTATGCGCTTGGAAGTAGCCAAATTATGATCATCTAATCTACGGGCAAATCTCTTATGCAAATAATCAATCGGTCGCGGCACTTTTTATCTTTATTCCTTATTTTTTAAAAAACTCAAGTTCTACGTGCCTTAACTCACCAATTCAATTCTTTGGCAGTTAATGATGTCTGGCCCTCTGGAATGTCCCAAGTTATGCTTCCTAGTGGGGAGGTGGCTGTGACTTGAGCTGTTATTAATAAACCCTTATTTCAACGGTGTTTGGGGCGGCGTTGGACGCCACCAACCACGCCCCGACGCGGACCCGCTGCCGGTTGGCTGATTCGGTTGAAGAATCGAACGTGAAGCTATGTAACTGATGCAACACCCGTGCAAAACTGCTGAATGGTATGTATCCGTATCGGGATATGAGAGGCAGCCAAGAGTTGTATAGTAGATACGTAGCCGAGATACCAAGCTTTCTATCGATTCCTCGGGGGATATAGAAACTTGGAAATCCGGCACTATGCTTGTTACTTCCTTTGCCTGGTGCGGGTCGTTGCGAGAAAAGGTGGTGGGCGCCGACTGAACGGGGACCAGGATGAGCTTTCTCGAATTTTAGGTTGCAGGGGGTTGGGAGATAAGTTTTTATATTGTTCATATAAAAATAGAGTACTAGATGAAACCAAAGATTCTATGAAGAAGGAGAAAAGAAAGGGAAAAACAGGTTGGTAGATTCAATGTTGCACTGGGATAGCGTACCTGTATAATTAAGTAAATCTCGACGGGCACGAACGAAGCTTGAAAGTTGAATGATTTACATCTATAGTTACCTGTTTGAGTAGCTGCTTGCGTAGGTGACAAATAAGATGAAGTAAATAGTTAGAATGAGTTATTCATTCTCTCTTTATGTAATACAGCGAGAAGTTTCAGGTTGCTGTTTATTGTTGTCATGAATGATATTATTTCACATACCGCTCTTAAGAAAAAAACTTGTTATCAAGTGACGGTGATCGAGTGATCTGACATTGCTGTGTCATTGTTGCGCGTGGTGGGTGGTGGGTGGTGGCTCTTCTGACGCAAGATTCCGCAGCCAGGCATGCAGCTGGCAGCGGCTGATTCGCCAATGGTTAGCCAATTGATTACCTACCTAGGTACCTAGATACGCTACTGTTCCTAGGCTGCTAGGCCAAGCTAGGGTATGCGCCTAGGCAAATTATGGGGAACTTTGGCCCACATTTTTTGTATACCTAATCTCCCGCGTCTATGTTGCTCGCGAACTTCGACAGCGCTGTTAAATAAAATACCTACAACTTTAATTCTATCTCCCATTCCAATTGGCGTTGTATTTACAACCTACCTAGCCCGAGGCCTCTTAGTCTTCGTCGACCCGAACGCGCTTTTAAAGGACACCTCTGTAGGTGGTCATTTACTGCGTTCGCACTAGCATTGGCAGTTCATATCGGATCTACAGGCTCCCTCATTTGCAGCCTCCACCAGCCGTATTTCCACGTCGTTTCAAGAAGACTCGGTCCCACCAAAACGGCTGGGCGAGTGACACTACAGCCAATGATGCGATCCCAATCGACCAGAGCTTCCCTGTTCGCGGCTCTCCTCTGAGTAGCTTCACTCCTTGGCCGCCCCGTTCTGCCCATGACGACGGCGCTGTCAGGGGTCCCATCGCGCATCCCATGAACATCCCATGAACACATCCAAGGGGGGCCTACCACCACTGGGGTAATTGGTCTCGAACCAGTCTGCCACCTACCTAGTCCAGCCCGATCAACGCTAGATGGACAGTCTGTCGAACTGCAAAGCGCGCCCACAGATCTCACTCAGGGGTTTGCGGCACGGGGGGGGCGCCTGGTGATCCTTGCTCCCTCGCCAACCACTGCGCCCAATCGCTAGGGGCCTTCACTCACCTTCGTCTTCTCCTGTTTTCACCACGCCTTATCCCCCTTTCAGTTGTCTCTCTTGGTGATCTTTTCCCATTCTTCCTCATTGTCAACCTCAACTTATTCCCTCGTTTCATCTATGCACCGACCGCTACTACTCTCATTAATACCCTATCTGTCGTCGACTTTACGCGACCTTCTGATGCCAGTCCTTGCTCGCCCGACGAGCTAAACCAGGAGCTGCTCAACACATTGCACTCCTTCTTGTCCTGTCCTTGTCTTACTCTTCGGTTGGCAACTAACTGCCAGCTTTGCTTCTTTCCAGGTTGATCCTGCATTGCCTTTGATATCACGACCTTTCTCAAGCTTAAGAGACAAACTGCACACAACTTTCTTTAGCTCTCATTCTTTGTTTGTCCTCGCGAGTCTCCATGCCCCCTTGAGCTCCCGGACCAAGTGATACCAGTGCCGCCCCCCGAGGGATTACCACCCCAGGCAACGATTCTCGAACTCGGAAGGCGAAGCAATACCAAGCCCATACGGATGTAATAGAGGACCTTTGTGGAGCTTGCATCGAATAATTTGCATATTGGGAAGCATCTAGCAATTGGGTTTTTTTTTCACCTCGAGTGAAGCGACAATTTCCTATCCGGTCTTGCAGAATTCATATTTCATATCAAAATGGCGGCGTCGGGTGTGCGGTGGTCGGTAAAAAGGGCGGCGATATGGGCGACGGTGTTGGCAAATGGTGTTCTTGCCGACCAGATGCTGGTCACCAGTGGTTTCACCAATTGCAACAGCGACAGCAGCATTTTTGTTGATCAGGCCAGCTTCAAATACAACAACAACGATAAGACGATGGAGTTTACTATGTCTGGGACGAGCGAGAAGGAACAGAACGTAATAGTCGCTCTATCGGTAACAGCATATGGACACGAGGTTTACAATAGCCGTCTTAACCCTTGTGATACAGACACCCCCGTGAACGCGCTATGTCCCGGTAGGTTTTTGGGGTTCCCATCTAAACTCCTTGTCGCATTGGTTTAGAATGCTGACGATTTGACAGTCGCTTCTGGGAAGTTTGTGGCCGAGAGCACGCAGACTGTTCCTGAAAAATACGCCAACCAAATCCCCGCTATCGCCTTTCATATGCCTGACATTAACGCCCACGCAACACTGAGACTTCTAGCTTACGATAATACGGAAATCGGCTGCATCGATTCCCTGGTCACGAACGGTCAGACTGCTGATAAGCCGGCGGTCTCATATGCCGCGGCCGGTATGGCCGGAGCAGCTTTGCTAGTTGGCAGTGCTTCAGCTGCCGGGTCTGCTCTCTCGGGAGCTGGCGCGGCTGGTTCGGCTGGCGGTGCAGGAGCCTCGATGAGTCCGAGTTTTGGCGAGACGATTAGTGTGTTCCAGGGCATTGCCATGACTGGCCTGATGTCCGTGGATATGCCCCAGATCTACAAGAGCTATACTAAGAACTTTGCATTCGCCACCGGCATCATCCCTTGGATGGAAATGGAGCGATCCATCGACACTTTCCGTAATTCCACTGGCGGAAACCTGACACGTGACAGCGTCGATTTCCTTCAGCAGTCAAGTGCTACCAGCACAAACACGAAACGCGCACTTGCCCGATCTGTATCCCTTTTTGCTCGAGATGGCGATGATTCCGAATTCAAGGAAGTCATTTCCGGGATCCAGAAATACGTCAATCAGCTGAAAGTTCCCCAGTCGAACGTCTTCATGACGATTCTCCTTGTTGTCCTCATCATCATTGCCGTTATCGTCGTCGGCGTTTTGATGGGAAAAGTCATTCTCGAGACTTGGGCTATGTACGGTACATTTCCCGAGTCGCTGTCCGGTTTCCGCAAGCATTATTGGCGTTCGATGGCCCGTACCCTTACTTCGCTCATCCTTCTGTTGTACGGCATGTGGGTTTTGTACTGCATTTTCCAGTTCACAAACGGTGATTCGTGGGCTGCCAAGACGCTGGCGGGTATCAGTCTCGCTGTCTTCACTGGTGTCCTTGCCTTTTTCTCCTGGAAGATCTGGAAGACTGCGAAACAACTTCAGAGCACAGAGGGTGACACTGCGGCTTTATACGAGAACAAGGAGAACTGGATCAAGTACTCGATGTTTTACGAGTCATACAAGAAAGACTTCTGGTGGCTCTTCATCCCGGCCATTGCGTATCTGTTTATCAAGGGAGCCGTTCTCGCCGCCACCGATGGTCACGGCATGGCACAAGCGAGTTGCCTATTATTTGTCGAAGGAGCTATGTTGGGTCTACTGGCATGGAGTCGGCCATTTGAGCGCAAATCGGGCAACGTTGTCAATATCGCGATCCAGACAGTTCGCTTCTTGTCTGTGGTTTGTGTTTTCGTGTTCGTAGAGGAGTTTGGCGTAACGGAAACCACGAAGACCGTTACCGGCATCGTTCTCATCGCTATTCAGTCAACGCTCGCAGGCGCGCTCGCGATCCTGATCGGTTACAATGCCGTTGTGGCATTTATCAAGGAAAACCCGCACCGAAAGCGCAGAAAGGAACTAGGTAAGTCGAAGAGCACAAGGACGAATTCAAACTAAATGCTATCCCCCCCTTCCCAATATTTGACTCGCACGTCTAGTTCTTCCCATACTAATAATGACATTTACAGAGAAAATGCAACGAGACCTAGACACCCTTACACCCCTCGATGCCCGCAACTCCCTACTCATGATGGACCGCAGCAAGTCGGATGGGTCAACCACTTTCTCCATGGCCAAAGTGCACCCTGGCTACGACAGCAAAGAGCCCCTGCCTGATGGATACTCGCACGACCCGGCGAACCCCTACTCTATTCCGCTAGATACGAAAGGCTTCAGTCGACCGATGACGCCAATGGATGGCGATAACGGGCGCGAGAGCCTAATTGCCCACGCTGCGCCCCCCGGGCGTGGTGGGAGCGGAAATAAGTACGAGTAAGGGTATCAAGCGGACGGATATTAATTGATCTGATCTGACTACACTGGATTGAAGGGTAGACCCAGAGTCAGAGTTGGGGGGATTAAGGGACAAAAATGATGCTAGGACGCATGTCTACTGCATATTCTAATGTGGCCACGACAACAATATTCTTTGTACAGACCGGGGAACACGCAATACCCATCACCGTCATTTACTGACTCTCCTACCTCCCGACAGAAACCTACATATACGCACAAATTCTATCTAGACGGCCGTCCCTACCTTCATTCTATCGCATGTATATATAGTCAAACTCGTATCCGACTTTGTAGTACCACGGCCCGAAATTAGTCTTTTCAGGACCATTTTCCGCCATTGATTGGGGAATTGTATTGTTACAAAAATTTTGAAGGTTTCCTGCCTTTTCCGCTTGGTGAAAAGAACTTTGCTCGCCTGGGGTTAACTTTGCTGTTTGTAACGTAACTAACTATACGGGTAGATGGGTTGAGAGTGCTTTCGAACTTGACCGAATCGGAAAGGGGTGAATAAACGAGAAGAAAAGAGAGAAGAAAAAGAACAGGTAGATTGAGGGTAAACTATTAATTAAATCTCAGCTACCTAACTCAAGGTAAACTTATGTTGTACCTTAGGTACTAGGGTGACCCGACATAATCCGTACATATAGTGAAATCTTACATAAGGCTGGAAACCATTTATCCGAGATCAGATCTGTAAATACCTAGGTACCTATAAGGCGGGGGATTACCTAATACAAAGTACGTACATACCCACTAAGTAGCTACAGCCAATCACCAGAGCCTTAGCAAGCTCTTTTTGGGGGGTACCTGGTTACCTGACGACGCGTGAGGCCAGCTGCCTGCCTTTGGGGGGGAGCTTGTCCATGCATCAAACCAAAACCTCACCAACATTCATCAACGTCAATCGTCACTCCCGCCATCACCTTACCAGCACCACCACCTACATCCTACCACAACTGACGACTGCTGAGGTTCCTTGCCCACACTTGCTCCGGTAGGAAATAAACAAACCAGTAAAATTCACAATTCTCGCCCTTCCAGACTTCCGAGATGGATACTCTCGTAGCCCGATACAGCCGTCCGACGACAATCCGGAACGAGACGTACGCAGAGGACCAGCACGATGACCTACTCGACGACACGACCCCCGGACTATCCCTCAAGTTCGCCATACCCCCGGTAGCACAGGTGAGTGTCTCCAGGTTCATATCACAGTAGTCACAGCAGTAATTTCGCCTACTCCTCACAACGCCATGGCTTTGGCACTATTGTACCATACACTATATTCTCCTACCCACACCTCGAATAAAGCAATAGCCCTCCAAATCAAAGCGAGGATGGGGAGAGGTGCTAACCCTGGCAATAAAACGACAGCCCTCGGCCTGGCTCCGCGCCGCCACGGATGACCGTGCGAACCCCAACTGCCCGATCAAGATCGCCCACGGCACCACAACGCTGGCCTTCCGCTTCCAGGGCGGCATCATCGTAGCGACAGACTCGCGAGCCACAGCAGGCAACTGGATCGCCTCGCAGACGGTGAAGAAGGTGATCGAGATCAACAGCTGCCTGCTGGGCACCATGGCCGGCGGCGCCGCCGACTGCCAGTACTGGCTGGCCTGGCTGGGGATGCAGTGCCGGCTGCACGAGCTGCGGCACAAGCGGCGCATCAGCGTCGCGGCCGCGTCCAAGATCCTCGCCAACCTCGTGTACCAGTACAAGGGCATGGGCCTGTCGATGGGCACCATGTGCGCCGGCGTGACCAAGGAGGAGGGCCCCGCGCTCTACTACATCGACTCGGACGGCACGCGCCTCGCCGGCAACCTGTTCTGCGTCGGCTCGGGCCAGACCTTCGCCTACGGCGTCCTCGACGCCGAGTACCGCTACGACCTGGCCGCCGACGAGGCCCTCGAGCTCGGCCGCCGCAGCATCCTCGCCGCCACCCACCGCGACGCCTACTCGGGCGGCTACATCAACCTCTACCACGTCAAGGAGGAGGGCTGGGTCAAGCACGGCTTCAGCGACACGAACCCCATCTTCTGGAAGACCAAGCTCGAGAAGGGCGAGTTCACAAACGTCACCAGCGAGCTGGAGTAGAGGAGAGAAAAACAAGAAAACTTTATAATAAAAAAAGAAGGGGGGGGGGAGGCAATGAAACAGTAAGAAGCAAGGGATCGATCGTCAAGGTGGCTCCGACTCTCTGGTTGGGAGAAGGGGAAGATGAAAGAATAGGAGTTAGAGAGGACTGGGAGGGGCACAAGCATGGTGGTGATGTTGTGAGTGGGTGGTTCTACCATACAACTTTACATACATACAATAAAACTAGATCCCCGTGGATGAGGGGGGTTCTTGATCAAGCCAGAGAGGAATAGACCAGGAAAAACAAGAAACTAACTCGATAAGGCTACCTATCTAATCTAGTCATGATTGGAGTCATTTCTTGCGGACGGACGCATTTTTCGCATTGGAAGCCCAGGCCTGGAAGGGCGTTTTGGGGAGGGCTGCTTTGTGAAATGTACCATCACCATCATCATGAAGACAGACATCGAGAACTCGACATAATGTGTAAGAAGTCTACACAACGTCCCTTTTTTTTCCTCACCCTTCTCATGCTAGTGTAGTCCAACTCTCTCCAAATCCGCGACCCTCGTGCCTTTTGATCTACCTAGACCATATCCATTTATATGTATATATACATAAACCGCCCCTACACACACGATGATCTCCTTGTAAGGCGCCTACCTACCTATCTGTTCTCTACTGCTCTCTTCTAGGTAAGGGAGGGAAAGGGGGTATCAAAAATTTATAGTAAGCAAGTTCGTCCAGGTTTCCATCAACATGATATACACATATATAGTACATCCTTCCCTCTCTCTCTATCCATTTATCTCTCCCTTCGTCCCTCTTTCTCCACCTTCTCCCACCCGGGAGCCCCCAAGATACCCCCGTCCTCGCCGGCCGGGTCGAGCCCCCACTTGCGAACGGCGAGGACGTCGAGCCCGCTCCGCCACCCCGCCTCGTACATCTCGACGCCGGCCCAGGCGACCATGGCCGCGTTGTCCGTGCACAGGGCCGGCGGGGGGCACTCGAGGCGCACGCAGGCGTGGCCCCGCGCATCCAGCATGGCGCGCACGACGTGCCGCAAGAACCGGTTGCTCGCGACGCCGCCGGCGAGGACGAGGGTGCGGATCTCCTCCTCCTCCTGCTCCCCCTCCTCCTCCTCCTCATCGTCTCTTGCTTCTCTCGTAGTTATAGTTAGTGTCTCGGCCTCCTTTTTCTTTTTCTCCTCCTGCTCTCTATTCCCGGCCCCGGTCGCGGTTCCCCGACGGGGCTTGAGCTTGGCGGCGCGCCCGCTCCCGTCGAGCGCGAACAGGACCCTGGTGGCGAGGTGCTCGAACACGAGGCGCATTGTCTCGCGGGCGAGGAGGCGGCGCTCGGCGAGCGGCATGGCGGGCCCGCCGCGGTCCGAGATCGCGCGCTGCACCTGCCCGTTGATCCCCGCGAAGTCGAACGCCATGGCGGGTCCCATGCCCGCGAGCGGGGGCGTCAGCGTCCACCCGAGGCCCGAGTCGAAGGGGCGGATCTCGTCGGCGCGCTTGGCGGGGGGCGTGTAATCGTAATAGTAATCGTCATCATTATTATCATCATCACTTTCGCCAACAGAGGGGAAGGCGAATTTCTCGAGCGCCGGGCCGTACATGGTGGTGGTAGCAGTAGTAGTAGTAGAAGACGTTGCTCCGTCGCCGTCGCCGCCGTGCAGCATCTCGGCCGGCACGATCAGCCGCGCGCACTTGTCGAGCATGTCCCCAACGGCGATGTTTAGGGCCTCAGCGAGGACGGCGTGGTCGGCGAGCGCGCGCGAGCGCACAAGCATGGTGTGCCCACCCGAGACGAGGAGCGAGAGGAAGGGGAAGGCCGGCGCCGGCGCCACCACCTCCTCTCGTCCCCTCTCGCTCCCGTTCTCCTCCTCCTCCCCCTCCTCCTTTCCCTTTTGCGCAGGAGCGACATCATTCCCATTGTCGCCGTTGCCGTCGTCGCTCCCACGACCCCTCTCCAGCGCGCTGACCAGCCGCGGCGTCAGCGCGTGCGCCTGCATGTGGTTGACGGCCATCAGCGGCACGCCCCACGCGACCGCGAGCCCCTTGGCCGTGTTCAGCCCCGTCGCCAGGTTCGAGAGCATGCCCGGCCCGCGCGTCACGGAGACGAAGTCGGGCTTCGCGCGCGCGGCGCCGTCCACCCACAGCACGCCGTCGTCACCGTCACCATCACCATCACCATCGCCATCCCGCCGTGCGACTGCGCCCCGCCCCTCCTCCCCGGTATCACGAGGCGGCAGCGCGCGCAGGGCCTCGCGCACCAGGGGCGCCAGGTGCGCCGTGTGCGAGACGACGGCGGTGAGCGGGTGCACGCCGCCGAAGGCGCGGTTGTCCGAGGTGATCTTCTCGTTGAAGTGCAGGCGCGCGGCGCCGGAGGGCAGCTTCTCGAGCACGGCGACGCAGGTGTCGTCGCAGGAGGACTCGACGGCGAGGGTGAGCAGACCCTCCTCTCTTCCCTTTCTACTCCCACTCCCGATTGAAGAGCACAGTCGGGAGGGCGAGCCCGAGGCCCGTAGGATGAGGGCGTAGGCGTGGAGGTGCTGGTGCGGAGGCGGTGGTGGGCGCTGGAAGACGGAGAGGAGGGCTCGACGTAGGGTTCGCCTTTGCGTCATCGTCGCGGTGACGCATGGCCGTGGGGCGAGAGGGAAACATGGTCGGCGCATCAATGATTCGACGCGCCACGAGAGCTCGGGAGATTTTTCTGGTCAATGACTTCGCGATGGGGGGAAAGCTTTGGGCCAAAAAGTATGAGGAGCTCTTATCTTATCGCCCACCCCTCCCCCTTTTTCGATTACTTAAGCTACGATATGTACTAAGCTCAGGGGCAACCCCTTATTAAGTATTCCCTTGAGTAGTTGGCGAATACAACAAATTCTTCTAGATCCCAGGCCCGAAATCTGATTCCTTTAAATTGATACATGATTCACCGTAGATCTTCTAGCAAATAATGAGCTACATTCATATTCATACCCTTTCACAACCAGCAAGGTCCAACTCATCATTCACGACCTATAAATATGCCAAAGAATTTCCTTTTCCTCTATGCTCCCTAATACCTTATATCAATCCTTCATACCACATCCCCAGACCGATATTTCCAGACTACGATTTATATACGAACCGGGACAGTCGTATTATTCCTAGGTTTCCACCTTGCCTCATAACCCTTACCTCTATTTCAGTAGACACTAGTCTCGCCACCCTCCTCCTTTTCGAGTGAAATATGGATCTTACCCTGGCTCTTCTCGTTATAGAAGTGCTCCTGGCGGGGGTGCTTGCCTACTACGCGATGAGCCCGCGGTGGCTCTCGACGGGCCCGCCCTCGAAGGTGTGGCAAGCAGGGCGTCAAGCTCGAGAGAACGAGAAAAGGGAAAGTGAAGAGAAACAGGAAGATGGCATAAATGAGCATGTCGATGGCTGAGATGCGTAGCGCTCTTTTTTAGTTTTGGTGGGTGGAATATATCTATACGCATTCGTTATAGAGCAGAAGCTACGTTGTATTTCTAAATAATGTTGTTCTAGTTGCGTTGCGATATCACTCCGGGTATACATGTATTAACTACTTAATGCTCATCGTCCTACAAAGGACTTCAGAGGAAAAACGTAAAACCTCGGAAGCTTTAATATAAGTTTACTAGGCAACTATTGTTTAGAAAAGGGCTTGCAGGCCTCGAACTTCCTTTCCCAAAATATAGTTAACTGTGTCCTATTTCCCTCTATGAACTATTCACTGAAGTTCTTAATACATGGCGGCGACACACACTTACTAGCCAGGAGCTACATATCACACATCACATTCCCATTACACTCAGAATCTCCCGTCATGATAGATAAGTGGTGGAAAGAAAAAGCAGTATAGCGTGTTGACTATCTAAGAGAGAAACAAATTAAACCCCATTCATTATACAAAACAATAATCCATCTCATCGTCTTCGTCTTCTTCTTCTTCCCCTTCTCCCTATGTAGGTATCGTATATGGCAGCAATATGTAGCATTGAAACTCCCGCAGAACTCCTTATCGCTACCTACCTCTAAGTAGATTACCTAGATGACCTGATTACCAGCCAGAGCCCTGCCTTTTCCCATCTTCCGTCCATCCGTCCATCCATCCCTAACCCCCGCTCTAGATATCTACCTACAGCACCATCCCCAACACCCCCACAAACCCAGCAACCAACCCGACCGTCAGCACACTCCCCGCATCGCTACCCGGCGCCGCATTCTGCGGTATGATGCCCGCAAACGAGCCGTTGTTCACCGCCGTCGCAGCCGCAGCCGCGGCAGCAGTGGCCGTGGCGACGCTCATGACGAACCCGGAGGACGCGCTGGCGAGCACCACCTCCTGCGAGGCAGTAGGGAGCTGCTGGAGCTCCGAGACGGCCTCGCTGGTGGCGACGCTGGCAATGGCGCTGAGGCTGGCAGTGGTGACCTCCACGGCGACGGTAGCGGACGCAGAAGCAGATCCGGGGAGGGGTGCCAGGGCCAGCGAGGCGGTGGCTTCCGCGGTGGCGACGCTGGGGAGCTCATGCAGGGGCTCGGACGATGCCAGGACCTCCGCGGCGGCACTAGCGGTGGGCAGTTCCTTGAGGGCTTCGGTCGTGTGCTCTTCCGCGGTAGCCTCCACGCTCGCGATCCCGGTGAGATGTTGCAGCACCGTCGCCGTCGCGGTGACGTGGGCCTCGGACACGACGACGACGCTGTGCTCCGCGGCGGCCGAGGAAAGAGACACGAGGGACAGCGCCGCGCTAGCGCCGGCGAGGTGCTCGAGCGAGGCGGAGGCGACTATGGTCTGGAAGCCCTGCAGCGAGGCGGTGTGCGATGCCAATGTCGCCAGCTCCACGGCTGCCGACGAGACCTCGACGGCAACGCTGGCACTTTCGTGGACGACAGCACTAGCAGAGGCCACGGCTCCGAGACCCGCTGTCGCAGTAGGATGCTCGGCGACAATAGCTGCGGCGGATGTAGCAACATGGCCGCCGCCGATCTGCTTGAAGCTCTGTATGACAGCAGTCGCGGAGACGCTCTCGATGACAGCCTATTGTACAATGTTAGGGAGAACTGCAAATTATAGTGCTTAAGCGAGTACTTGAAGGGGGGAGGGCTTACCTTAGACGGGGCAACCTCAACCGCCGCGTACGAGGTTTGGACCGCGTCCGACTGCACCGCAAGGCTCGGCAGCTGCACTAGGGTAGCGCTCGCGGTCTCCTGGACGGCGGCGGATTCTTTTCCGTCCCCGAGGCCGGGGAGAGCGACGAGTCCGCCGGCGGTGACCTGCGCGGCGGGAAGGGCGACTAGGCCCCCAGCCTGTGCTCCTTTTTCTTCTTTCTCACCAGCATCCTCCTCTTTTTCTTCTTCTTCTTGCTGCCCCTTGAACTGATCTTTGAACTGTTGTTGTTGTTCTTTCTTTCCAGCATCTTCGTCTTCGTCTTCTTCTTCTTCTTGTTGCTCTCCCTTGAATTGACCTTTGAACTGCTGCTTCTCCGACTCTTCATCGTCAGAGTCGTCGTCGTCGTCGTCATCAGAGCCGCCTTTGAAGCCCTTGAAGCCCTGCAGCTGCTGGCCGGCAGCGCCCTTCGATTCGGCGTCTCCCTCGCCAGCCTTGTTCAAGAACTGACCGCCCGACGAAGAGTCGAACCCGCGAAAGCCTTGGATTCCGGTGCCATCTTGAGACGGCGCCGCGTAGACCCCGCTGTGCATGGCGGTAGCGAACACAACGGCCAAAGCCGCGGTCAGGTGTGAATGTCTCATCTTGTAAGCGGACTTTTTTTCTTTCCAACTCCTTTATTCGTTTTCTGTCAAGTACAGTAGACTAAGAGACCAGCCCGGTTGAGAGAATCTCGAGAAGGTGAGTGTATATTAGAGTAAGGTGATCAGGAAGATGTATGTGAAAAGAATGAATGAATGAATGACTGCTCAACAGTCTCTCTAGCTATCCAGTAAACGAAGTGAAGATGAGAAAGGAACAGAAGAGGAAAAGAACGACAGTGGATGAATGAGTGTAAGTCCAAGGGAAAACAGGTTAACCACGAATGAGGAGTTTGTAATTTGGGCGGGAAGGAGAGGAGCCGTGAGAGGTGGCGGGCGAAGCCTTTACTGAGATTTGGGTTATATGTTATTACTTAACCTGTTCATACTGCTAATTGGGCACATGAGATGGTTGTGTCCGTCTAGGTGCTTGGCATCCTGTTTCTCGAGTCCCCTTTCGAATGATTTGCGGTGATCAGAGTCTGAGCTTAAGGACCATCATCCCACCCATCCCAGACGTGGACATAGGATAAAGCTTGGCTTCTCGTTCTTGACAATGCCTAAATCACTTGGTTTTACCTATCAGTAAGACGAGGCACGCCCAGTTCCCCCCAACGAGCTTGTCCCTCTAGTATGAATATAATATCCCTAGATACTCTCCTGAGCAAGACGAAGCTCGAAGCGCGAGTCTTAGCCGTCGCGAGCTCACTAACACGAAGTAGCGAACCCACGTGTATAGAATGTGGCCCTCGAGTTCGCCAGGCATTGTGTTCCGTGGAAAGCAACATCCATGCGTAACTCAGAGTCCACAATGTGCAGAAGGAAGTCGAAACGACTTCATACCTCGCTCGTCCAAAAGTGACCTGCGAACTCCTACCTAGCTGGTGTAAGAGGTTTCATTGAGCCCACATAAGCACACAACACGCCGGGGGGTCCTCCCCGTTTTCGTGGAGCATTGACGAGGACAGGCCGGCGAATACCTAAGGTGGCTAGGCTTGACAGGCCAATGAATAAGCTTGTTGGTAGCGGTTTCATCTGATCGCCCCTAGGAATGCGGCTCAAGTCGAGCCGTACTGCCGTGGTGCCCAGATACCTAGCCCATGTGCGTCCTAGGTAGCACGGAACGATGACGAGCCGTCATGCATTTGCCGAATCAGGATGCTTGGGTTGCCTTACCTGCCAACCAACCCAGCTCGGCGTTAAGTCACAAGTTTACTGGGTTAACAATACATAGGAATAAGAGACCATTCCTCCTTAACCCTACTACAACATAGATAAAATATACAATCAGCTTCTGACTGAAGTGGAAAATATAGGAAAGTACAAAGTAAAAGAAGCAACCTTGGTGTAGTCATGATAACCTCTAGAAAATAAACTCGAGAGGTGAAGAAAGAAAAAAAGAACGTCTGTCCGTCCGTCTGTGCTGTCCTCCCCTGCCAGATATGAAACACGCCTCATCGGTAAAGTCATACTATAAATCAACCTCACGTCTCGAGCGGAGCACGGGGAGCCTTGGCATCGCCCCTTACCCCATACCCCTTACCCATCAAGCCGTTAGAGATGAAGATGGAGAAGGCAAGGTAAAGAAAAAGAGGCTTGCTCCATTAACCTAGCTTGTATTATGCTTGAGGGAGTGGAGAGGGGCCAAGATCCCCCTGATGAATAAAGATGCTCGACTTCATTATATGGACGTTGACAACGTGCACTTGGATAGGACAGAAAATAATGAACCCAATTGGGGCTTAATCCCTCCCTTTCCCTGTGTCCTACAAGAGAAGACTATGTAGGTAAGAATATATCTTAAAGTTTACCCCTAGAGGTAAGAACAATCCCATAGTAACAGACTTCGCTCCTTTAAACGTACATCATCATCCGTCGCTAATGGGATATTGTAACATCTCTCGAATGTCAACTGTAAGAAAATCCCACGTTCTTACCAACAACGCCCATTCGTACTGTAGCTTTGCCTGGGGTTGTTTCCCCTACACAAATGGATCCACTTCTAGTGAACATGTTTGATTCTTGCTCCGCTTGATATTGACAGAACCCGAATGCAAAGCTCATCTTCTACATGTTCTACATGTTTCCTTCGGCAGGGGTATCCTCACCGCCTTGAGCGTCCACTCCGTGGAAGGCATCGCCAAAGGCAGAATCCTCCATGTTGAGGTCTAGACTTTCACCTAGATCGCCTGGTGTTCCACTACTGAATCCGGCTAAGACATCTCCTGCAGTATTCAAATCGTCGAGGGAGCTAAAGTCGTTTTGGTCTCCCTCAAAGCCCATCGAGGGAGTCCCTGCCGCTGACGCTTGCTTGCTGTCAGCATTTGTAGCCTTTTGGGCCTCGCCCGAGGGGGCTGCATTAGCGGTAGCATCTGGCGTAGCTCCGCCTTTAGGAACAACAACCCAATCACCACTTTCTGTGCCCTGATCGGGAGCTGTTCCGGTTGACTGTCCCGTTACGTCCGTCCCATCCATCTTCACGTCTGTATCCTGATTAGCTGGCACAGCCTGCTGCGGCGGCGTATGTGGTGAGGGAGCGTTGATGTTTGCAGGAGTAGCGGCGCTAGAGTGAGCAGTGGAGAGCTGGGGTTGGGGTGTTGAAGTGGAAGAGGCGCCTGTATGCATCTGGTCTAGAAGTCCAGCAGCTGTTCCTCCCATGTCAATGTCAGAATCGCCCATCATAAAGCCGCTATGCTGAGAGCCGGCATGAGAAGGCTGGCGTGACATCGTCCCGCTTCCATTCGCTGCGGCATTCTGAGTGCCGCCAGTAGTTGGTTGCGGGACAGATGTGTCCAATCCTGGCTCAGGGGCCGGCTCCTGGTAACCACCAGCGTGAATCCTTCTCAAGTCGTGAATGACCTCAGCGTGCCGGCCTAGATGGGCTTCCACCTGAGAAACTATATCATCAACCTTCTTACTATGTTTTGAGGGCCACCGGTTTGCGCCATCTTCACTATCTTCTATCCGGCCCTCTAGACGTAAGCCATCCGGGCCGGGCTCATCCACAGCTAACCGCAGCTCTCGCTCAGCACTGGTAAGGAATGAGTTGTGCTTGAATTTAGCCATCTTCTTAATGTGATCGGCTTTCATCTTCTCAAGCTCCGCTTTTGTCGCATCAATCCTATCATTAACTCGTTTTCGAAATTCGGCGGCAAGGTCAGGATCTAGGTGGGTCGAAGCGGGCTTTGCGGGAGGTTTAGCAAGGGCGTTAGGACCTTGTGCCTCAAAGATACCGTCTGTTAGATTAGATAGCTCGCCTTTGAGACCTAGTCCGAGATCGGCAAATCCAATCTGGCCCATCCTGTAGGGTGATGACAGGATCTCCTCCATCCACTCATGGTTTTGACGGTACCGACTTAAACTGACCTCTCGGGGCGTAAGGTGGTCAAAAAGGTCGCCACGAGAGGTATCTTCGTCGTCATCGTAGGCGCTATCCGGCTGGGGGAATGGTGCCATGGCTGGAGCAGCCTGACTGTGGGCAGCCTGCGCGGTCCTGGCGCGCTTAGATGGTGGCCCGCCAGCAGCCGGCGGATGGGGAGGATATGCCATGGTCTGAGGAACACCTCGGTTCACGGCATACATCTGCTGGCGTGATGGCTCTCGGGGCCAGGTAATTTGCGGCCAGTTCACCCGGTCACCGAGAATAAATTCCTTCCGCTGAATTTGCCCGCACCGCTGGAGAATAGCGCGGGTTTCGAGTATAGCCTGTGTTCTAGGATCGGTTCGGATCATCTGGACGGGGAGGCGCTCATTGTTGTCAACCGGGCCGTAGTGTACAATCCAGAGACTCGGGTCAACCTGAGGAGCGTTCGGGTTTGGAGGATTCGCAGGCATGAGTCGGAAGCGACGCCGAGAATGGGTGGCTACGTGGTCACCGTATGCGAATCCATGTTTGTGAAGGTACATCTCCAGAATCTGGCTTGGTTAGCAAGACTTGGAAGCTGTTCGAGAGGACAACCGGCTCGTGACATACCACACCATTTCCCACATTAGTATAATGAAATTCTTCTTGGGCGGGCCATATGAACCCATCGCTGGCAAAGTGAGTTCCCATCAATTGCAACGGCTGCCATGTCAAGTATATTGTGCCGTTGTCTGGCTTGTCAATGAGGTTCCAGAAGAACGGAGCGGTATCGCGGGCGATTTTGGGGGCTTGCATCAACCAGTTGGTGACCTCGGGCGGCTGTACCTGTGCCTTGGTGGTATAGCGATAGGTTGAGATGAGGTGAACGTGCGGGAGCAGTTCTCTGTTGACCGCGTAGCTGGGATCGCTGATCGCTGACATTGTGCTTCGCCGAGATGCCAACTAAAACCGTCAATTGCCTGGTTTGATTGCAAGGAAAGAGAGTTTCATTGATGGGCCACTTCGGGAAACTTCTGGAGGCGGAGATGTATCGCGACGGTAAATCCAGAGCTCACGGCGCAAAAGTGCGGGTTCGGGAATGAGGCTCGCAAAGTTTCCAATTTGGACGGTCGCGAAAATGCGCGACGAAGCTTTTGCCTTGGAATCTTCAAGCGTGTTATTAGTCCCGGCGGATTTGAGGCTGGTGCCAAGCCGTGGCTGGTACATCTGTGGCTAGGTGGATCTATACGAGTCACGTGTAATGCCCGGTTGATCCTGGAAAAGCGGAAAATGGGTACCTACGTACCTACAGTGAGAGTTCACGTAATATTTAAGGTCATCTACACCATCCATCGCCTTTCTAAAGGCAATGTGTAAGTCAAACTTACTAGAGTAGGACACATTCATAGAGCAAGACCATTACTTTCAGGTCATCTCACTCGAACCCCCACGTTCAGTCTTAATTGGATGGGATTTTCAATGGGAACTATGCAGGTTCTACTAACATTATCTCATATCCTGAAGGCCTCCCACCTTTAGCACCATTCTTGGGCTTGACCGTTGCTGGCTTCTCACCAGCTTTCCACGGGATTTTTTTCCCTCCCTCGACGACAACTTAATGTCAATCATACTATAGTTGATGCCTATTCCCTTTTCCGTCTATCTAAGCTAGGCTTACCCATATGCTAACCCTGCCATTGGTATATATGCTGGCAGTCTCTCTACTAACCCCTGATATTTAAGCTTGGTATGTGGAAGCGGAGACGTTACCTCCCCGACCAGTCCAGTTAACATGGATGTACTGGCCCACGGGGTACTTCTCAGTGGCAGCCTCCGGCTTGACCTGGAATGTATGGGCACCAAAGTAGTCACGTTGGGCCTGGAGCAGGTTGGCGGGCAGGTCCTTCGTGCGGTATCCATCAAACCATGACAGCGCCGTCGAGAAAGCTGGCGTCGGAATACCGAGAAGGGCAGCCTTAGCCACAACATCTCTCCAGCCAGGTTGCGCCGTGTGGATGGCATTGTTAAAGAAATCGTCAAACAACAAGTTCTCAAGGTCGGGGTTGTTTCGGTACGCAGCCGTGATGTCCTTCAAGAAGACGGAACGGATAATGCAACCTCCTCTCCACATCAACGCGATCGAGGGCTTGTTGAGCTTCCATCCAAAATCCTTCGCGGCCTAGACGACATGGTCAATATATTGCTTAAACCTAGAAGAAAGATCAGGGTGTATTGTGCCCACTTACCTCTTGCATTAGCATGAAGCCTTGCGCATACGAGATGATCTTGGACGCGTATAGAGCTTGCTCGAGGTCATCAAGGAATTGCTCCTTGTTGCCCTCAAACTTGCTCGACCGACCGATGTACTGGAGCTTCTGAGATGCAGTAGTTCGTTCCGCCTTTATCGAAGACAAGCAACGAGCAAGCACAGCCTCGGCAATCAGAGTGACAGGCATTCCAAGGTCTAGGGCGTTAATGGCGGTCCACTTGCCAGTACCCTTCTGGCCGGCCTGGTCAAGGATCTTCTCAACCAGGGGTGTTCCATCGTCATCGTTGAAGTACATAATATCACGGGTGATCTCGATGAGGAAGGAGTCCAAGACGCCCTTATTCCACTTGGCGAAAACATCGCCCATCTCCTTGTTGGTCAGACCTAGACCACGCTTCATGATATCATACGCCTAGCGCATTCAGTTAGTTTTACCGCCAGCACACGTTAGCCTAATGGGAAGGTACCTCGCAGATAAGCTGCATATCACCGTATTCGATACCGTTGTGGACCATCTTGACGTAGTGGCCAGCACCCTCGTCACCAACCCACTCACAGCAAGGCTCATCGCCACTCTTCGCAGAGATACCCTGGAAGATGTCCTTGATGAAGGGCCAGGCCTCCTCGTTACCACCAGGCATGATGGAAGGACCATACCGGGCACCCTCTTCACCACCGGACACACCAGAGCCGACGAAGCGGATTCCCTTGGTGTTGAGGTACTTGGTTCGGCGGTTGGAGTCCGGGAAGTGAGAGTTACCACCGTCGATGATGATGTCGCCCTTCTCCAGGAGAGGAAGCAATGTCTCAATCCAGTCGTCTACGGCCTTGCCAGCCTGGACGAGAAGCATGATACGGCGGGGCGTCTTGAGCTTGGAGACAAAGTCCTCGTTGGAGTGGGCACCGACAATAGACTTGCCCTTGGCCTCGTTTGCCAAGAATCGGTCGACCTTGGAGACGGTTCGGTTGTAGGCGCAGATGGTGAAGCCGTGGTCGGCCATGTTCAGAATCAAGTTCTGGCCCCTAAGAAACAGTGAGCATGCCAGATGTCAGCAGGTGGGGAGATGGCAACGTACATGACGGCCAAGCCAATGAGGCCGAGATCAGCACTTTCGGAATAGTTAGCATAGCTTCAATGGCGGCATGAGTAGCTGGTAGAAGACGGTGATGCGCAGCGACGAGGGGGGGAAGAAGCTCGCCTTCCACCGCCGAAAGAGTTTGTTATGTTGACAAGACGAGCCCTACAGGACCCGACAAGTCGTTTCAGTCACATATGTCGCGGGTGTTGAGGGCAAATTGGGAGAAGCCGGAATGACCGGCGGGGTGGTGGGGTGGCAAGCCTCTTCTCTTTGCTGCTGATGAGGGGTATTGAGAGGAGAGTAGACTTACACGGGGCCGGACATGATTGCGGTGTTGCTCAAGTCTCAATTCCACAAGAGAAAATCTGCTGGAGCGAAGTGAGATTGGAGCTTTTCGTTGGGTAGCTTTGGGAAAAGTACGGATGTAGAGTTTTGATTTGGAAGAAAAGAAGGCAGACGGCAAGACGGCAGGAAGAGTTGGTGCGGTTTTCTATTAGTGATGGAGGGGTCAAATATGCAGGTAATGCATACAATATGTAATTAAGACGATGACGGCAAAGCAAGCAGTCACCTTATCGGGTGGGACCATCGGGCTTACTCAGGGCCCGGCCTAAAACTACCACCTGATGGAACCTGTCGCTTGAAGACTTGCATGGAGTTTGCATTAAATTGATCGATCCTCTCTGTATCAGCACTAACAAACATCCTGCCCTCAGATTTCTCTTGACCTAGTTAGCTGGCTGGCTGGCCTCGCCTCACTGGTGTTTCGTAATTCACCTGGATAGGCGTTTCGGCTGTCATGTGTACTTGGAGATCCATAGCACATGTGGGTCCCCGTCTCTTCATGTTCTAACCTGCCGTACTTACACAGTACATTTAGTACGTGAACTATTTCCTGTAACCTAGGCCTTTTCCGATGCTGGCGTAGAAGCAATAGCAAACTAACTAATGCAGTAGGTATGTATATGAGATCATTTCTGGTTCCCAAGTAATCTATTTAAGATCAAGCCGCAGTCTTAGTATACGGGTGATGCTTACCTACCTATCTTTCTCGTTCCAAAAGCCACACTGCTAACCAGGGGCTCGCTCATGTTACAGTTACAGAGGAGACATTGGATTTTACGCATAGCGATATTTCTTGTACTACTCAATTACACAGGGCGTGGAATTTTCATGCAACCTGCAACCCCTGAGTAGCCAAGGGCCTCCTGAAAAGCCGACGGAGGAGTTGTCGAGAAGCAGACTTTTTAGGCTATCAATCGTCGCGTGAATTCCGGTGAATTGCCCCCCCGACGACACATCTGGACCCGAGCGGCGAAAATGTCGCAAAAAAGGCTATGCATGTCCCCGCCTGACATACGCGCCTTAGCTTCCCGCAAGGGCAGCAGGAGGATCAGGAGGGGCTCCGGTGGGCGGGCCGATGTGGATGATGTTACTGATGCAAACTCGCTTCAAGTTTGATGCGAGGCTACAAAATTGCCTCATGGAGACGCCCGAGCGACAGAGAAGACGAGCTAGTCAAGCTGGCCAATAGTATTTTGGCCTGGATCCCGAGACAACATGCCGTCGGCCCTTTCAGCGGGTTTCCGGGCCTCCATGGAAAGTTGCGGGTTGTTTGTTACAAATCCAACTAATGCCCTGAACTTGGCATTCGGACATGTCGGTAATAGCGATGGAAAAAGCAAGTTATGAATGGCATCAGATAAGCATTATGTGAGAAAGAAATATCCTAGACAGGATTGTCTATTGTGTCTACCTACCTAAGGTAGGTAATCAGTCTATAGTCGTGTATGAGGTAGGTAAGTAATTAGTGAAGATCAAGTTGCACAAGCATTGTCACACTATTTAGTTCAAGCTTATAATACCTAAATCTAACAATTTCTTACTTTATGTACGCTTCCGCATGTCACGTGACAGAAAGATATCATGCGCCACAGCGCCACAGAAATCATGGATCCATTCAATCCGGGGTGGATCCACCGCAGGTTAAGGTCAAGTGTGGCTGGCTGCATCGAAGACTCCTCTATGGAACTTCCATTTTCATTCTTGCCAACACCACCGAGCATATACTCCTATGCAACACGACATCTCCCTCCACGCTGAGTCCTTCCAACGTCGTGATAAGTGCGGGATATAATAGAGTATAGAAGAGGCTTTTTGCAATCTGCTAGGCAAACCCAGCTCACAGGTACGTGTAGCCCCGAACAAAGAATACCACGTCGGGCACACAGCAAATTCATCATGTCGTATCCGCCACCTCCAGGCTCGAATTCGTCCTCCCTCCCACCGCGTCCGCCTCCCTCCAGGGTCTCAGGCTTCAAGCCGGCCTTCTCACAAGCGCCGCCTCCGACACACACGCCGAGCCCCGGTGCCCGAGGCACGCCTTACGCGGCTCCGTCTGCCTACTCCAGTGCACCAAGCTATGCAGGCACACCCGCGGCTGCACCTCGATATGGGGCGCCTCCCTCGACATATCAATCGTACGCGCCGCAGGGGCAGATGAGCGGCGCCAACTATCCGGCGCAAGCGGCCCCGGGAAACCCATACTCGTATCCTCAACAACAGGGCTATCAACAACAAAACTACTATGGCCCGCAGGCAGGCGGCGGCGGTCCCTCCTACGCCGCTGCGCCTCAAATCCGCAACCCCTTCCCGGCCCCGACTCAAGCCAAAGCCGATGACTACGACCCAGATATGGCGGCGCAGATCGCGAACTGGCAGAGCGCATACGTGAAGGATCCAAAAGATGGCGGCAACGGCCCAACAGCAGGGGTTCCGGGACGACCTGGCACTATAGCACCTGGCGCCATGACATACTCGGCGGATGCGCCCAACCGGGTAGCTGAAG
Source organism: Biscogniauxia marginata (assembly GCA_022695795.1). Lineage (NCBI taxonomy): Eukaryota > Fungi > Ascomycota > Sordariomycetes > Xylariales > Xylariaceae > Biscogniauxia > Biscogniauxia marginata. The sequence goes on from MU404069.1 coordinate 72,369, forward strand.
CGGCGAACCCGGTAGCCGCGCCGGTGCCCGGTGAAAAGAAGAAAACTGTTGTACGAGCGGGCGGTGGACAGAAGTGGACGGACGACAGCCTTTTGGAATGGGACCCCTCACACCTGCGTCTTTTCGTGGGCAATTTGGCCGGCGAGACCACAGACGAAAGCTTGTTCAAAGCCTTTTCGCGTTGGAAGTCGCTTCAAAAGGCGCGCGTCATCCGCGACAGGGTGACGAGCAAGTCGAAAGGGTACGGATTCGTGTCTTTTAGCGACCCAGACGAGTTCTTCTCAGCCGCCAAGGAGATGAACGGCAAATACATCCAGAGTCACCCCGTAGTGGTGCGCAAGAGCACCACAGAGATCAAGCCGCAGACTGTCAAGGATAAACACAGTAACAATAAGTGGAATAAAAATAAGAACAAGAACAAGAATCGCAATGGTAACGGCGGCGGTGGCGGAGGAGGAGGACGCGAGGGGAGCTTCGAGCCCAACCTCGGTCCTACAGGAGGAGGCGTGTTTAAGCCCGGGCAAAAAACTAAGGGTGGCCTGAAGATAATTGGTTGAACGAACACGAGGTCTACATTACCATGTCAAGTCAACAGAGTCCTGGCTCAAGAAAAGGTTTAGTGGTCCCGCACCAAATCCGTCGAGACCAGGCATTAAGTGTCCTTGATAAAGGGACAACGGGGGGCTCTTTGCCCCCGAGAACTTATCATGCTAGAGCCACGTGGGAATATGTCTAGCACGGAGCGGGACGGGACTTGGCATATCGGGACGGACCACTTTGCCGATGACCGTGGATATTGTTAGCCAATGACAACATGGGACTCGCGAAGGAGCTAGGATAGAAAAAGCATCATGTAAGCGACTTCTCCCAAGGGCACAAAGGATTCTATAGGAGCTCTTGGTCTGTATATAGATAGGCAGACATGTGCGAGAGAAGACGAAGACTCGGGCACTTTAATTAATTACGAAAAACCCAGTCTAATGATAGTTTCGTAATATCTGGGCACCCGAGAGGACCTTCGATTAGACACAAATAGAATGTATTTTTCTTGTCTACCTATCGTGCTACGCTTTACTTCCAGAGCCTGATGGCTGACGATTCAGGCATGTATAGTTTGATATATGTCCGTATTCTACAGGTTAATAGAACCCTATCATTCATCATGCCTCCTTATTGCCAGCCAAACTCTTACTTGCCTCTTTCTTCTTTTCCCACTATCAACTATTCTTAATTCGGCCAAGCCTATCCCTATCACTGGACGCACCCATCCACGTCCAACCCTCTCTATACGATTACCTTGTATTCTTTTATATAACAATCTGCGGGCCGTGTTTATACACCAACCTACTTAAGCCTAGTACATAGGTACCTAGGTAATGAGGTAGGCCGGACCGAATTAACTAGAAACATACAGCTCAAGCGTTCGGTGTCCATGTATGATATCAGGTAGGTGAACCAACACCCTCCTTCTCCCCTTTTTTTTTCTCCTACGAAACCCCAACGTCTGTCTCTACAATACCCGAGGACCACACAATAGATACCTACCTACCTACCTAAACCACCAAAGAAATACGCCCGAGGGTGAAAGGAGGAGAAGCCGTCCGTAACCGGCTATAAATCAGGTACTGTGGCGTACCTGTACGTGAGAAGAGAAGTTGCTGTGGGCGTTTGTTTATTCTCCAAGAATCATCAATCCACAACGACCTACAACAAGATACGTACGAGCAACGGGCGCACAAAGCAATCGTGGTAATAAAACCCAACCTCGCCGGAGCCTAGATAGAATATGTATTGTATGTATTACATGTATTACCTACCTACTCTACATTCGCCCAACTAAACCTACATAATTTACCTATACACACACAAAAGCTCAGCCAATCTCTCGCCCTCCCGCTTCCCTCTTCATATACACAATAAATATCACCTAACCTACACACATCTCCCTCGCTCTAGCTTAACATACCTAGATACAATTACACCCTTACTTATCCCACGCACCCATCTTTTTTTCCCTTGTCTCTCCAACCTCACTTCACAGAGTAACAACACCAAAAGGGTTTGAAACTATCCAAACTCAACATGGAACTCTAAGAGAAGATACCAACAATCCCCCTCAAAGATTAAAACAAAAGCAGGTTTAAACAATAAATAATGTAATATATGTTGCGGGTATCATTTCTCTGTTCAAATTTCTCTGCCCCCTTCTACTTGTCCCCCCCCCATTTCGATATTGGTTGGTGTATTTGATCTAGATGGCCTTTTTGAATATCCCCTTTCCTCACTCCTCTCGCCACCACCAAGTGCCCCGGCCTGCCTGTCCGTCCATCTGTCTGGCTTTAGTTGTCCTGATCCCAACAGACGCTCTGGCCTTGGCCCACCCATCTAACCATCTCTCACACACAAATCAACCCGCGTGGGTTGGCGAGCAACACCTCGTCCCTTCCCCCATTCCGGATTAGGATTATCCTTGGGACCACCAGGCTATTCCCCACCCCCCTCCTCCCTTTATCTTCTCCTGTCCACCGCCACGTCCCTTCCCTGTCTTGACCCGAGCCTGCAAAGCTAGGTGTAAGCCAACTCAACTCCTTTGCCCTCCAGCTTCCCCTTTCTAAACCCTAAGTTGCATATTTTGACGCCTCTCCGATGCCAACCAGATGCTCCTCTCCAATGAATGCACAGTGAGATCTTCACCGCGGAAATAAATTTCCCCTTGTTTGTTTTCCCAATTTTTTGTTCCATATAATGGGACTTCACAAAATTTCAAAAAAAAAGAAAATCTTACTCGACAGGAGCAACAGCGATTAAAGCTAAAAAGTTCATTCCTCTCTCGGGTGTTCTGTCCGGTGTTGCTTATTTGACTCGTCCCCTACTGTCCTTGGTGTCCGGGGATTCGAGAAAATGTCGCCATCGACAGTGACCAGGTTATCGTTATCCTCCACTCCACTAATGACCGCCTCATCGTGGGCTAGCAGACCTGCCTCTTCCCCATCGTCAGAATCGCTGCCACGGTCACTTGATGAAGCCGACGGCTGCTGGAGGAACCCCCTGGCATGTGCATCGCGCTGCGCCTCGTTGCGCATCTGAGTTAGCTTGATCCAGTTGTACGCGACAATGGCACCAATTGTCACGAGCAGCCCCGATATGTTGATGGGCGTGAGCTTGTCGTCAAACACAAGCGCCGCAGCCGAGATCGTGACGACCTCTTTGAAGATGCCAGCGATCGAGAGAGTGACGACGCTACTACGCTGCAGCAGAGCAAACTCGCTGGCCGTCATGAGGAAGGCAATTGTGCCAGGGAAGAGAAGGAGCAAGGGCGTCCTGAAGATGCCCCATTCCTCGACGAGGATCTTAAGCCCCTCGATTAGTTCAGGGAAACCTTCTACGGGGATAGCGATGACTGTCAACGAGGCGAACATGACAGGCGCCAGGAAGAAAATGCTCGAGAATGGGTTCGACGTGGCCGGGTGCCGTAATAAGAGAATCTGGGTGAGACCCCACCGGAAGCCAGAGAAGAAAGCGGCGGATATGACGAGGATAAAACCGCCCAGCTGGAACTCAACCTCTCCGGCTACCATCATCACCACGCCAGCAGTCATGGTTGCGATGATGCCTACAAGCCTCCATGTTGGGGTCTCGAGCCGGAAGAGGAAGGCGAAGATTAACACAAAGGCCAAGGCGGAGGATTTACACATGGCTGTTGCGCCGTTAGCTCTCTGTACTCTCTGTACTCTCTGTGATACCACATTGGTTGGATGCATGACGTACTGTAAAATGTCAAGGTGATGAACTTCAATGACGTATTCCCTAGCCCTATATCCAGGCCCGTCGCGGCACCGCACGGTCCTATCCTCGTCAGGTAGAACATCTTGGTCATGATCGGTTGTTTGGGCTCGGTCTCGTGTCTCGACCGGCCGAGGTCGGAATTGTGCAACGCGCCGGTTGGTCGCAGCGAAGGTACGAAATATAATACTAAACTAGCAAGACAGAATTGCACCAGCATATGCACCGCAGTCGTGAATAAAGGAAAAGCAAAGTTGAGTTGGCTGGAATCGAACATCCATTTGTTATACTGGCCGTTGGGGGTATTCTCATGTCAGCGAAGGGTACTCAATCACGTTGGTAAAAGAGAGGATAGGAGGATAGAATGGGATAGGGGAGCAACGTAGAAAAAGTTGAGACATACCAGCGAAATAGAAAGCGAAAAGAGGTACCATAGCCCGATTAAGACGGCATTGATGGTCAACTTCCTGACCATGTTCTGATCCGCCTCTTTCCGCTCCTCGTCGGTGATTTTGTCGCGCACTATCCTCTGATCTAGCCTTGTGTTCCGCCTTCGCTTGTCCCGCTTCCTCCGCCTGTCGGCCTTGGTCAAGCCCGCCTCCTCGTCGTCGTGTAGGTCTTCGTCGGAGAAGCTGCTGTCGCCGTCTCGGTCTTCGGGTCTCGATGACGTGCCCAGGCCCAGGCTCTCCTCCGATATTTTGGCATCCGGGTCGCCCGAGTTCTTGACGCTGTGGGCACGTGGACGCGAGGTCCTTGAGTTGCCGGCGGGCTGGGGCGCGTTCTGGCCGGCACTCAGGGTGCTCCGGCGGCGGCGATGGCCTGCCGGGGCGATAGAGTCCATCTCGATGTCTTCGGGACGGCGGTTGGGGGGGTTCACGGAAGAGGCACCGCCACCATCTGAGTTCCAGTCGATCTTGAAGCTGGTGGTGGCAGACGAAGCTGAGGGCGGGTTGGAGAGGTCGGAATTGGCTGAGATAGGGAGCAGGACGCTATTAACGGAGAGGGGATGCGGCGGGGACAGAGTGGATGAGGACTGGTGTGGTGGTTGATGGTTGGACAAAGGAGAAGGCATGTTTGATTTGAGAGGCGCGGCGCGGTGAAGGTGAGGCGGCACGGAGCCCTTGGTGCCAAATCTGGAGATTCGAAGCCAATAGTCGAGGGTCACAAGGTGAGCAACAAGCCTGCATGATGGATCCAATAAGGAGCGCTGTGCTAAATTGCTAATTGCGGTCTAAGGGTCAGCCAAGTCGACCTGGTAAAAGGAGTTGGAATTGGGTCTAGCCTTGGCGACGATTGACCAGCGCATTGATGGATGTGAAGAGCTGGGAACGATCTGATGCGCTGCATTGAAATTCATTCGGCCCCACAGGGATTTCAGGGCGTTTATTATGGGTCCTGAGTCGTGGAGTAGGTAACAAGTAGGTACCTACATCTATACATCGGTACTTGTGATACCAAGAGTCAGCCAGCGAAACCGTAGGTACATAAGCTCTGCTGACTGATAGGCACTAGGTACGTATTAGTAGATTGCATAACTCCATCTAAACCTTCCTACTATTAAGCATCCGACATGCAGTCTAGTCGGTAATGAATCTTACTTCGGTGCCGTGACACGACAGGTAAAATACCTAGGTACATAAAATCTATGTAAACATCATGAGAAAGGAAAAGAAAAGAAAAAAGTCAGCCAGATCAAACAAACCCGGGAAATCGGCACATAGAGAAACCCGGACCCGTCTAACCTGAGACTTTGAGTATGGCCGACTTTAGACGCAATATTATTTAGGAGTCTTCTTCACGCAAAACTCTCGACACTACAGATTATCCAAAAAAGGGATTGAGACTTACTATGTCCGTATAATCCCGATAGCCCGACACATTAATACGCGTAACAACAATATCGGAATCAAGATTATACCAAGTATCTAATCTTGAAATCAAGTCAAGTTAATACTACCTAGGTACCTACCCATAAACATCACGACCTCCTTACTCCTTACATAGTAGTGAGCAGTAAAGAGTGGACATGACCTAGGTATGTATGAAGTTGTATGAAATCGCACTTACATACATACATAACCTTAGGTATATGTAGGTACAAAGTTATGTACATAAAGTAAGTAAGTGCTGTCAGGTACATACATACATACCCGACATAACCAACATGGATACCTGTAAGTTTACCTAGCTCCAAGTTACGACGAAGAGTACAGCAGCGGCAGGTCCGCATTCCGTTGCTTCCCCGGCAGTAAAACCACCACTTACCTACCTACATGTAACTCTGAAGCTTGAGCTAGCTCTTTTTCCTCGCTCCATTTACAGTAGTAGTAGGTATACTCTAAATACACTAGTAGTGTACCTAGCCGTCAAAAATCTGGGGTTAATCGACTATCGCGCAAATCTCTCTTTTCCTCTCGACCCGCTCTGGGGGCTAAGTTGTCCGATCATCGACGCCGATACCCCGACTTTTTTCTTTCTTTCTTTCAGGTACCCAAGTTCTAGCCCTCCTTTTTTTTTTTTTTTTTTTTTTCCGAAGAGTTGGTCATACATATCGAATGGGCCCCCCTCTTTACCATAGGTACATACCATAGATAGTGTACTTGAGATTACTGGTCCGTATTTTGCCATGTCATCCATCTATAATTTAAAGAAAAACCCTCGTGGACAACTTTTCCTCCCCTCTGTCATTGTTTTGTTTTTTATGTATCGACCTAACGTTACACGCATATAACAACGGTAGTAGGTAGCTCTATTGGTTTAACAACCCGCCCCCATCTCACAGTGATCGACATGCTAGATATTCTAGAACCCTCTTCTCACCGAAAAAAAAAAAAAAAAAAAAAAAAAAAAAAGAGAGAGAGAGAGAAGAAGTTTCTCCCCTCATTTCTTTTCACTTATTAGTCACCATTCCGTATTTTTCTCTCTCCCTTTCCTCCTTCTCGTATAATAGCGTGTCGGTAATTAAACATGGCCTTACCTAACATACCACCATCGCTTTTTAGCCATTTACTATTTACTTACCTATCCTTTCTTATAAGCTCTAGACGTACACTAAGAAGAAGCCTTCAAGACCAGTCAATGCGTAGTAAATTAAGCCAAGGCGGCGGGGGGATATGATGTCAACAAGAGGTATACATACATACATTAATACCCTGAAATGCCGTACACTTAAAAACTGCTAGTAGCTACCTACAAGTAGGCAAAACATTCAGGTATGCTTTGCTTACTAGGAAGCAGGGTCTTCCCTGAGATGGATCAAACCTACCTACCCAAGGTCTGGTAAGTGTAAGACATGCATACAAAATGTAACAACTTACCATTCGTCCCGCGTGCGTGTGTCTACAAAAAGGGCGAGTTCGTTGCCCCTCGGGAACAAGGGTCTATTGATGTCTGAGACAATTGGGGGTAGTTTAAAGTGAGATAGATCCATTGACCGAGGAACCCAAGGGATGCATACGCCGATATCGATAACTTGATTATCTACCACTACCTAGGTAGGTAGTATAAATCGTCAACGTGGGATTTCACAAGATCTCTCCCTCTCTGTGTGTATCGGTATCATCGTCATGTGCCCTTTTATATTACCACTAAATACTACCAAGAAGAAGAGAAGCAAACAAGAAAATAAGAATGAGAAGAAGAAGACAAGAAGACAAACTACATATCCATCCTGTATAGTACAAGTTCCTAGGCCTGCTATTCAAGCCAAATCTTTATACGCCAAACCGAAAAACCTGTCCCGGCGAGGGTATTACAAGAACTAGCCTTGTATTGATGTCTCTAAAAGGAAATCCATAACCATACTACAATGAAAAGCTTTTCTCGACAGAATAAAAATCATTTGCACGGCGCAAAGTGGCGAACTTCTGTTCCCCCGCCATGCTGTTATCACGGAAGGATTCGCATCTCCTCTTTTCTGTTCGGGGCAAACTCGTCCTTGTAGCGATCCCAGAGCTCCTCCAGCTCGGCAACGTACAGACCATGTAGCCGATTGATCTCCTCGGGGTCCACGATAGCCGACTGTTGGACCTTGATCGGTGCTCCGACAACGATGTTTAGGGGCCGCCGGTACGGCATCAGTCCGACATCGTAGTTGAAGATCCCTCGCCCATGCATGAAGGGTAATGTGAATTTCCACACCTTGAGTATTAGCATTTGAATCTTGTGCACCAATGGGTGTTCCTGGGATCGCAGCTGGTCATAGAGCTCGTTCTCGCCAAAGGCCAGGACTGGCACCAAGTCGGCACCCACGCGAACAGCGAGCTTGATAAAGCCCTTGCGCTCTTTCAAAATCAGGCGTAATACCCCTGGCTGCGCTTCTAGTGATTCGCGAGCACCCCCGACGACGACAGTAACAGCACGGCCCATACCCTCGCCATTTGGGCCCCCCTTCGTCAGGATGTTGACGATGGATTCCTTTGAAACCGACCGAAGGCCCGAGGCTAACACGTATTCACGGTAAAATGGAATGCGAAAGTTGGAGTCCAGAGTCAAGAGGCTGTTGGTGATACCGGGGAACTTCTCCGAAAACCCTAGGGCATCGGTGCCGAAGGCTGCCCACGCACCATGGGAGATGATACCATGGGGATGATAACCAAATATGTACTTGCGCGTTGGGGGTAGTTCGTGCGTCTTGTGAAGCTTGGCCGGGAAATATCCCGCAAATAGATGCCACAGATAGCTCTTACGGAACCACTCGGAACGGTATCTGAGTGAACCGTCGGTAGCTGCCTTGGAGCTTAGGACGTGAAGGAGGTATATGAGAAGCAACGGCCAAGCAAAAGGATTGGCACAGAGCGCAAAGAAGATGGAAACGGTCGTGACCATGCACAGGGAGTGTATGAGCACAGCCAACGTCTGACTCCGGCGCTTGAGAGGTACATTCCAAGGCGCCCAACGGATTCCACCATTAGAGGTCGGCACTGGAGGCCGGTGGACATCAGTTATGCTCATGTCATCCAACTCAGGGTACGAATCGTCATCATCCTGGCTTTTGACAACATCAACGTGACTGTCAAAGCCTGACTTGAGAGCTTCGGCGTAACTCGTATCATCTGGGACCTCAGAATGTGCATCGTCGTCGGGTTTCTCGGTCTTTTCTTCAGCTAAGGCCTCCGCCGGATCCTGACCCGAGACACTAACGCCGTTCGCAGCATCCTCCACAGGCTCTTTACCGTTTATTTGTTCTGTCGGCATCTTGCTGACCTGGACAAAAGACTCTTCCTGTGGGATCTCCTGTGAATTTTCCTGTGGGACCTGTGGGACCTCCTCTGGTATCTGTGGGATTTCCTGTGGGATCTCCTTCGGTATCTGCAGTGTCTCCTTCTCTAGGACTTCCGATGATGACCCTGAAGGCTCAGGTTGGGACTCGGTCGATTTGTTCTCTTTCTCCCCTATTTCTTTGGGCGCTGGAGAGGCTGGTCTATCTTTGTTGTCGCCTACAGCACCACTCATCTTCGAGCCCTTTTTGTTTTTCGATTCCCTTCGCCTGAAGACGTGGCGGGGCGATTTCGAACCCAGAGCCTTAGGATTAGGAATCTGGGGTGGAACTTCTGGACCGGGCAATTCCGGCGGCGCCGGGGTTACAGATGACTTCGGCAGTGGGCTCGGGTTTTCAATGTTAGACAGGTCGTCGTGCTCTTCGTCATCTATTATGCGAGGCGTACTAGGTCTAACGGATGGGACCGCAGCGGTAGAAGAAGGAGGAGGAGGGGTGTAAGGGACGAGGAGGTCGTTGCTCTCTTGGCTTGTCTGCAATGCGCCTGTTAACATATCGGCGGTCCTCGCTACGGAGAAGACATGGACATAACATACAATGCTAGAGGCCTTCCGTGCTCGCGACCCCGTGTCTGATTCACGTCTCGCTTCCTGTGCTATGGTGGAAATCGGCTCCGGGCTAGCTGTGATGGGTTGGCTGTTCTTTCTCGAACCTGACTCGACGTTAGCTCTATGGAGGTTTCCCTGTCGACGCTTGTGTCCTCGGCGAGGGAGCCTGGAGCCGCCCCGAGGGCTGTCAGAAGCATCTTGCTGTCGGCTCGCTGCAGCGTCTTCGCCTGCCATGATGGATGAAAGGTGCCTGGGGAGCTGTGAACGTGGGCAGAAGGAAGGTCGGACATACCTAGATAGAAATAGAGAGCGGGACTGGGCTGCCGTAGGTCCACGTATTCAGTTTGGTAGTGGAACTGTCTTCTGAGTTTGCCATTAGGTTTGGCTGCGTGGCAGTCCGAATAAAGCCTAAGGCACGTAAAGCCTGCAGATGCGATGCAGGTAACGCTGCAAGATGAATCAGCTATGAGAGGTGCAGGAGAGAAACCGGCGCAGCGAGGATACGAGACGTAAGCATCGCACGATATATCCCCTCGAATCTTCTGGGCAGAAAAAGAGGAGCCGAAAGGGAAAAATAAAAACACAAAAGAAAGCCGTTTACCAAGGGAGACCCGTGGTTGCGGTAGAAAAAGGTAAGTATGTAGGTAGGTATAATTAGTATCAAGCAGATTATATCGGTTGGTTGGTGGATGGTTTCGGCAAGGAGATTTATCAGATGGGAGATCTAGTGTACGGGTGTAGGCTAGTGGGACTGCAGGTCATGATGACGTTACAGCTGTGGCCCTGGGCAATTGGCTGCAATGGGACGCTGTAACAGCTACCTAAATCTTTGAATTCCCTACAGCTGGCCCACTTTAGGCCGCTAAAGCTCAGCCTCGGCATCTTATAGGGTAGTCCGAGGATGCACTAGTCTGAGGATGCTAACAATTGACTCCCGAAGCTTTTGAGACTTTAAGGATGAAAATAACAAACTCTATACCTCTCAGAATGACATATTTGTTTACTACATTACCCGGCTGGGAAGCATGTTTTCCTTGATCGAAAACAAACAAACTTGTATGAAATGGATGTCAACATGGAGGGTAAGCCCTGTTAGAAGATGGAGGTATGAGGTAGCAGTTGGCATGTGACAGAAGCTCTATTAGCTCCATCAACCTGCAGGTCGACCCGTAGAATGGGATACATTTTATTTATATTAATATTGGTAACAATCCTATATGCATATCCAAATCAGCCGACTGCATATCGACCTGTCGATGTCGTTCTATTTTGTCCGTCCGACGCGCGGTAGGGTAGATAGAGTCCGAGCCCGAGAGAAGAAAAAAAACCCCGCGGGCAACGAACGTATGGGAAAATAGTCTAACCGCAGATCGCGAAATGTGTAAGTATTGGGTTTGATCATTGCTTCAGCTGCAGCTTTGCGTTCCAGCCAACTATACATCGTATGAGATCCCAATCGCCCTTGTGCCCAACCCAATCGGTAACGACGATGCCGGTACCCGCATCGCCCACCCTCAATCCAATGGGTCCCTTGCCATGCTCGCCATGCCGTAGGCACAGGTACTCGATGATGGCCGGATTGGCCTGGGCGGCGATCTTCTCGGGCCAGCAGCCCATATTGAAGAAGTTGCTCGCGCTTAGGAAGTTCACGAAGAACGGCTGCGGCGCCGCGTCCGCTGCGAACCCGGGCGCCCCCGGGAGGTGGCATACAGACTCGCCCGCTCGCTCGAGGTGCTTGCGCGCTAGCTCGATTTTCTTCTGGATGTTAGTGGTCTCGCCGACCTCGTAGAAGTCCTGTATGCGCGCGATCCCGCTGCCGACAGGGTCGTCCTCGCAGTTGTCTGGCCACACGCTGCCGTCCAGTCCCCATCCCCGGCCTCCCCATTCCCCGTTCAGGCTCTCGTGGTTCCCGTGCCGGCGGAGAAGTACGATCTTGCCGCGTGCCTCGCCGAGCCTCGGGATCCGCGGTTCCGTAAACCAGCGCTTCCCGTCCCCATAAAACTCCTCCTTTAGGACCTTGGATAGTTTCTGGTCCGTGCCATTCCCGGTCCCTTCTCGCTTCACGCTCATAATCAGCGTTTCGGACGGATTGGCATCTAGGAAATCGTAGACAGCCTCTACAAGGTCCTTGAAGTGCTTGCCCCCCGTGAGGGAGATGGGGAACGCGCTGTGGACCAGCGCTAGTTCCGACGAGCTCTGGCTGACATTCACCCTGATATCAAAGAATCGGACGCCGTTGTCGAGCTGCGCCCGCATACTGACGGCTTGACATCGCACCGAAGGTAAGGCTACGTGACAAGTAGGGCTGTTATGGGTGCCCGGTATAGAGAGTGCCGATAACGGGTATTCGTCGTGCAGCTCCCGCATCCAGCACGAGAGGTTAGCAGAGCTGAAGATGGCCAGGCAGCTCCCTGACTGTACGTAGACTATAGTGTACTCGTTGGGCGCCTTATCAAGCTTCGTCATTACCGTACTGCGCAGCGACGAAGTCGGCACGTGTGCCTGGTATCCGTGGCCATCGGAGTCGAAAGTCAGCCGTATGGCCTCGCGCCCAGGATCTGCTGTGCGAATATCTGTTCTCCGGGCCTCAAACGGTCCAATGGGGAGCGAGACTTCTTCGCGATGCCAGACCTTGCATTGGCCCTGGGCAACGGGGGTCGATGAGGAGAAAAGACCAGTGACCTTTCTCCCGAGTGAACCAAGACCGTGCGCGTGTTGTTGTTCTTCGAGGCGCTCCACGAGCTTGAGCTCTAGCGGAGTGGCTGTGAGATTACGGATGGTAAGGTCAGCCATTGCTTGCGATGACGCGCTCGAAGACACGAGCGAAGCCTCGGACGGAGCAAACGGAAAACAACAATAACGTTGTTTCGTCATTTTAGACATTGTGTATGAGCGTCCTCACGAGTTTATGTGTGGTCGCCAACTCATAAGATGCAAGAAATGTGTCTTAGATTCATGCGGATGTTAATGGGACAGGGGCTTTAAGTGGAGACACGTCGTTAGAATTCCAGCTGAAGTCCAGGCACTGCGGCTGGTCGCTGTAGGTGCATTACCGCGCTGCAGTTAGCCTAACTAGTGTAAGAACTAGACCCCTGTAATAATCCGACTTGACGTTATTCTGCAGGTACTACCTAATCCGTACTAATCATCAGATTCATAATGAAACCCCAACAGTGACATCTCCCTTCATTAATTCATCCAACCTTAGGTAGGTACATACCTCAGGTACACATGTATTTAAATTAATTAGAGAGTATGGATTGAGTTGCAATTTTTCGGAGTTGTTTATCAATTGCGTTTATTGATTACCACCATCTTCTTCATTCAGGGGTTCTCTATACATCTCGGATGAAAAGCTAAGGTAAGTCAAGCTGACTCCAGGTTAGAGGACGTTAACTCAGGTATGAGAATGTACATTATTAAATCTAGATGATTTGTTTATAGGGTTTCAAATTCCAAGACCAATGACCCGTGGGATTGTCCAATAATTCTTGCATGGCTCGTACATCCGGGGCATCGGGGCCATTTTCAAGCCTGCCCGCCTCAACAGCCAGCTTTGCGTACTTCTGTGCTAGCTGCGCCTGGCCAAAGAGGTTGTAGTTGAGCGCGGCAATCGTGTATGCGCCCGCCATCTTGAAGTCTAGGTGTTCCTCTTCGTACAGAGCTATGAGTTTCTCGATCAATGCCGGCGAAGCTTCTTGGCTGCTGAAGTCGGCTAGTTCACCCTCGATCCGCTGGATCAAGAGAAGCCGGGCATCCGAAGCAGCCACCTCCTTATGAGATGAGCTACACAACGGGCAGATACATGTGAACCCGAGAGTTTGCTGCGCTCGCTCCTGGCGCGCTGATCGGAGTTGAAAGGGATCTAAGTATGAGACAGTGAGCTCTTCCCCGGGCTCAATATCCCTAATGGCGTGGGCATGATACGTGAGGGTTTGGTCGATGTAAAACGCTAGACTGTTCAATGTTAATTTACACCTCTAGCTTACGAGCTTGCAAGATATAGCTTACTTTGGCCTGCAATCATGGTTGAACAGCGAGGCATCTGGGAAGTTGCCATAATGGAAATGCTCACCGACATTCATCTGATACGAATTTGTGAATAAGATGTCAATGGTTTTATGTCCACCCATCTGCCCAGATTGAGCCAGGTAGCTGGCTTTTCTCGCCTCGGGTAGGCTATCTACTGCTGCGTCTATTAGTTCATAGAGGTCTTCCAAATCCAGTCCGCCTAGTACAGCTTGGTGAACAAGTAATGCAGGCTTTGCGACTTTAATGAGCTCCCCTCGGCGGATAGTGTCGTTGGCTATTAGGCCATCTCCTTTGCCTTGGGTTTTTATGACGCGATATTTCGGCTTCCCGGCTTTGAAATATGTCGTTGGACTCTGGGATTGCACGATGTGCTGGTGAGCTTGTGGATTCGTCACGACAGCTATCCCCCGGCCAAAGAAGCCGTCATTGGAGTAGACGCAGAATTGGTCAACGCAATCATGTGCTGCTGTCCATCTATCTGCATTTGGACCATCATCTTCTACCGAGATTTGGGCAGGCTGAGTTGGATTCTGCTTAGCAGTCTCACTAAGTAGCCTAAGCCCGTCGGACGGGGAGCATAAGTGATGCTCAGGGTGAGGTAAAAGAGAACTCCATGGGCATATTTCTTCGCCGAGTGGTATTTGTATGGAGTTCCCTGCCGCTATCGTAGTGATAGATAGGAAGAAGCCCTGTCGTGCTCTCATATCGCGTGAGCGGCTAGGTGCCTGTGAAAATTAAAATATGCCAAGAATGAGCGATATGAGTGATTCTAAACTTGATCATGATGCGAGTGCTATGTGAAAAATCAAATATCAGACCCGTCGTCTTAATGGACCCGTCGGTCAGCTGTATGCTGTTGATCCTCTAACCCGGCGGTGCCCGGCAAACCTTTCACAAAACTGATGCTGATCTGCGCATCGGCAACATTTTGTGTTTCATGTTTCTGGGCTTTGGAGGCCAATGAGTTTACAGCAAGACAAATTGTTTTAAATGCCTACAAATACATATTAATAATATGCCAGGCTAGGTAGCCGGGCCATGGCGTGGATGATCTGATAACTAAATATGTATTTAACCTTTTACGCAGAATAGCGAAGTACCTCATGTAAATTTTAGAGTAACCTTAGATTGAGTTAGTGACGAGCTGCTGACGAAGTCCCGCTGGGCTGGCCCCGGCCCAGCTATAATTCATTAGTTCAATTCAGGTTCGATAGGTATGAATTGCTGACTGTGATTGGTCCGCCTTAGGTACCTACTTAACCTACCTCCCTATGGAATGGAAGGTTCTTATAGAGAACAAAGTGGGGCCCCTGATGTAGCTTGCATCCTTTTTGTATCGTCATGAAAAACGAAATGAATGAAAACTACACAAGAGCGTGGTGATCGGAGCCATGCGTCCTCGCCTATTCAATCGCTATTTTCTAGCGAACTTTTATGGTCTCCATGTGAGACAATTCGGATCCCAGTCTCTTGTCTCTGGAAGATTGAGTCTTGAGGTATCATCGTCCACTCCTAAAGTAAGCTGTATCCGAACATCCCCCTCTAGACACTTGCTAACCGACAAAGAGAAAAGTCGTAGATGAACTCGCCAGGCATGTTGAGAAAAGACCAATAAGTCTTCGTTCAAGTGACGTGAATAGAAGAAGCTATGGCGCTACCGTTTTGGCGTCTCGCGATTTTACGACCTGGCTAAATGACGAGAGCTTCATGTTTAACATGCTCGAAACCCTATTCAAGCCGGTGAACAACGGCCAGGGCGATCTTCAACACCTAGATATCTTGTCTGGGGTCGTAGATGGAATTGGCACCAAGAACTTGTCCAGTGAACCTCGGACTGGCTTCTCGATTCTGTACGGCTTGACGGGGGACATCCTCCCAAATCTATGGGATAGCGAGAGTGTTGACTCTAGTAGCGAATCCAGGGCTGCATCTGTTTCGTTCATAACAAATCCACTAGCAGGAGATACAAAGCCGCTTGAAATCACATTGCCACTTGCAAATACTGTCTTCCAGGATGGAAGGCAGTCAACCCTAAGTGCATCAAGGTGGGAAAACAGATCTCAGGGACCAATGTCATTGAAAACGACGTGTCACAAATCAAACCAGAGAATATTCACATACGGAGATTGTGCGAACCAAACATCCTCACATATCCCGTTACTGCCTGTGACTCCTCCCCGAAAAGTTGTTGCTAGTTTAGGGAATATCGTGAGTCAAGTCGAGGTTGGTGGCTCTACAACCCCAGCATCAAGGGAACTTGAAACTCTCATACCCAAGATATTAGATATCAGATCTAAAAACCGAGCAGCCGCTTCCTCTGGCCCGTTTGGAGTATGGTGTTGGGTCATACCGGCCCATGTCGTCGAAGCCAAGAAGCTTCTTGACCTCAAGGTTTTTCGCGTTGAATCATCGCAGTCGGAAGCAGAACTAGCTCTCGAATCGATAAAGCTCTTTTCTGGATTACTGTCTTCTGGTTGTCGTCTACATAAGATCCGTAAGCATTACCCCCATCTCAGTCTACCAAAGCTAATAGGATATCAGTCAGCGGCGGCGGTGGGTGGGGTCTCAAGCAGGGTCTGCTATCGCTCGATCCCGAGACACATTATTCCCTACCTGGGCAAGACGATGATGTAGAAATGTTCATCAAGTCATTCCAAGAGCGAAATAATGCCAACTCCTCCGGAGGTCTTGCAACACCAGGGTCTTATCTTATGTTCTGTATCGAACCACAGTGGACGGACAAAGATGTGGTATCCAGCCAAGCAGCAGGTCCAACACAAACATTGTCACTAGGAGTTGCTCCTCATAGCGACCTAGCACCCAATTACGATGCGAACACTGGCGAAGTTGATGTAGTTGAAGGCTATTTTGGTGCGACTTCGGCAACCGGGCTATTCTTGAGGAATGTTCCGGAACTGCCGGATATCAACACGAAGGACGAACCAGCCAAATCATGGCAGTCATTTACCACCAAAGTCGATGTTCCAAGGGCTTGCTTTGTAACAGGTGGTATAAGGTAGGCAAGGACAGGGGAGGACTACCGGAAGGGGGAAGGGGGATTCCCATACCTACATAGGTATGTATGTATGTATGTAGGTAGGTAGGTAGGTAGGTATGTATGTACTGTGAAAGATCAACTGCATATATAAGGCGGTGAGGGTGTAAGATGCATCACACCGAGACAATGCGAACAATCACAATGAATTACGATCGATTTGTATTGTAATCCAGGTGTTCTTGATCAAATGAGACCAGTCGATCTCATGAAGTTGATGAAGTTGATGAAGTTGACTAGGTACACAACACCTGATATGTACCTAGGTACCTAAGAGTTAACAAGACTGCGGTCTGGAGACTTATCTGAGACCCCGCACAGTGTGGAAAGTGACAAGGTACATACGGTGCGAGCTCGCCTTTGGACCAACGTCAGTCAGCCTCCACGTTCCCACTTGCACCTTCAACCTTTCCTACAAAACCCAGCCGCGTTTGCTTCCTGCAAACCTCGACCTCAGCATTTCTAACCATTGTCACATCACGACTGCCAAAAAGAAAAGAAACCAAGAGAAAAATGGACCGCAGTCTCGACGAAATCGTTGCCGAGTCCCAGGTGCGTCGCATTCATTCTCAATACACGCTCAGTCCAATTTCAAGTGCCGGCGGCCGAGGCTAACACCGGGTTCGCAGCAAAAGAAGCGAGGCAGCCGACCTCGACGAGGAACTCCGCGGGAGCGAGACTCCTACCCCCGCGACGGCGTAAGAAAGGTACGGCACTGCGAGCACCCTGCAGCAGGTACATGCAGAGACATCAATTGGCTAACGGTGGCATCGTGCAGGTGGATTCTTCCTTTCCCTTCTAGACACGCACCTTCACCTGTCTACCTCGAATCCCCGGTCGCGAAGCTATCGACACGCGCGTGATGCCTGCGGACTGCGATCGGTGATGGTATATGCATGATGTAACAACAGCTAACTAGCGCTCGCGTTCTCCGAGACAGTCAAACAGAGATGATTCCAGAGGCGTGGATTCGTAGGTCGATCCCGAGCCCACCCCCGATCCTGGAGCTACGCGTGTTAACGTGTGCATAGGGACTGGGTCCATGATAAGTTCGAGGACACCGGCTGTAAGCTCTTGAGGAGTCCTGGTGCATTGCCTATGCAGCCACTAATACTTCGGCAGCTCACAATCGCCCACGCAACCCGAGAAGACGACGTTCGCCCGAGCCCTACCAGTTAGTCTATCCCCGAGCCTGCCGCGCAATATCTTTGCTGACCGTACTCGACAGAGAATCTCGTGGCACCAAGGTCAAGGTCGAAAACTTGCATTGGGACCTGTCGCAGGACGACCTAGAAGTAAGTCTACCACTACCCCCTCACAAGAGGACACGAGTTAATCGGATGGCAGGGGCTATTCAGCAGGATTGGTTCCATTCTAAAGGTTGAGCTTCTATATGACCGTGCTGGACGCTCAGAAGGCGTCGCATTTGTCACATATGAACGCCGCGAAGATGCCACACAGGCAATCCGCGAATTCGATGGTGCCAATGCAAAGGGTAGGTGCTCAATTTCTATATCTCTACATCTCCCCCAGGCGATGGGCAAAATTAATTCCATTTCTAGGCCAACCAATCCGCTTGACCATCATGGCTTCAGCTCCCCGACGCAACCCGTTCGACACGGCATACATGCCTGGCAGACCGCTTGCAGATCGTATTACTCGACCGCGTTCGCTGTCACCCAATGATAGGGGTATTGATCGTTACGTACCAGGGGGTGGCGGAAGTCGATCCCGCAGTCCTATGCCCCGTCGGCGAGGCGGAAGGCGACCTGGGGTGCGACGCGAAGGAGGAGGAGGAGCGCAGAGTGACCGAGGGCCGACTGGACGCGATGGGCGGCGGCCTAAGAAGACACAAGAAGAGCTTGACGCCGAAATGGATGATTACTTCGGCCCTAGTGGAAGCACTGAAGCTGCTCCCGCGACGGAGGCTACTGGCACTGTCAACGGCCAGACGGGAGACGATGTCGACATGATCGAATGATCTTGGTTACGGTTCTAGAATGAAAACCCCTTTGAGAAGCTGGTGTGCGCACCAACCTCTACAGCTTTAGGCTCAGTACGAACAGATACCTCTTTCAAGGCACGACTGTAAATTACATATCCGTGATTCCATACCCCTTCTTTTTGTCTATCCTTTTCCTATGCTATGCAAGATTTTGATTTCCTTGAACGCCATACTTGCTCCGAAAACCTGTGACCCTTTAAACCTCTTCGAAGGTGTGAAACACCCAAAACAAATCAACCCCGTCCATATCACCCTACTGATTTCATTTGGCGGAAAGGGATGCGGTTTCGACCTCAAAATAAAGTCAACGTCAGATCCCCCTTCAGGCTCGCCTTCAACTCGACCTCAACTTCGAGATTCAGGTCGAGCTTCACCGTCAAGCCACTCTTGGTATCGCTACTGCTACTAACACCAACACCGCCAACAACACCACCAACCACGCCAACACCACCGACAACACTAGCGCTACCATCGGTCTTGCCCCTAGCCCTACGTTTACGCGTGCTCGTCATAGTATTATTACTATTACTACCACCCGCCTCGGACGAGAGTACTAATGACGACGAGGACGGGTCGTCGTCGTTGTCGTCGTTGTCGTTGATGACGTATCCGCTCGAGACCGAGCCGGATGACGGACCGCTGAAGATGCTACCCCCGCTGCCGCCGCTGGCTAGGGTGCTGGCCGCTGAGGAGATGGAGAGTGCGGATGAGGGGGTCGTCTGGCGCCGGCGGGAACGGCCTCCCCTGCGGCGGCGACCTCGGAGGGGGGAGGGCGATGTTGGTGCTGGTGGAGGGGCTGGGGCTGGGGCTGGTGAAGATGAAGATGCGGGAGAAGGTGAAGTTAAGACCGAGGGCGCCGCCGCTTGTCGGGTCGAGGTTGGGGGGACGGCTGGTGGTGGTGGTGGTTGTGGTTGGCTGGACGTGATAAGAGGCGTGGGAGGAGGGGGCATTGGCTTTTGCTGTTCTCCTTGTCGTTGTGCTTCTTCTTCTGCTCCCAGTACTGTTCCTCCCTCTCCCTCTTCCTCTTCCGGTGCTGCTTCTCCCGGTGATGGCACAATCGGGGTTGCAGCTCTCACCGTATCGTGACGCTGCTGATCCGGCGATTGCACGCCACTGTCTTCATCCACGCTATGTGGCGATGGCGATGGCGATGGCGCCGGTGGCGTTTCGAGAAGCACCGGTACTTCTACTGGCGGTGGAGTCCCGGTTGGAGAAGTCCTGGGTTCAATTCCCTTTCCCTTCTCCTCTTCCTCGCTCATTGCCGGTGGTGATGGGGCCGGGACTGTGTCTAGATCCGTCGGGGGTTCAGGCTTAAGCTCGGGATTATCCCATTCGCCT
This sequence comes from Biscogniauxia marginata, assembly GCA_022695795.1. Lineage (NCBI taxonomy): Eukaryota > Fungi > Ascomycota > Sordariomycetes > Xylariales > Xylariaceae > Biscogniauxia > Biscogniauxia marginata. The sequence goes on from MU404069.1 coordinate 92,408, forward strand.
AAGTGGTCCCCGTCGTTATTATCGTGATTTTCATCGTTGTTCTCCGGGACATTCCAATCGGCGGCCTCGCCCGCATCGTCGACTTGGATGAACGAGGTCCGGTGCAAGGGCAGCGATGCGTCCACGGCTACCGGCGACCAGATGTACTGGTCCTGCCACATGGGCCGTATCGAGTTGTACGCATCGGGCTGGAGCCATACCACGGCCGATTTCCTCTTGGAGCTGTTAGGGTCATCGGGGTTATCGCCGGTGTCCTCGCCATGAGAATTGTCCTCGCCGTTGTCGCCGCCGGCAGTACCGTCGTCAGCATCTGCTCCGTCATTGGCTTCGCTTTTGCTGGTGCTGGCCCAGCTATCATTGTCCAATGGCGCTGGTTTAGGCCTTCTGGAAGATATATTTTCCATGGGCTTTTATAGCGGCGAGGTGGGACTAGACATTCTAGAATAACACAGAATGCAGAGGGCCCGGATTAAGATCGTAGGTATAAGCTGGGATTAATAACTGGGCAGCTTCTTCTTGTTATTGTACAGGTTGACAGGTAAGTGAGTATAGGAAGCGAATACCTATGTAGACATTGAGCAACCAGGAAATATGTACGATGATGTATGTATATCTGTGCAAAAACAACATGAAACGAATGCCACGAGATAAAATACCAAGGCCTTGAATAGCCCTCGCGGGCCTCCCGACGCTATCTTTCGCGATCGGCTCTCCTGCGGCTACGGTTGCAGCGCGGTGGGAACCGGATCGCCATCATGCATGTAGGGTTCCAAGTAATGAGCGCCGGGCGGCGGTAGGTTGATCTCATCGCCTTGTCCCGACCTCCGCCATGCGAACGATTGGGGAAGTCTGATTGACAGCGCAGGGGTCCAACCCGGATTTTGGAAACGGCGCACCCTCCTCCATCCCTCCCTCCGTGAAACGAGACAAGCGGCGAAGACGTGATGTTGTACTTGGTGCTGATCATCTCGTGTTCTGTACGGGTACCCATTTTTGATGTTTGGATCACATACTTGATTTGGTCTTTTTTTCTCTTTCTTATTTTCTTCTAGTGAGGCGGAGCGCTGTACGTTTTCATCGTAGCGAATCTTGGTGATGGAACACCACTAGGGAGTTAACTTGAGTTAGGAAGGAAGAACAAAAAACCCAGTTTTACCGGTTATTTTATACCTAGTCGGAATTTGAATGGCTTCGGTGCAAAGGCAAATGTGTTGCTCCTCGTAACTTCGTGATAATTTCTAAGCCCGCCTGCGGGAACACTCTGCGTACCAATCCGTATCGGGCACTATAGATCTAATCATTCTTCTTCCTCTTCGTCTGAAGGCCCTCCGCCATCGCGGTTGCCATGTCGTCGACGTCGAGGCCCCTCTTCCTGCGACCGATCTTCTCCTTCCCAAGCTCGGTGTCCTCCGCCACGGTGCGGTACACCTCCGCGACGCCGCGGAACGTGTCCGGCGAGAACCCGCCCTCTTCTTGGAACGTCAGCGCGATCTCCTCCATCTCGCGGACCCAGCGGTAGGCCTTGGGCGCCATGCTGACGACGCCGCGCTCGGCGGATGCCCAATGCGTCGGCAGCAACTCCTGCAGCTCACCCTTGAGCTCGTCGAGGACGCCGAGCCGGCGCGCCGTCGTGAAAGACTGTATCGCCAGGGCGACGAAGCCCTTGCTCAGCGAGGCGAAGCACATCTTCAGGCCGGACGCGGCGCCGACCTGAGGCCCGACGTGCCGTATCCGGAGGACGCTGGCGAGCTTCTCCCCGTACCCCGGGATGTCGGCGATCTGGTGGGGGCCGGACGTCGGGATGCTGGGGACGGACCATTCGGATGAAGCAGAGGAAGCGCCGGTGGAAGAAGAAGAAGAGGCAGGGGACGCGGGCTTCGGCGGAAGCCCGATTATAGCCCCGTCGACGAAGCGCACGGGCGCCCGCGACTTCTCGAACGCCGAGGCGATGGACTTGGCCGTCGAGGGCGCCACGGCATTCAAGTCGGTAAAGTAGAGGGGCTCGCTCCGCCGAAAGGGCCCCGTGAGCGCATCTATAATGCGCTGGGCGGTAGCTTCTGCGTCGCGCGGGGGCACGACCGACAGGATGACGGAGCATGCCTGGGTCAGGTCCTCGTCCGACTTGAGGATTTCGACCTGGGCGCTCTTTGCCCTTTCGATGGTGTCATTGCTACACGCGCGGATTTAGCATCCCCTTCCCCCCCTTTGTAAGAATTAGTATGAAGTGTAGCTGACCTTCGACCTTTACAGTTCGTCGCGACAGAGAATCCGTTGGCGATCAGTAGCTTGGCTATTCCCATGCCCATATCCCCGATGGAAATCACGCCAATCTTAGCTAATGAAGACGCCATGATGTGTCGTACGTCTCTGGTTCTTGGCAATTATGTCCTGGGTGCTATTTTTACGAGTATGTATTTGTTATTTGTGAAACCCGAAGAAACGTTGTGAGGTGGTTGCAGGACGGGCATGACGCCTTCGCTGCGTGGAGTTGCGTCGGCGCATATCGGGGCAACCCCCCTAGTAATTGTATGTACAATACATACCTAGATAAGACTCTTTTATGTGTTTGAGAACGGCTTCCTAGTGTAGTTTCACGTCTTTGGCATTCAAATTACAGTGTTCTGTTTGGGCTTCCAAGTATTAAATATATCCGACTTACTTCTCATATATATTTTACACATGTTTTAGAACTCTCCATGATTAACACCAATGAGCAGCTTTCGAGAATACCAATTTCATTGTAGAGGCGGCTATAAACCGGTTGGCAAGTGATTAACGCCAGCTGCCCTTTAAAGGGATAACTTATCAATCAACCTAGTAACTAGTAAGGTTCTCCTTTTACGTGGTATTACATAGTAGTTGTTATCACTGCATACCTACATATACATAAACGAATGCGAGCGGCTAACCAATTATCTTGTCAGAAATGACCACCTGATTACTACATGTATACACCACTAACCTGGAGGTTTCGGTATCGATTTCGCGACATAAGAACGGCCCTTGAGTGGTCGTGGGGGTGCACTAGAGAGCGTCTACCAACACGATGATGCGTCCGTTTATTGATAGGTAAGAAATATGCCTAGTCCCACGGATTAAGGGCTGTAGTTCAGCTCGAAGCAGTGCAACCGGCCCAACTAATCCGTCCGCATCACACTCGGCCAACTATCTGACCGAGTCCGCTCAAAAAAGATGTGGCTTCATAGACACACGGACGGTTTATCCGCTCGATATTCGTTATGGGGCTGTGGAAGATTGCGCGGCCAGGCCTTCGGTACATCAAACACTTAACGTCGTGGCTGGAGAGTTGAGACAACTAAGGAGAACGACTCTGAAATGCCCGACGCGTTTCAAACTCCTATGAGCCACCATCACCTGGACAAACGAATTATTTTATCTGGGTACTTGGACACTATTCATCTCGTATAAGCAATGTTCGGAATCAACATGTTGAGTAACCTTCCTAGTAGGTAGGAAGCCAGCTGTTCTGTGACGATTGATGTCTTGGCTATCCCGTCGGCTTCGCTATCGTACAGTGCCTCAGATCCAGCATCTATTGCTCCCTGCTCCGAAGTGATGGGCGGCGGGATTCCTACCGGTTGGCTTCCGGGTTAAGTATTGATCAATCTTGTAGCACCCACGGGGGAAGATGACTACAGTAAAAACTCGCCGAGCTTCCAGGCTAAGATCTTCATTTGCTTGTTTAGTCCACCTAGCCAGTCGGATGTTGAGCCTGGAAATCTGCCCGTGTAATCACGTATTTTTCATTGGCCGGAAGACATGCATCGAAGCATTATTTGATACATTCTCTTTCCTTTTAAGCCCCCCCCTCTTCACCAGAGTATCTTCCTTATATATACCTGTGCCTGTACCTATTTAATATTTGTCACGCCAAACCAAGTGCGAGAATTACGAGTACTGAACAAGAGAGCCAATCTGTCATCGGCAGATACCTCTTAATCGTGCGCTTTCGACTCTTTGAAAGGCCGCCTCCCTAGGTGACCGCGAGCATTCCGGTCGCAAGTGTAGCTTGACGTCTGACTTTGATTGAACAAGGTTTTCACACCTCTACTAAGCGACTTCGAAGATCTACGCTCGACCCGGGAGGTCTGGAACCTGGGGTTGATAAAACACCCCAATAGTCAGAGTTTCGACCTTGTTCTCTTGGCGCAACTCAACCACAATGGCGGTGTTTCCATATCCGTGGCGGCTCATCACTACCGTGGCCGTCGCGTCGTCATATCTTCTTGTTTCTCGTCAGGAAAACTGGTCAAAGCTCCAATTCACCGGCGCTTTTGCCGGCACTTGGTTTCTCCAGACCTCCATCTGGGCACTTTGGGTAGTATTCCTATACCCGAAGTTGTTCTCCCCCTTGCGTGGCTTACCGGAACCTGCCGGAGGGTCATGGTGGGCAGGCCACTTTAGAAAGATAATTGCTGAACCGACGGGCGTCCCGATGAGAGAATGGTACGTGGCATTGCCTTCTTGTCTTCTCAATAGCACTGACATGTGGCTTCAGGGTTGCTACCGTTCCGAATGATGGGCTTCTACGCTATCTCGGCCTCTTCAACGAGGAGCGTTTACTTGTCACCGGACCCAAGGCGCTCTCAGAAGTCTTAGTGACGTCGAACTATGACTTCGAGAAGCCCGCAACTGTCGGTGCTAGCATCGGTCGCATCTTGGGCGTGGGCGTTCTCCTAGCCGAGGGTGAGGAGCACAAGGTCCAACGCAAAAACCTCATGCCTGCCTTCGCGTTCCGCCATATTAAGGACCTCTACCCAGTATTCTGGAATAAAACCCGTGAAGTAGTCCAGGCCATGACACGCGATGTTCTGGCCGACGCATCGAGCGAGACCCACTCACCAGACCCAGAGAAGGCACAGAAATCTGCCGTCATAGAAGTTGGCGGGTGGGCGTCTCGCGTGACTCTGGATATTATCGGCCTTGCTGGACTCGGGCGCGACTTTGGTGCTATTGAAGATGACAACACGGACCTCAATCGAACTTATCGGAGTATCTTCAAGGCCAGTCCGCAAGCTCAGTTGTTAGCTTTTCTCGGAACCTTCCTGCCAGATGCGCTCGTTAGGGTGCTCCCGGTGAGGCGCAATAGCGATATAAACGCAGCGGCACAACATATACGCTCGATCTGCAGAGGCCTAATACAAGAGAAAAAGCAAAAGCTGTCGCGCAAAGAATCCGCCGGCAATGACATCCTCGGTGTCGCACTAGAGTCGGGCGGCTTTTCCGACGAGCAACTCGTCGACCAACTCATGACTTTCTTAGCTGCCGGGCATGAGACTACAGCCGCGGCGATGACTTGGGCCACATACATGCTCTCCAAGAATCCGAAGATGCAGGAGAGGCTGCGACAGGAGATCCGCGAGAAACTATCGTCGGTCGACTCGGATGGCCAGGTCTCTAGTCAGGATATCGACGGCATGCCGTACTTGAACGCGGTCTGCAGCGAGGTCCTGCGATACTTCGCCCCCGTGCCCATGACGTTACGGGAGGCGGTCCGCGATACCATGGTCACGGGGCAGAAGGTGCCGAAGGGGACGCGCGTGATCCTCGCGACCTGGGCGACCAACTTCGACAAGACGCTATGGGGGCCCGACGCGCACGAGTTCAACCCGGACCGGTGGGTGCCCAAGGGGCCCGACGACAAGCAGGCGGCCAGCGGCGGCGCCACGAGCAACTACGCCTTCATGACCTTCCTGCACGGGCCGCGCAGCTGCATCGGCGCGAGCTTCGCCAGGGCCGAGTTCGCCTGCCTGCTGGCCGGCTGGGTTGGCCGCTTCGAGTTCGCCCTCAAGAACAAGGAGGAGATGGACGAGAAGAACGTGACGATCAAGGGCGGCATCACGGCAAGGCCCGCCAAGGGCATGTACGTCCACGCTACCGTCGTGGACGGTTGGTGATATCCTAACCTAGCTGCTTCAGAGTTAAGGGTGTTTGTAATGAATGTTTTCTTGTGGTCGGTCATGGGGATAACATATATATTCCCATTCCGTATAGGCATGGGGAGTTAGTTTACGCGGGTTTCTCTTGTCTTGATAATATTATGTTCTTGAATCGTCTTATGATTGTACTTAGAACGGTATGATTGCCTCCTGCCGTCGCTCCGAAAAGAAAAAAGGGAGAAAAGAAATAGCTACGACGGTAATAACTACAAATTATCTGAAACTGCGCATTACGGCGCCATGAGGGGGTGCGAGGGCCTGATCTACTCCGAGTACGAGGCGTGACGACTTTAGGTAGATAAGTTGATGGCTAGTGATGCTAGTTGGCGGTGGTTATAGGAGTATTATAAATACATATAGCGTATTGTCATTTCGAACCAACAATGCCCACATCAAGGCTGCCAAGATTCTCCGGAAGACAGGGCTGGTCTACTATTATGAACCAAGTCCTGCTTCCTAACAAACATTAGGGTATATTAAGGGGGGCTCTACTGTACTGACTCTCTAGTTAGACTGACATATTTACTAAAGCCTATTATCGTAATAAATTTCCAGAGTAGACGCTCATCTGTCCGCTTAACGCAGACAGGCATCAATGTATTCATCATGTCCGTCGTATCCGGAAGTGCTTGTTCTACATGTTTTGCCTCCCCAAATAGATACACTGATGTGTGCGGCGCAGCGCCGCTAATGCCCTTCAGAGCGCCGTGACACGTAGCTTGACGTAGTTAACTTACACATACAATACGATCAATTACCACCGGGTGTTTCTGAAGCTAAATGAGATTTAAATGTGTATACCTCGTACTGAGTTCCATATCCTATGAGTAGCAAATGACAAACTTCGATGGCCCACGTCGTGATGATCAGATCAAATCCTCAGGGAGAGGGGATATAGACTATCATGTGGTTCTATTCTATCTCTATTCCCAACGTTTGCCTAGTTCTTTACTAAATGGAGTATGCAAGTATCAACGAAGCTCATAGTTTCTTTTTATTCGAAGAGCATTTAGGAAGGATAATAATAATTTTGGTCAATCAGAGGTTGGTACCCCGGTAGTTAGGAATATGTAAAACTCTTTCATGAGATCGTATGGGCTTTCTACTTTTACTAAACCTGTACGCGTACTTATTTTTGCCTTTGCTTATAACTTATGAGTATTATATATATAGCACATAATCATAATGTTGCTCCATCTAGCCTCTTCTCCTCGTCGCTACTAAGAAATCAAGGTTCTATTATTCATTTCTTATATAGAGGCTAACCTGCCAGGTACTTGAGAGAGTCTGCATCACCCCCTCTCCATGATTAGAGGAACCATTACCGCTAATAGGCAGCAAGATGTTCGTGCTACTAGCTCGTAGCTGTGTAGTAACAGTAGAAACAATAATATAACCTAGACAAACGGCTGGGCGCGAAGACTGGCATACCTTGGCACATACTTGTGCACCCCATATGTAAAGGGGATGATTATACTAACCCTTCTATATCCGTGCCAGCCCTACAACTGCCACCCACCACCTCAGCACCTTACTTTAATTCTGACAAGTCTCCAGCCCCAGTGACAAGAAACCTAATTATAGTTCAGCTGAGCGGAGGAGGGGTCTTTCCGCTCCATACCTTTACCTTGCCTAGTGTCTAAGGAATGGATCCCTGGTCGCAATAGCACAGCCGTATGTATTCACAGTATGTGCCGTAACCAGCTCAAAAGGCGTCAAGAGAACTGCTGCGCCGTCCTCTACCGCGGGGATAGAGTCAAAGCATATTCAACCCAAGCTAGACAACAAGCTCGCAAAAGCCCGGCTGGCACGCACGTTCGTCGCGGAACGCGCACGAGAGATACGCGTAGGGAGCAGGTAGGTAGTGTCTAACTAAATACCTAGGTAGGCACAAGCAATGTACACATGCACACGATACAAATAACAAGCTGATGGGTAGTTCAGACCGTATGTTTCTCTAGTGACTTAGTATGTTGCTGCGCCGCCTTGGGAGCGGGTCGCGGAGAGATTCCACCTAGCCGTAGTCGCGGTATTCCAAGTCCGAAGGATTCTAACTGTAATTCCTTTTCTAACTCTGTTACAGACTAATAATTCATGCTATAGCTAAGAACATCGACTTGCGGGGGATGACTCGAAAGAGTCACTATTTTAATTATTATTCTTCTTCTTATAATCTGGCTCGAATTCTTATCATCTCCTCTCGTCTTGCTAGGTATCTACTTGCCATCCGGAAGAACCCTTGTTTTTAAGTTGCCCCTTTCTCTTTCGACGAGAGAAAAGTCGGAGAGAATTTGAGACGACTAGTTTCTGAGGAATGCAACTAAGGATACGGTAAACTATCAGAGGGGAAAACGGGGGGCGAGAAAAGGACAAAAAAAGAAAGAAAGAAAAGAGAAAAGACGAAAAGTGCCTGGCGCGTACGGGCTCCGCAGCCCCGAGCCAAGTAAGATACGGTAACGGTACTATGGGCCCGGTTCCTCGGTCGAGATGGAGGTGGCCGCGTTCCGGCTGGCGCCTCGCGGCCGCGGTCAACACGATCCTGGCCTCCGTGTGCGCGATACTGCTACTAGCGCTGCTGGCCTGGAGCGTTAGACGGTCCGGTGGCGACATCAAGTCGAATCTTGTCTTCTTCGCGGGCAGCTGCGACACGAGCGGGACGATTAACCTCTGGCTGCATTTGCTGCTGAACGTGTTCAGCACCATTATTCTGGGTATTTCTGGGGGGGGGGGGGGGGGCGGCGCCGGGCCCGCCGGCGGGGAGGGAGGCGGCAGCCACGACGCAGGGGAAAAACACACCCAGGG
>MU404069.1:101179-340875 GCA_022695795.1 Biscogniauxia marginata
TTTGGGGTGACGGCGGCCCCCGGGCGCGCCTCTTATCCTTTTTCCGAAATCGTTTCGTCCGTTGTACACCCCATTTCATCTGGTTTTTCCCCCCCCCCCCCCCCCCCCCCCCAACCCCCCCCCTGCTAATCGAGTCTTCTGATTTGAGCGTTGCTAACAACCACCCAAAGCCTCTTCGAATTTCTTCTGCCAGGTTTTGAACTCGCCGTCACGCGGCGAAGTGGACGCTTCTCATGTACGTGAACTATACGACTCCTCCTCTCAACTTCTTGCAGAGGAAATACCTCGACTAACCCACGCAACTTAGGCAAAGGGCAAGTCCATGTTAATTGGTGCCCCTTCCTTTAGCAACGTGAGTTTCTTTCGATATGGCGTTTCCGTGTCCAGGAGACCGATGATATGCGGGGCCCCAGCAACATATATTGCATCAGGTCTCTTGGTGTACCGTGTGGAAAACGTGCTTGACAAGGGTGGACACACCAAACTCGGTTTTATCATTACCAACCGATACTGACATTTATCACCTCGGTAGATCTTCCGCGTGGGCAAGTTCAAGGGCTACGCCTGGGTTCTGTTTTTCCTAAGTTCAATCCCGCTGCATCTATTCTTCAACTCCGCAATCTTCCAGACGGAATACCAAGGTGGCCACTGGAACCTCACGCTTGCGTCCGAGGCCTTCGTCAACGGGGCTCCGTATTTCAACCCCGGGGCGGTCCTCATTCCCGGCGGGGTAATCGAATATCCGTGTAAGAACTGTGGTGGTACGCTCTTTGGCGAGTACGGGGATAGTCTGCAGCTGGAAGATTACTTCGACCCCGAGTCGCCGGTCTCGAAGGAGATCGCGACGACATCAGCTGTGGCCCGGACGTGGAAACGCATCGAAGTCCCTGAATGTCGGTCCCAGTATGAGTTCTGCAGTGCGCGGACCGATTATGGAAACGTAGTTATGGTGGTTGAATCCCAAGATCCGAAGTTCATGTATAACGAAACGGACCTCGGGTGGACGAGAGACAGCGTGCTTCGACCCCTAGATAACCTCAATACCAATTACTGGGACCCTCGAGTCCCTGCTGCGGAGAGCAACTCGCTCTGGTTCTTCGCCAACTGCAATACGACCGCCGACTTATCACCTCGGACTCACCAGGCGGAGGGGTGCTTCCAGACGTGCAACAGGGCGTATGGTAGACCTGAACGGGGCAGTCAGATTCTTCCCGCCGACCAGATCGAGGCGACTTACAGCTTCGACTTTATCACAGGCAGCCCGGGGAACATTAGCCGGGAGAATACGTACTGGCCGGGCCTTAAGGATCGAAGCGCTTCAAAACTCGAGTTGAAATATTGTCTGGTCCAAGAGATAGACCCGATATGCAAGGTCGTGCTCTCGAACGAGCTGCTTCTAGCCGTGCTTATCTGTGTTTGCGTCAAGACGGCACTTTGCGCCATGGTAACCGTCGTTCTCGGACGAGAGGATCCGTTCGTCGTGCCTGGCGATGCCATCGTCTCCTTCATGACTCGACCCGATGCGAGGACCGTGGGTAGGTGCACGCTCGATCGATATTATAGGGACAAAAAAGACGGATCCGACAAAAAGGAGTTTCAGACCGTGGCAGAAGCAAAACAATGGCACCAAGAAAGTCGTAGGTGGAGCCGTGCTATACCGGCCATAGTCTGGCTACGTAGCTATTTACTCTTTGCTGGCGTCATTATCTTCCTGGGCATCGTGTTCCGCGCCGCCCAGGAGCACAACCCTTATAATGATGGGTTAGTATAAGCATCTCCCCACAAGCAGACTCTCTACCCCTATACGTATTTTCCCGAAACGCTAACCTTGGTAAGCCTGGCAGGAAACAAACCCTCGTTCACAGCGCCTCGAACGGGATTTTGGATACCAATGGCTCTGGCAGCGATGATCTGCTCCGCTCCGTCCTGACGGCTAACTTACCGCAGCTGCTGCTCTCGTTTTCGTATTACTTGTATAACTCGCTCTACACCAGACTTTGCGTGGAGAAGGAATGGAACGCTCACAGTACTGATTATCGGCCGCTGTGCGTGACGGACCCTAAGGGCGAACAGGTTTCGTCGTACCGCTTGCAATTGCCGTATCGCTATAGTGTAAGTAGAACGCCATGCATGTCTTCCGATCATCGACGAGATCAGTTGTTACCTGGTTCTGAAAGAGGACGTTGCTAATTCTTAGAGGCTATAGATTCCCCTAATCAGCATCAGCGCACTTCTGCACTTCCTAGTATCAAACACACTCTATGTGTTTATCCTTGAAGGAGGTAAGCCGGGCCTTTACTTTGAAAAACATAACCTGTTCTCACTATAGATAATTATAGGTTATTACATGATTAATGCGCCTTCGTCTTATAGTACACAAGGGTCAGTGCCACCCTCGGTGCCTGGCAGTGGCCTTAGTGATGATGCATATATCGGCATCGGCTATTCGACGATTGCTATTCTCGTAGTTCTAATCATTGCCGTGGTACTATCTCTCATCCCATTCGTACTCTGCTGGTTTAAAATACAGGGCCCAATGGTACTGGGAGGGTGTGACTCGATAGTTATCTCTGCTGCGTGCCACATTGCGCCGATTCCAGAAGAAGCATTGGGGACCACGGCTTCGGCGAAGCCGACAACCCCGCCATCGTCACTCTGGAAAGCAAAGAAAAAACAGAGAGCAGGGTATCAGCAAGTTGCTCCAAGGGATCCCGCACAGGCGGAAGGAAGCACTACACCACCTTGCTCTACGGACCAATCCGCTCACGAGATGGAAAGGTTCCTCGAGGCGGATACGTCCTACGACCTTTATAGAACTGAAAGTTCTGAACAGAAGGCCCTCGTGTCTAACGAGCTGGAGGTGGACGAACTAGAGATTGATGGATACGTAGTGGTCGACATATCGCGGGGTTTGGTACGTTGGGGCGCTGTGAAGGCACCGGCCCCTGACTATATTCCCACGGGCGATCCTGTAGGGCATTTAGGCTTTGGTTGCAAGGAACATGATGTAGAAAGTCCTATAGAAGGACACTGGTATATGTGATTCAACGTTACCCACATATGACGGCATTAGAAATTCGCGTGGTTGAGGCTGATATAATGAATAGATACCCCCGATAGTTTTAGAAATAGACTTATATCTCAAGTGATTAAATAGGTGTCGTGTCCAGGGGTTGATATAATAGAATCGCATCACTGTGTTATAAATTCAGCATTAGATTAGTTGTATTTCATTTATGGCTCAATATATCCTGATGCGGAATCGGTCAAGTGAGTATTTCGCTGTTGAATTCGTGTCGAGTGATATTGTTAACCAGAGATTCATAATCATCCCGGCCCGCGTTCCCATCCCTCAAACCCTTTTCCTCTCCAGGCCCAGGCCACGACATAGTGACCAGCTAGGAGATTCCACTCTTCAAGCTCGTCAAGGCCCTCTAAGTTGTCGACCCTTTCTTTTTCTTCTGTAGAGACCCACTTATCCCATATTTTCTCTATGGTTAAGCTCTTTGTAGAGTCAAAGCCCGCGTCTCTCAGACGAGCCTGTTGCTTGTCGGTGTCTGTGTACTCCTCCAGCGTGGGCATCCGTATCCGTCGTGCAGCAAGATTAGACACCATTTGCTTGCCAAAGGCATCATTGGGATGGATTGGCTCGTACACGATCATGGCAAGAGCTGGTATCCTGTCGGTAAAATGCTTAATAACCTTGCTAGATTCGGTCACCTCCAGGTAGCATAGACAGCATTCCGATATCAACAACGTGGGAACGTCCTCACGAACTCCGTCCAATGACCCGTAATCTTCTTTCAGCAAGTCTCTTAGGTCCAAACCATGGCACCAATACTGACAACCATTGTGTAGCTGCTGGCTGCTCCAGGTTTCACCCTCGAGATGGGCATTGGGAATGATGGTCCTGAGACGGGGGGTAGAATTGACAAGTTGAAACTTCTTGCGGGCAATGACCGGGAAATCGATTTCATGATATACGAGACCGGCCTGGTTGGATTGTGAAAATAGCTTGAAACATCTCGTATCCGTGCCGGCACCGAGTGAGATGATCTGTCGCTCCCCGCCTTCACTTGCGGATAGAAAAGATGAGACCAGTCTATCTAGTGCCGTAGTCCGGGTATAGGTACCTGACTTCAACCTTAGCACTCGCCAGGGAAGTAGGCTTCTAAAACCTCCTTACCTCGATTGATGATGGGCAGCCTTCTGACAGGGGCCCCGATGGCGGGTGTCTGCACAAAGAATTGGGCGAAAGGGTCTTCAAGGTAACCGAGATCAACAGCACTCATGCGCGACACGGCAGCATCGGTGTCGGTGCCCTGGATAGTGGCATCGTGAGTGACAGATGATGCTGAAGTCGAATGGCCTCCCCGCCCACGAAAGCGACCTCGAGCTCCTCCTCTCGAACCTCGAAGGGAAAGGAGATTCGGGATAGATGGGGTTGACATTGGGGCCAGATGTCGGAGTTCACGATGATATAAGCACTTGGAAAGGGGGTTATCGTCGAGTGTTACTTCTATTTGATAAGGAAAGCCCATGCAGACCAGGATGGGGTAAGGTTGTAAGGTTAGTCGATGCTAAGGATTCCGTTGGCGTCGGAGCTGAATGAAGCATGGGCCAAAAATGTATGACGGATCCGTCGGGTCGGAGCTTTCCAATAAGCGGGCAGTGCAGACAATTGCGTACTAGTAGCTCACTGCTAATTTGCCGGCGACTCGCTTAAGCAGTGGTCATAGTGTCAGCCTAAAAGTGCCCACCTCTAGGGGCTGCTAGTAGGCTGCTAAGACGACCAAATTGGTGGGAGCACAAGCGCTAACTAACGGCGCCGAGTTGCCGACGCTAGGTATCTTCAAACCTCCCCCCTGGTAATCTGCCTAGAGCTTACTGAGGTATCCTGAACTAGTCTCTTCCACCAATGCTTCATAATGAAAATAGGTCCCAGCTACCTGATCCTGTTCTCAGCCGCCCCCCGCCCAAGTCAGCTTGTATCATACATACGTGCAAGTGCACCTTGGCCTTGCGTCGCCTCCCACTTAAAACGTTCGTTCTTCTCAAGCGTAAGCAGGCAGACACAACTCTCTCTGCTACTTTGTTCTCGTCTCCGTTTCCTTCTTAAATCCTCCCCCACCATCATTGACATTGCCACCTTTTCCTTTCTAACATCATCCTTTTTTAAGAACACCATCGATAATTGTGGACCTGAGTAAACCACCATTTAAGATGTATCGCGATATTGCCCACGCCGTTTATAAGCGGGGCGAGTCCTCGATTAACGGCTACCAAGTGCCAGGCTGGGCCTGGGGAGTTCTGCTCCTGGATTTCATCGTCTTCCTCCCCTTCTTCCTCGTGGTATGGAAACAATGTCTACCCTCAAACATGGCTACACAGACGACTAACACGGTTACTCCAGGTCAACTACTCCCTACAGCATGTCTTCCCGACCCTAGCTATCATCGAGGACCCGTCACCTCCCGTTTACGAGCCAGTCTCGCTGAACGACGAAACTCAATCGCTTGCCGAGGATAATGCACCTGTTGCCGATGAAGCCGCGAATGGCGAGGTTCGGGCCGTCACCTCGTCTTTCCGAGGCATCTACCGCACCCTCTCCTCCGTCGGCGGTTGGCGATCTCTGTTCCGCGGGTTTGCCTGCTGGTTTGCTGCCTCCATGGCTACTATGTTCCTCTACGGCATCTTTACCTCTGCTTGGATCCCGGCTCTCATCGCCGCTCCCCTTTCCGCCGTTGCTCTAGTACAGCTTTACACGGCTTGGACCCACATCGTCATCTCTACTCCGAGCCCGAAACGCTTCTGGCAACGTCTGCCTCCCTTCAAGAAGGCCTTCAACGCCACCGCCCTCCCGGTCGTCGTGTACTTCTTCGCCATGGAGCTTACCTCCTTTGTGCCCAAGGGTCTCGCTTATCTTATGGGTATGAACCTTTGGGATGCGACCCAGCCTGGCACTATTCCCGAGGGCGACGTGAATGATATCTGGAAGGGAGTCTTGGTCCTTTTGACGTCTCTTGTCATGCACATCTTCCTAGTTATCCCAGCCCAGGTTGTCCTTACCCGGGTCCAGGCGTCGCTTCTTCCCGAGGAAGACGACACCATCGTGCCGTTCGACCGCTCGTTCCAGAGTAAGGTTGAGCCCGCGATCGTCGGCGGAAAGGGTTACGTCTCCATGGTGGACGCTTGGAAGACCTTCTCTCGCGCTTCGTGGACTCGCCTCGTTAAGCTGTACGCTAAGATCTTCCTTGCTAGCGTGGCTATCTCATTACTTTGGATGGCCGTCGTGATCCCCGAGATGGTGGTCATCTTCAAATACAGCAAGAAGATCGAGTAAGCGAGGCTTTGATCTGACGAGAGAGACCGCAGTTTTGTTTCCCAAGTGGGAATCAGATTGTGGGATGGCATGTTGCGTGATAGTCTTAAGTAGTTCCAAACAGCGGAAAGCACACGACTGACGAAATTGGCCGGGTTTGCTTCTCTTCGAGCTTTAGGAAACATTGTACAATATGACCGGTATAGACCGTATAGGCTTATGCTTGGCCACGAGACCATAAAATGGGTTGGTTTCATTATGCCAATTCGGCGTGGCGGTTTATCTTTAGTGTTAGGATAGGCTCTGCAGACTGAAAATAAATAAAATCCTCCGTGAAGGGTCGGCTTCTATGATAAATCATGTCTTCATAATACTTAAAGGAGATTGCCCTCAAATATATCTCTTATTAAGCTTCACTAAAAACATTGCTCAGTTGATACCTGCATACCCTCGGTATTAAGATGCTATGTAACTCTAGGTTTTATGCAGGGCTTGCCTTCATATGACAAGAAGGGTATATCGAGAAACATGTAATCAGTCGATGTTCTGGTAGTGCCAAGGTAGGCCGAGATGAGGGGAAAGGGGCAAGCCAAGTTCAAGTTCAATCTTCAAAACATGAATTTGCAGTGTAGTCTAAAACTTTATTCGTATCCATCCACGTTCCTCATGTTTATAAGACATGGGCAAGTTTCTTAAAGGGCCAGATGTTTCACCCTAGTTAATCTGTTATGTCTTTTAACCTACGTACCCGGTGTCGTCGAATTTTGGGTAGCCAAAGTCAAGTAAGAAAACTTTCCGGTAGTTTATGATAAGAATAAACCTCTATATTCTATGTGGGCATGCATATATATATATCTATCACCATTGAAGTCTATCTGACCAATTCTCGCGGGCCAACTTTCTCCTGTTCAGTGAGCACCATCCAGCACGGTATTTGGGGGGGGGGGTTATAGTTTCCCATCCGCCTACTCGATGTCGAGCTCCGTACTCGTGGGGCCGTACCCGCCGGCGGCCGCGACGTCCTCGCGCTGGTAGAGCCAGCAGTCCTCGGAGTCGACGAACTCGGGGTCGAACTCGAAGATGCGCACCTCGGCGTTCCTCCAGGGGTAGTCGCTGTCGCCGGTGTCGGGGCGGCCGGTGATGCGGCGCAGGATGTCGCCGTGCGCCACGAGCACGATGTTGCGCTCGGGCCGGCCGCGCAGGTAGCGGCGCACCCAGCGGGCGCGCGCGGCGAGCGAGGCGCCGTCCGCGGCCCAGAAGCCGCGCTTGCTCGTCCAGTCGGGCGTCAGCGGCGACAGGTCGAAGGCGGCGAACTCGGGACGCGCCTCGAGCGCCTCCCGCGCCGAGCCCGTGTCGCACGGGAAGTCGTTGCACTCCTGCGCCTGCGGCAGGCAGACCACCTTCTTGAGCCCGCCCAGGCGCGAGACGGCCGGGCCCCAGCCCAGGTACGTCGTCTGCAGCGTGCGCTGGAGCGGCGACGAGATGACCACGTCGGCTTCTTGCTGCAGCTGCGGGATCTGGCGCGCTAGCGAGGCGGCTTGCTTCTTGCCGAGGGGCGTGAGGGGCGCATCAGGGACTTTGGATTGGGGCAGGCAGATCGGTCAGTCGTGATCGGGTGCAAGGGGGCTGGGTGGTGTTCTACCACGACATACTGGTGTAGTCTAGGTCGACGTTGTGTTCGGCCTGAGCGTGACGGGTGAGGATGAGGCGGGAGTTGGGCGCCATGACGAATTCCGTTTCGAAACAAGTAGAGTATTACGGGTATGTTGCGCTCTCTGGATGATACTTGCGGTGGCCGCCCAATGGATGCTCTCTTATATATATATATTTATGTTTGTCAATGTAGATTCTATAAGATCTATGGGGGAATATGAAGCGGAGGAAGTGAGAAGTAGATGAAGAAGATGGCCACTTTGTTCACCACGATATTACTCACTCATGTATGTAACGCCAACAAACAAAGCTGCACAACTACGAAATTTCCTGGATTATTTCCCCACAGTCGTGACTCTCTGCATGCCCACCCTGACGTCGTGAGCGCTCCACCACCGACAGCGGCCAAAATGGAAACGTGCCTACTGCGCCACGGCCTCTGATTAGACAACGATGTCGGGTAGTCCTAGTGTATTAGGTAAGCTTATAGAGATACCTACATCCATGTAAACTGTACCTACAGAGGTAGGTACCTAGGTACTTTGAACTTACCAGGTATTCTTAATTAAAGTTTGACTAAATGCTGCTTAAGTAATTAGTGGGGCACGAGCGCGCTTTGTGCATACATTCCGTAGGTAAGTAGTCCGTACTTTCTGAGATCTTCTCCCACCTACAAACTCCATCACCACCAGCCGTAGCCTAGCCGTACTAGAAAACACGCACGTGAGGTCCCGACGACGAATACCCGACTGCATTTATCTTGAGTAGAGAAGTGTTCGCAAGCGAGGGCAAATCTCCAATTGCCACCATTGCTCCTTCGTTTCGCTCCATGCCTCGCTCCACTAGAAGCAAGATCATATTAAACACACGTATATAGAGTCGCACGCCCGCACTTGCACAGCTTTGGACTGTGCAGCCACACGATCAAGATGGCGGACAACAACAAGCAGCACAAGTACAGGCAGGAGATCCAGCAGATGATGTACGTCTCTGGTGAGACCGGAGAGCCATCGGTAGAGACCACCGCCATGATAGAAGAGATTGTGCGGCAACAGGTCATAGAGATGCTGCGGAACTGCACCGAGCTTGCCGCCCGCCGTGGTGCACGCACCATCACAATCAACGACCTCATCTTCCAGATTCGCGACGACGCACCCAAGGTGTCGCGCCTTAGGACGTTCTTATCCTGGAAGGACGTTCGGAAAAGCGCCAAGGACTCCGACGACAAGGGTGGCGATGCCGACCTCGGCGTTGGGGACGACCCTGCCGGTGCCGTCATGCCTGGCGGCCCGGCCGTTGAAGAGGCAGCCAAGAAGAACAAGAAGGCTAAGGTTAAGCTGCCCTGGGAGCCATCCTCGTTCTACACCCAAGAGGTTCCCGAACGCGACGATGAGGAAGACGAGGAGGAGGAAGAAATGAACTATATCACACTCCAAAGACTACGCAAAGCCGATGAGCGCACGAAGGCGATGACTAAAGAAGAATACGTCACATGGTCCGAATATCGACAGGCGTCCTTCACGTACCGTAAGGGCAAACGGTTTAGGGAGTGGGCCGGCTTTGGTATCGTCACCGATAGCAAGCCGTCAGACGATATCGTTGATATCCTGGGATTCCTGACCTTCGAGATGGTCCAGACCCTTACCGAAGAGGCCCTCAAGATTAAGGAGCAGGAGGACTTGTGGAAGGAACGCGGCGGCGGCGAGAACTCGGGCGCCAAAAAGAGGAAACTAGCGCAGGGCCTGTTCGATCCGCCCAGCGAAGGCAAGACGCCTGTCGAACCGCGCCACATCCAGGAGGCCTTTCGAAGGCTGCAGGCTCGGCCGAAGAAAGGACGGGCTATGCTGATGGGGACTAAACTACAGTCAAGGACCAATTTGAAGCTGTTCTAGAGCGCCGTTCTGAACCACCCAAGGGCATCATCACCCGATAGAGAGGTATTGACTCTCAAATACACGCGTGCCTCGACCCGTGAGCTGAAGATGGTAATTGGGGCCGAAGAGACGCTGGCGAAGTTTCTCATATGAGTACCTACTCTTCCAAGATAACCTTAAGGGTGTTCCTCTTGGCACTCTGGAGTCTTGTGGCTATCCCGATATCTATGGTTAATATGAGACGACATATTCAGGACAAGAGACACCACCTTTTCTTCAAGACTTTCAACGTTATCGACGACACCAGCTCAGCTAGAAGTAGGTCTCTCAATATAATCGATTGGAGGTCAATAATCGAGGGTGGCGGTCGATTCGTAGGAACACAACACGATGCTATGGGTAACGTGGTAGATTAGCTCTCACCTTGTACCCGTCCGCCAAGGGTAGCTGTGATGTATTAGAGATTGTCGTTGAACATCTATTATACATCCGAGAAACCTCTCTAACGATAGATACGCTAGCGAGGAGCTTTCTGAAATGCCCAACAATTCGTTACGGACGGTATGCTATTCTACTAGAATAAGATCATGAGTTCGAGTTTAACAGAGGATGCTCAGAATAAAATGACCTGCACGTAGCCGTAGCGCATGATTTCTTAGAAGGGGGTAGGACAAGATGCTTGGGAAATCATTAAATGTTTGTGTGGTTGGACTTCAAGGCAGTACAATCCAAGATATTTAGTCATGTGAATTCGCATGTTAACCAACTACAACAAGAGAAAGGGACTGCCCGAACTCATATCCGAAGACTGCCCTACCCCTTTGAGCAAACAACAAGTTCACACGTAGGTCTCAAGTCACCAGCACCTGTTGGAGTTGCTTTCACCTGACATTCGTTAAAGGAATAGTCATACGTTATATAAAGGCCCATAACCTGCTGCCCCCCCGGGCTGCGAACGTCCCCCAACATTAGCAACTCATCTCGCAGTACTCCATCAATCAGTCATCCTCATTTGTGGTCTACTCGCACTAACCGATCTCACTTATCACGCTCAAAAGCCGTAGCCATGGCAACTCGTGTCTACACTCACGAAACAGTCCTGCCCTGGCCGCGGCCTCGGCTAGTGCACCTCCACGGGGAACACGAAGATGCCTGGGACGTCTTAGCCAGTGGCCCGGTGGTCCAGAACTCTCTTTCAAAGGCCGCGTATTACATAACGTCTAAACTTTTGCTAACCCCTGGAGGAGGGCGACGCTGTTCCTCTGAGGTGGACCACGATAAATGCAAGTTCGTTGGCAGAGTATCAACTGAACACGGTAGCAACACAAACAACAGGTTCGATTATTGCTTGATCAAGCTCGACCGCGCCTTCGCCCGCAAGAAAAGTATCGAACAAGCTATAGCACAGCAAGTCCCAATTCACTATTCGCTCTTCAAAGAAGCCACCATGGACCCTTCTCGCTTCTGGGAGTACACCGTCCTCCGCGCGCGGACCCGAAGTAACAGGCTCGTCGAGGGCAACTTCATCGACGGAGGCTACCGGGTCAACATCCGCGATCCGGCTCATGGGCTTCCCACCCACCGTGGCGTCTCCAGTGAGTTAATTTTGGAGTTCTTTATTGCCTCTTATATCCTGTCTCACAAGTAAAACATGCCTATCTGGCTTGTTGTACGAGGCTTTTTTTTTGGTTTTTTTGCTCCCGGGACATGCTTCATGGGTTGAAAGACAGTCCAAATATAGCAGTTACTGACTCATTTCTCTGCAGTCGTTCAGTTCGAGCCCGCGCCCGGGCCGGGTTGCGAGGGTATGTGGGTGTACACGCGCCGCCGGCCGGATGAGAGCTGGAACGACAGCGCTCTGCAGTGGCGGTTTGAACGCCCGGAGCAGGACGGCTATAGAGGAGAGCCGTTCCCAGACGACTTATTTAAATTCAAGAGTAGGGATCTTGAGAGCCACCCGAGGAATAAGCTTAGGGTCGTGGGCATGATTATAGGCGAGCTAGAGAAGGCGCCCGGGTTCCTGGTGATACGCCCGATGAGACACATATTTAACCATATGGATTACTCTGACGACCACAGGAGGCCCTTGATGGACCGGGCATACGATAATTTTCTATATGCTAATGTGGTGAGCATATCAGAGCAGACTGCGAGGGGACCGGCAGATGAGAGGGGACAGATTACTTTCGCTGCACTTGCAACATTCCTCTACGGAGCCCACGCCCAAGCCCACGCCGACGCCCACTAACCAGTTGTTGCGCTCTCGCTGGGGCGACGACATCAAGGTTGTAACTTGAGTATTTTCTACCTGGATGCGAACAACCCCTCCCCCCCCCTTTCTTTTGGAATCTGCCGCAGTCGGTAATAAACCGACAACATACTTTGCCAGAGTTGAACTCTGACCTTGACCGCTTGATATTTCGAACGCAATTTTGAAACAGATTAGGTAGATACCTTAGGTAGGTATATATAATATATACCTATTGATCGAGAAAGTGAAGCTTGTATTTACGAAAGTAAAATTGAAAGAGGAAAAAAAACAAAAAAAACAACACGGCATCGTTATCAAACATATTTTTTAGAGGTAACCAGGTAAGTTAAGAAGTTAAGGTGACTTATTTAATATGCATGCCCTATTTAAAACTTGAAAAGGGAGGTTTTCGCTTTCATGATTGTTCAAATTATCTAATACATAATAATAATACATACCTAGGTACATACAAACAAATAAAATCAACCTGTCTCCAACGCAGCAGCAGTCATCATACATACACACATCTATCTCTATCTCTCAAATTTTCCTCTTCTTAGGCCGCCTAAAGAAAAGAGAAGAGGAAAAGGGTATTCAACATAAAGAAAAAAAGGGGTTAAATGCCACAGCCATAAGACTCATGAGTTCATACAACACGTCCCCCTCCCCCCCTGGTTCCGTCGTCTTCATGCGTACAATGCATACCTCATCTGGCCCAGGCATGTACTAATCATCGCGTAATCATAACCCCCCGACAAGAACCAAGCCATAACCTAACCCCCTCACCCCCACGTAGTACCTATGCTATGTACTATGCAAACAAGGTAAACCAACCGACCACTAAGTACTACCCACCCTTACCTCTCAACGATAGATATACATACAGTCCCCCAAAATAGCTCCCAGCCAGCCCCTTTTCACCGCTCGCTCGAAATAAAAATGCAATACAGATGCAAAATACCTTAGCCCCTTATATCCTCCACGTCTGCGCGGTCCTCTGCGCACCCTTCCCCTTGGGATCCGAGCCCCGCCTCCTGGCGATACGATCGAGCTCCCTCTCCTCCCTCCTCTTGGTCATGACGCGCTGCAGGCTCATGGGGAGATCTGGCGGGTCGTCCTCGATGGCGTTCTCTCGATCATCATCGTCGCCGTCACCGCCGAAAAGAGTAGTCCGCCTCCTGCGCAGGGTGTTGCTGTTGCCGTCGCCGCCTCCGCCGGCGGCCCCGACGGTGGTGGCCTGGGAGGGCCTCCTGCCGAACGAGAAGGCCCTGTGTCTACGTCTGAAACTGCTGGTCTTGCTCCTAGTCTTCTCGACCTGCTGCTGCTGCTCCGCCTCGGCGGCCGCGAGTTCCGACTGGCGTGCCTTGATCTTGGCGACGTACTCGTGGAACTTGGGGCGCTCGAGCATTCCGCTCCGGAAGGCGTTGACGCCGACGAGGAGCTTGGCGAGGTCGACTAGCTCCTCGAGGTATTCGATGATCTCCATCATACCCGCCGAGGCGGCGTTCCACGACAGGAAGTTTTGCCTCGTCATCGACTTTAGAAGGTAACCCTGAAGTAGGGGGTCGTGACGGGACCCGGGAGTCACGGGCGTCTGCACTCCGCTCTGCCGCGCCGATTTAATGGCATGTTCGAGGACGAGTTCGCGAACTCTGCTCACGTATCGCAATTGGGCCACTCGGCTGGATGGTAGAAATTGAGGTAGGGGTAATCGAGTTGCTAGGGCTTCGTAGACGGCGAAGAGTGTAAGGGTAATGCTGGCTGCTACATTGCGACGGTACGGCAGGACGTCAGCGTGCAGTTCTTCAAGTACACTACTTCCATACGCCTTGCGAGCGTGTAGCATATTATCCATGCGGTCAATGATCTGGAATAATACATATATCATTTCGCCGTATATCATCGCTTGTCCTTTGAAACTACCCTTAATTCGTGGTTCGGTCAAGCAAAAAGGCAAGAATGTACGGGCCGCAGAGAGAGCCTGCTCGGCTTTCTCCTTGTGGTGCGAAAAATTCGCATTAAATGCGTGCGATTTGACGTCGATATTCGTAGGCGAGTCGATACCCACTGCAATGGATGCTTCCATATTGGATATCTGCTGGATACTAGAAGCTAAAGATTCGACTAGCCTATCTCTTGCGCGGACGGGGAACAGAATAAGTTCGACGAGCAGCGCGACAGTACCACCGATAAGGAAGCATATCATTCGCTTTAGATATATCTCCCAGGGCTGTTCGCCTTTGGGTTGAACAACCGTTGCTATTCTCATGTAAGCAGCTTGAGCTTGTGTAAATACCTGAACCAACACTTACCGAGGCCTACTACTGACATGCTCACAAGAGAGATAATGCCGGTCTTGACGTATTGTGTCCCTAGATGGATGTAAGATGAAGGAATAATTCCGAGGAAAAGAATGAAAACCAAGACGACTCGATTTCCTTGCCCAATCTCGTAAGCAATGAAACCAATAGTACAGCCAAACACGACTCCCATAGCTCTCAGAAAGAATCCTTGGAATGAAGTCCCTACTGAAACCTCGAAGACGAGGACTAACTGTAGGGTAGCCCAGGTCCCGCGAACCGAACCGTACCATACATTCCACGCTGGCACAAAAGCCGGCCAGGTGACAATGAATGCTGCTATAGACATCTTGAGGGCGAAAGACAGGTCATCCGAGTCGGCAAAGAATTCAACAGTATCGGCAGCTAGTCCACGCAGCCTCATGAAGAAGCTAACTTCTGATCTCTGTGGTGGTTTACGGTGTGGGCTTTTGTCTTTCTCGGGCAATGTAGGCTGTTTCTTGATAGAATCGCCGGTCTCTTCATCCTTTGCACGACTTAGCAATGTCTCGTTACTAACAGCTGCTTCGTCGTCGTCTTGTTTTAAGTGATCCTCTCTCAACCCATGACCAGTTCGGGCTTCTTTTCTGGCATTCTCGGGCAGAGCGTTCCCATCTTCTTCACCACCAGTGGTAAGCCACTTCTTCCAACTTATTTTTGGAAGGTATAGCTTGCGCCTGTCATGTCTTTCTTGTCTTCTCTCAACTAGCTTTCTGGAGTGTTGTAACACTTCCATGACTTGAGCAGCCGCTTGATGTACGCTGATTAAGAAGGAGGAGATTAAATGTGTCTCCATCCTAGGCATGATATCACCCTGTGTAGATATAATCAGCTAATCGGTGCTATATTACGGAAAAAAGTGCAAAATCAACCCCCAATTGTCCCAATAACTAACTTATACTACCAGGAACGCTAGATGCATGTGACCAGGGAAGTGAACGTACCTGTGAATCTTTGCCGTAGACCATAGCAGCGGCATGTTCTAGAGCTCCGGCACAATCCTGATCAAATTGAGCTAACGATTTAGCAAATATATCTAATCGGACATCTATCTCTTGTATAATGATACCATCAGGGACGGGAGAACCTGAAGGTAATTTTCGGACGTCGTAGCAATAAGCCAATGAGGTGGTGATGACGGCCACAGCATCTCGAATTTCATCTTGTAATACCTTGGCGGGGATGCGAACTTGTGACACGATATGTTCCAAGAGATCAATATCCCCGGATTCTATCTCCCGAATGGGTTTTACAAGTTCGAGATTGCGACGGTATCTAGACTTTCGCCGAGTACTTTCATCGTCGCTATCTTCCGAGGAAGATTCGCTGCTTGATTGGGAATCGGAGGCATCACTATCCGACTCTTTTTCTCCTGATGACTCCGCCGGGGAAGTGTCATGGCCGTATCCTGTTAATGCATATTTACTTTCGCAGGCATTAATGAGACAAATGGTGACCTGGACAAGACGACTCATCATAGTCACGCTAATTGGCTTCAACGAACGAGGGGGGAGAGCCGCGAATACCAGCTCGAAGTTGCATTCGGCTTGGGCTGCCTTACAACTGGCAAGCTTCGTTCTCAACTTGGACTTTTTATCTGTCAAAGCTACTAGTTTGGTACGTAGCTCTGCCGCTGGAGTCTTTTCGGTACCTCCGTCGTTCACCTCCTTCGAGTCAGACATGAACCAATTACTGGCATCCTGGAAACAAGATATGGTATCGAATAACGTTTCGATGGTGGATTTACCGAGAAAATCGCTTGAAAACTCGGGGAAGATGGAGACGTTTACCAAGATGACGACCCCAACGGCCGTGAGGATAGGATAGGCTACTTGCTTGACAATGGCAGTCGAAACAGACGTAACAGTGCTGGTCAGGATTGATAGACAAATTAGAAGAAACCAGAAGACGAACAGAAACAGCCTCGGAGCCGATGAACGAAGAATGCCATGGAGAAGCAAGGCCAGGGTAAAGAAGACGGCGCGTATGCCCCAAGCAGCCTCGATATTGCTGTCATAGACAAGACTCGAGAGGTAGAGCCCCAGGAGTGACCAACCCATGCCAACGAAAGTACCGAGAATTATGAGAGAAAGGACTTCGGTCAGCTTGCCGAATCGCTGTCCAGGATGGCCGAAGACCGATGCCATGGCTCCGAGATATGTCGAGCGACCGTACACGGCTATCACAGCAGGTATGAGACCGATTATGATGTTAATAGTGGTACAGATGGTGTTCTTGGCCATCCTTCTCCAGAGGTTGTTTTTCTGAAGGTCTTGGAGGGTGGTGGCTAGCCATTTCTGGCAGTGCTTCTGAAGCCGCTGCTTCGCACGCCTTATAGACATGTTCTATTTGGTTGTATTTTTGTAAAGTGAAGTGCCCAAGGAGAATTCCAACAAGTCCAACTGGTGGTGATATTGTGATAAAGGCATGGTCGTTGAAGCTCGTCGTCGGAAGAGTCATCAGGAACTCGACAGCCGAGGGACAAATCGGCATTAATAGGATGAAGAATGTGTTGCACTCCTCCGCGCATCCAATTGGCGAGTCGTAGCT
Organism: Biscogniauxia marginata; assembly: GCA_022695795.1. Lineage (NCBI taxonomy): Eukaryota > Fungi > Ascomycota > Sordariomycetes > Xylariales > Xylariaceae > Biscogniauxia > Biscogniauxia marginata. The sequence continues at coordinate 118,169 of MU404069.1, forward strand.
CTCACGAGACCCATCGATACTCAGTTGAATTAAAAGGTAGGTAGTAAGCTGCATTGGATGGCAACCATTTTCTACTGCTGTCATTTTCTTCTATTGCAGATCCACGGACTAAAAGCGCTAGTCGCCAATTGGGAAGAGTGGATTAGGCGCTGGTTGCCTTGGCGTTCTGCGAATGAGATCATCCCGCGACTGCTAAAACGTCCATTCCTGGTTATCTAGCCACTGGTGTTACACCGATCCGGGTGTGGCGCGGCAGGAGTAAATGTACTTTTTATTGGGAGTCGATAAAAGGTGTCTTGGAAGTAGTTATACTTGGGTTATATAGTACCAGCTTCAAGTGCAATCGCGGGCAGCGCGGGGCAGTCGCATCCAGCTGATGCGTAGGTACTTGATGTTAGGCCGTTCGTCATCTTTGGCGGGGCTCTTTGTCGCCTCGGTTACTTGCATCACCCAAACTAAGCACATACACACCTGCGAACTCCTGGGGCTTTGAGCCTCGTTCGTGTCTGTCAATATGCCGCCCTCGGTCAGCGTTGTCGTAAGTCTGCTTTCCATCGCCTAGATCTATGCAACTGAAGGCGGGAACTGTTTGTTTGCTAATCAGTTTTCCCCGCCATCTAGAACAAACTCAAGGTCCAGTTGAAGCTGTCTATCGCGCGACTGCGAATGGTACAGCAGCGCGATGAGGCTATGGGTAAGACGCAAAGGAGAGCTATGGCTCAGCTGCTGGAAGTAGGCAAGGTCGACTCGGCCAGGATACGAACAGAGAATATCATCCGGTCCGATATCACCACCGAGCTCCACGAGATCCTCGAGCTGTATTGCGAACTTCTTCTGGCGCGGTCTGGCTTACTGGAGAGCCCGACATGCGACCCAGGGCTGGAAGAGGCAGTGAAGAGTATAATCTATGCCGCCCCTAAGACCGAGATCAAGGAATTGCAGCAGGTCCGGGCGCTGCTTGCCGAGAAGTTTGGCAAGGAATTCGTACTGGCCGCGATGGAAAACTCGGATGGTCGGGTCTCGGAGAAGGTCGTTAAGAAGCTGAGTGTGACCCCACCGAGGGAAGAATTGGTTCAAGGTTACCTCGAGGAAATCGCGAGAGCGTATGGTGTCGACTGGCCCAAGAGACCCAAAGATCTAGGAGAAGCGCCCAAGTTCGTGGATGACGATGTGAGCGATGATGGAAACCCGAGCGGTGATCAAGCATCGAAGGTCCCGGATACTAGCCTACCCGCATATAGTAAAGAGGCTAAGGAGAGGGAAGATCTGAGCCGGGCCACACCACCGCGTTCTTTGGGGCAAGATAGCCCGCTACATGTGAATCCACCTAGCCCGTCGACAGACAACCCGCACCCCAAAGTTACGCTGAACTCGATGGAACTTAAAGCAAACAAGAAGATGCTCGATGCTGGCATAGCAAAGAAGCAGGAAGACAGGAAGGGTGGAATAGGGGATGGCATACCGAACGTGGATGAATTAGCGGCACGCTTTGCGGCTTTGAAACGGTGAAATTCTTGATAGGAACTCCAAGTCTGTTTCTCTGTCCCCGGTAGCGGAGAACATGGCATGGTGACAATGACTACCTACTCGCGACTGCTTAAGGATGCCATCGATTTCTATTACTGGGTGAATAGGTAGTAATAAGGCAACGCGGCAGGTTGTTGTTTAATGGACTTGGTGGGTTTGGTGACTTGTGTCTATTGCAGATTGTTTGAATCTCGCCGGATGGCTGCAGCAGAAACCGACTTATGACTGGCATAACAACTGACATAACACGGTGAAGACACTCATCTAGCCCATTAGCTAGCTATATATGTGCTTCTGAGAAAGGTAGAGTAGCCATTTTGCTGAAAGGGACATGATTACAGATTCTGGGTTGCTTCATTTCCTATGGGCCTTTTGCTAGGGATGACAGAAAAGATGTAGGTACCAAACAAACTAATATTGAGATGGTGGGTGACTTGTACCCATCTTGTCACTGACACTGATAGCAGAGATGTTCCTTCCTCCGGTAATTGACAATGGCTCTTTCCTTGTATACATTCTTCCCAAGCCGCCAATGCACCTTCCCAGGCAAAGTCACAACAATGCTCCCTCCATCTTGGGATTGGCATTCAATGAAGCCAATAACCTCCACCCCAACCTTCTTCGCCTTTATACATTCGGACCAACTTGATTAATACCTACTTGATCAATACTTGTGAACCTAGATGATCTAGTTTTCTCTGCCTGGCTCCTGGCAGATAGGTTCCTCCCAAACACATCCATTTCTACAATTTGCGAACCACAACATTTCGCGGGTCCCAGTCCCTCCCAGTCCCTCCCAGTCCTTCTTTGAATCGCGTGTTCCTGGACACCTCTTTTCATAAGCCCGTGGCCTTCATCTTGCTGAGCACCGCCAGTCTGCATAGATAACGAACGAGACGTGCAGTCCGGTGCATTACAGAGCAAACGAATGTTGACCGCCATCTCATGATCAGGTGCTCACTACACTACTATGCCCTTTTCTGGAATTCCTTTCTCCGACCTAAACACCCGGACTATCCTCCATTATCAACAAATCCGCAACTGATCCTGGTTCTTTCCTCGTAGGATATATCTACGAGAATCAGCCTCCAATTCTGCCATGGACCTCAATCCCGTTTTATCGGTCCTTGGGATCGAAAGTCTGGACAACCTGTCATTCGATGATCTCAAGGACAAAATCGGATATGCTGCTTCCATTGAGATGTCTCGACCTCAGACCCTCGGGACCATGATGGGATGGCTACATGAACAAATCAAGAAAGACGCTGTTACCCAACAAACATCTCTACTGCAGAAGTTTGTCAACTTGTTAATTATGCCCGACGGCTTGGGTATTGCGCCTTTCCGCGAGACTGAAATTGACCTGGCCTTCAAAGCATGGCAGGAGAAAGACGGCAAGGAAAATCCTGCAAACAGACGCAGGTACTTAATGGCGAAGGTAGACATGCATGAACTCCTTGCACAAGCTATGTCCGGTTACCAGTCCGAAAATATCCCATCTTCATCAGGCTCATCCAGACGACCGGGGCGCAAGGAGCGCCAGGCTCTTTTATGTGAGACAACTGCTTCCCTGTTTCTATCCGGGTCCAAAGACAAAGATTCGAAGCAAGAGTGGTTCCAAGTGGGAAAGAAAAAGACAGGTGCCAACGTGATCCCACTTGGAACAAGAAAACAGCCCATGCGCTTGGCGAGCACTCAGGAGGTTGTAGAGCCCGACGACGACGACGAACCTGCTCAACAAGCAGATACTTCTGCCTCGTATGGTTCAGATATAAACGAGGTGAACGTTACTCGTGAATCCACCGTGCTAGATTCGTCACCCGAGACGATGACCAAGAAACTTGACCGAAGAAATACCCAAAAAGCACGCCATGGCCGGAAGCATAATGCTAGTACCAGTTCTGATTTCTCTCAACCTCCTTCCGTGAACTACGTTTGCAATCGCTGCTCCGAGCCAGGTAAGGCGACTTTGCGGAAGCCTGTAGTTCTGCTCACTAATTTCTAGATTAGGACATTGGATCCAGCTTTGCCCAACGAATCTGGACCCGAGTTATGACAGACCTCCCGAGCCTAACTATCGATGTGAGCTATGCGGTCAGGTGGGTGCCCATTTCGCGACGCTGTGCCCACGGAATGAAAACGAGTTTTCCTTGACAAAGCAGCGCCAGCGTATGGCCGCCGGATCAAAAACTCCTATTTGGGGGGATGACTACCAACGGCGCTCCTCAAGTCCCACGGATCGATACCACCGAGGTGGCCATGATATCTATAGACCAGAACGTAGCCCCAGAGTTCGGTATGAGGAATCCAATAGGCGCGCTCGACGAATGGAGGACCGTCGTGAACTTTCGCCTTATTCGGCACGGCTACGTCTCACTCGGGAGTGGGAATGGGAGCGAGAGCGCAGAGGGGCTTCGCCTCGACGCTCTACCTCTGACAATTATCACCCACTGGACCGCTCTTCACCGTCTCCGCACTTCCGCCGGGACCTGGAAAACCCCCCAACTAGAAGTTCACGCCGGAGGAAAAACTCCGACAAGCCTAGAGACGAGGGTAGGCTTGCATATGACGATGATATCGATGTTTTTATCGAGCCTGATCTGTCGCTTCAAGTCCCCCAAAAGAAGAATGCCCCTAAGCATATCGAGGCGATTAGGGAGGATGATGATATGATGGACGCGCCACCCATCGTGAATGATACGCCCGAAGACATTGAGGAAGCCAAGAGAGAAGCAGATAGATTCCTCGATGCGTTGGGTATCGAGCTTATGTCAACTGCCATGTTCGAAACCTTGGAAGACCCAGTTTATATGGACGAAGCTCGAAGCGAAAGCAATGAATATAATGACGTTATCAAGGTTGATCCATTCATATTCCAGAAGCTGGATGGAACCAAGGTTCGAATCGTCCAGGAGTCTCAATTCCAACCAAAAGTCGTCGCTCTCTTTGCAAACCGAGAGAACCCTATTATCCATAGTAAAGCCAATCGGAAGACAGCTTGCCAGATGATGATGAACACATCTTACCCGCCCAAAGTAAGCTCCAGGAGCCGCACCAAATCGAGCAGAATTGGTCGTATGCGTTTGGCTCCCCGTAGATCAAAGATCTCCGCTGAAGTCGGCTCGCTTAGCCTCGGGAACTGAGAACTGATCTCCACATGCAAAGTATTTCGGCTGTGCACAAAGGCAACCATTTGATGATAATTCGACTAACAAGACGGTGACTACCTCAGTCAAATTTTTTTATTTTTTATTTTTTTCATTTCAGAAAATGGGTTTCTCGTATGCGGAAGATTATTCAGGACACGAGTGTTCATCACAACCCGGCATCTTCACTAGCTGCTAACACTGACTGTTCGGGTCAAATAGCCGCTATTTTCAGTATCGCAAGGCTCCAAGATGAGGGCATCATTTATGGGATGCTATGGGCCGAGTTGCATTTGGGATCTTCCTCCAATCGGTATCTGCCTATGTTAGGAGGCTGGTGGTAACTAGCACAGGGCTTCGTGATTTCTCTGCTCTAGGTCAGCATGGCAGTTATCTAATCAGGCTGTCCAACTGAGAAAGTGAATTCTCGGTTTCATGTATGAGTACCTGATGAGGAGAGAGGGAGGGAGAAATACGTGGGTGGGTCGCGGGCGAGTTGATAGACTCGTGACAAATACCACGGAATTCCTTTTTTTCATAAACGATTCGTACCTATACCTATAGGCCCATCTTCCGGATTGTGGTGAATATGGGTGGTCTAGAAAAAGGTGGCCTTGCACCTTTAAAAACTCCGTACGCCGTCGCCGTGAAATGCTAATCGTCCACACAAATCCGTCTCCCACTATTCGTCATGTGCCGGATGGTTCCCATGTTCCACGAAAGCTCAAGCTCATCCTTCCTCGACAGCGTGCCCTCTTCCAATATACTATATATCCCCCTTTACCTCTCCCCCCCTTATCTACCTCCTGATCCCGTATTCCCGGTATCGACTGCGGCTGGTTTCTAGCCTAACTCCCTCAAACGGAAAGTATCCTTCCCCTCCCTCGGTTTCTTTTCTTATTTTATTCTTTCTCTTCCCATTCTCCCACCTCCTCCCTTCTTTTTCTCTTTCTCTATCTCCGTCCCTTTCCCCCACTCACTCGAGCTTGTCGAGGTGCTCGAGGCGGGTGAGGACGACCTGCTTGGAGGTCTCCTCGATCTCGCCGGCGAGGAAGACCTCGTCGAGGATGGCGTAGACCTTGTAGAAGTTGAAGACGAGGTCGAGCTCGCAGACGTTGCCGAAGAAGGCGTCGAGGACCTCGACGAAGAAGTGGATGGCCTCGAGGTAGGCGAGCTCGTTGTCGTTGGTGTCGACGCAGGCGCAGAAGAAGAGGCCCGCGTACCGCCGGTACACGATCTTGTGGTTCCGGAACTCGACGAAGTTGGACTGGTACTTCTGGTCCCGCGGCGCGACGAGGCGGTGCACCTGAGGGGGGGGGAGGGGGGGAGAGGTTAGCTTTGGGGAGGGCTGTTTGGTGGTTGGTGGAAGAGGGGGGGGAGGGGGGGGAATCGATGGAAGGGTCGAGTTTCGTTCGGTATGTATTGCATGAGAGAGAGAGATAGAGAGAGGCGCGTACGTACCTCGCCTTTGAGTCGGACCTTCTCGTCGTCGCTATACGGGACGTACCATTTCGCGAGCCGCGTCTTGCCTCTGAAAGAAAAATGTCAGTTTCGAATCCTCCCCAATGCATTCATTCTACGCTCCCCTTTTTTTCTTGATATTAGAGCAAGAGAAAAGGGAAAAGAGGGGAGACTTACTGCCGGTTCTGTATTAATATAAAGGACAACATATTGGCTCGCTGGCATCAATTCGCTCGCAATTGCCAAAACATAAGTGTTTGTGTTAACGTTCATCGACGGAGGACGACGAGGTGAAGTCCCGAAAGCTCCAGGGGTTCCCGCGAAAGCTAACGGATTGGGGAGATTTACGGTGGGGACTTTGGAGAAACCGGGGGGGTTGCACGATAGATGAGGGATGCACTGTGTGAGAATAAGTAGAATCGACACGGTATTCGCTAGTTACATATCCAAGGTAGTGCATATGAACGTTCCCTCCATCCCCCCTTAATGTCCTTCCCCCCCTAAATATCGAACTTCTCCCAACGAGCTCCTTGCTCCAAGCCCAGCACCTCTCCGCTACCTCCGGGCCCATCGCCCAGTCCTTGACGAGCCGCGGACCCGTCGTGCAATTGCAATTCTTCAGGTACACGCCCTCGGCCCCATGCTCACGCCGCCCGGGATTGCCGGGGGATGCCGATGCGCCGCGTTAGTGCCGCCGCGTGCAGGATCACGGCCGTCTTCGACGGCCCGTAGCTCGCGAACGGGGAGTACGACCCGGGCGAGGCGGGGTTGGCGTCCGCGAGCCGGATCCCCCCGCGTACCGGTGCGCGGAGCTGGAGCGCTGTTGACCAGGACGTCGACGTGTCGATGCGCGCGATCCCGGCGTCGTAGAGGATAAGTCTGGGCGGCCTGTCAGACGCTCTTCAGGGACGCGAGGTCGGCTTCTACCAACTTGACCTTGACGTTGTTGTCGGCTCCCTTGATGGCGTCGATGGTGGGCTGTGCCTTGGCGCGCGAGCGTCCGACGAGGACGATCGTCGCTAGGGCCTCGGCCGCTAGGGAGATGCTGGTCTCGGCGCCGTATCGCCTGAGGTTGGTCCCGTCACGAGAACTTGATATTGTTAGTTCGCGAAGGGCTTAGTGTAGTATTGACGTTGCAACACTTACACGTCCTTCCCCTAGACTTAGTCCGCGAACTTGTGGACAAGTTCTAGGCCTTCAGTCTCCCTAGTATAAGTTACCATTATCAAACTTGCTTTCCCTTAGTGCCATGAAATTCTGGGTAAGGATTCGTGACTTGGAATGAGTGTTTACTCTAGATAGTACCTTGGATCTTCTGCTCAAGCTGTTGTCCCTTGCTTAGTATCTCGTTGGTTCGTCTCAAGCTCTACTTACAGGCAGGTGAAGATACTGATGCTAGCGCTCTCCAGTTATAGTTACATATGCCAAACAGCCATCATGAAACTTGTCCAAATAGATGGGGATGGCTCGGTTCAGATGATGAGTTCATGATAGATAGAGCGTAGGTAGTAAAGGATGCTTGCCTGAGTTCCAGACAAACCTCTTTGATGACCTAAGGTTAAGCTGATACGAATTGGTCACTACTAGACATACACATCACCCAATAAAGGTATCCAACAAGCTTCAACGCATTTTCCATCAATAGTATCCTTAGATACCATTCGTCATATTCCGGTAACCCTTTCCGTCGGACAAGATATTCGATCATCGGCTTTCGTCCTGTCTTGACGACTCTTCTTTTTAACAATGTTTCAATTTCATATGAAATATATTCGGCATTGTCTCTTTTGACCAAAATCCTTCCTAGCACAGGTTTTCTCCGTGAGTACGGGTCCGTTGATCTTGGTGCTAGGAACAGTTGCGCCACTGATACCAATCGATGGATCTTCCAGTGTCTTGGGAAACTCAGCTCGTAAGCTAGCTCGCCAATTCTGCATCTGGTCGTATCGTAGCCACCCGGTCTATTACGCCTTGGAGATCTGCCGCGACTGATGGTAGGGACTGAGGCAAAACGTACACCCAGTATTCACGTGGGTAGTCTGGTGACACAGCCCTCACCAATACTGCGTCCAGTTTCTTGGTGATTCGATTCTTGTTATACTTCCTACCATCCTTCTTTGCGTTAGCTGCAAAGCCCTCCAATTCAGACTACCGCCTTGCGGACCCCATCTTCTGTGAGCTTCATTAATCGAATATGATTTTCCTTCGCTGTGATTCGGAAGTTTCCTAAGTATCGAATCTTCAAGGGCGAAGATTATATTTCTGTGAATGATTCAGTGGCTCACGCACCCCTTTATATTTTAGTTACCTGTGATGTAGGCAAGGAACGCCACAGACTCATGAGACATTGTGGCTCAGTCTCAAGGGACTTATGAGGTGGTATGAGCACAGACCATCTCCTTACCTCAGACATATTTTAACGTCTTGAGATCCATTGGATTTCATTCCGTTCACTATACCTCAACGTCTTAGGTGTCCTGTCTGTAGTCTCCAAGTTGAATGAGTAGCCAACCATTGCTCGTTTCAGAGGTTCATGTTATCCTAAACGAGGAATATAGTGTCGCCGTTGCCTATGCAATTTAGTTTGACAAGGGGAGAAGAGCCCTGCCTGCAATTGGATTGGTTGCTGCACGGCATCATTTGGTTGTAAGTTTCCGCCGGGTGTTGGCCCGCCCACGAGGGCCCGTTCGGCTCTCCATGATACGAAATTCTTCCGACAAACACGCCAGTGATCACATATCACATATATTTACTCCTCTCATTGCTACACCAGATCCTGACAAGAGCTCTGCCAATCCACCTTCTTGCTTAAGGACCCCTCAACATCTACTAGAAAACACAGCGGTGTCGACAGCTGTGGTTCTCAGCATTGCCTCATCTTACCTCATCTATCCTCGAGCATTCCCGGCAGCTTCTGAGTATCATCTAATACTCGGTGGCAGTTCCTTATCTCCCATGACGGTCGGCTGCTAAAGTGTCCCAATTGCAAGTCTAAACGGCCATGGCGAGCCGCAAAGAGTCGAAACCCGTCGTAGCTAACGGGCAGAACCAAGAAAATCCCGAGTATCCCTTCCGTATACTCTTCAGTGATGGCCAAGCTTGGGAGGATAGCAAAATCAACAAGCACCATGAACGCCTCCCTGACCAGGACCCGAGATGTGATCCCTGGAAAGACAAGCTTGGAAGCATGCTTGGACGCCAGCTCTTTCCAAAAGATGGTGAGTAGAATCCTGCTAGATGAAGAGCCATTCTAACCAGCCCCAGAACGCATCTTTTACTTGGAGAGCCTCCCGTCAAATTACCATCTCCGTCTCAAGTCCAATGGCAAGGGCAAGTTGAGAATACACCACCATAACCATTCTGCTCGCTAACGCCTTAGTAGATGGCCGCCAGGACCTGTATCTGTATGGATATCCTGGTGACAAAAACACGGTCGCCAAGAGCTTCAAGTCTCCTGCTGAATTCTTCCCCCATCTGCTGTGGTTAGCACGGGGAGGAGAACGGAAGCGGGAGGACTGCTCCTGTTGTCTCTGCAATCCATCAGGAAAGCCACGATCTATGTCAACCCCCTCAGCTCCCTCGGCCCCCTCAGCACCCGCAGTACCCGCAGCACCCGCAGCACCCGCAGCACCTCCAGTACCCGATCCGTCTGTCTCTGGACTCCCAATGGGAGTCGCAGCAAGCCCGGCTACAGGAATGAGTAATTCCCCAAAGATATTAGCAAAGGATACCGCGTCTCCTGTGCCCTCTACTAATATAAAGACAATCCCTGCTCCTTCAAGAGCATCACTTCACTCAGCAACAAACCCAACTCAATCAAACGGCACATCTATACCTCCACCTGCGGTCTCTAATCAACAAAGCATAGCTCCCGCACCTCAATCTACGGCGTCTACTAGCTCACGAGCAGTATCACGATCGCCAGTTAATCATGACACCCTCTTTAGGGGAGGCGAGGTTGTATGGTACAAGAATAATTTTGCCTGGCGCCTCGGCATAATTACTCACACGGATATAACGGGCATGGCTATCATGAAACCTGTTAAATACGTACTCATCCCTTTAGCTCACAACAAGTTTCACGTCGAATATGTCGAAAAACCCGAGACTGATATGCGGCCGTTCCTAGCTTTTAGTGTGCCGCAGCTGAATAAATCAGTAAGCGATCTCAACGGCCAGCGCATGTCGCAGATCAATTGGGATGCCGTCCAATTACAACTCGCACAAAACGATCCGCAGAAGATGGAAATGCTCGCCTTGGAGGCATCAAAGCTAGCAGCCACTCTAATCGATCATTCGTATTCAACATTCAATCTTCTAGGGCGCTTGCCCCCCGACGCTGAAGCATTTGAAGGCGTGTTCTTGGGTGCTGAGAAGATTTATGTTGGTGAAGCAGTTCGCCTTCTGATACCTCCTGAAGAGCAGAATCCACAATTGAATAACTCAATGCCAGTTGTCATGGTGGTAAAGCAGATTTGGGTCAAGACCCAAAATGGTGAGGTAGCCCAGCTCTACTTTTCTGGCGACGTATGGCGGCTTCAGGAGTCAAATTTGCAGCAGAGCGGCCCCGACCCGCAGCAGTTACCGGTTGCAATGCAACGGGAGAAAGCATTCCGCGACGATATAGTACGATCGCGTGGCATACGTTTCGACTGGGTCCTCGTCGCTGAAAAGGTGACCAAGGAACAACACACCGTGCGGGGCCGTTTCTACGAAACTAGGAGGCTGGCTCCTATCTTAAACCCCGAGACATTCCAGCATTCTCTCGCACAAGGAGACGTTGCAGACCTCCAAGCCCTTCTCAACAACCGCGGCGACTCTAATGGGCCATACATAGGCCGAACAGCCAACCGAGCCGACACTGTTGCGGGAGCCATATCGGATGCTTGCCTTGCAGCTGTCGAGAATGCCACATGAGATATCTCCTAGATGCGAGCCCTCCTCGAGTACGATTCATATCACCGTGGCTCGTTGACTTTTTCGGAGGTCTCATTAAACCCAATGAGAGCCTCGAACCTTTGGCAACCTGGGTAGCTGATCATTGAATGCTGTTTTCATGAGGCTCTCTCTGGGCAACAAAGCCAACTGAAGGAACATTCAGCCTAAAAATAAAGGTTGGAGCTGTTAGATCCTTTCTATGCTCCTCTACCGGACTACCTAGATGAAGGTAGAATGCAGACCATACCATTTTCATCACAGGCTATCATGGTTGGTAATATCGCCTTGCAAGGGGGATATCAAGTTTGTCAGATTGACCCATGTGGTGTAGTCGATGCCAATGGGCATTACTGTAAAAATATATAGATTTGATACAGAGGTGATATCGTTGCCTAACTACGTGCTTTGGGCCTGGGAAATTCTATCTTTAGGAGGGGGGCAGTGTTGTTGACAAATTTCGGAGACGGCGTCACATAAAATGTCTCTGAGAAGAAGGATTAGACATTGATAGATAGGTCAGGCCCGGGATAGCGGTTTTGGTACTCCTGCCTAGTCTAACAATGTACCTACGTAATGGCCAGTGAAATGCCTGTATGCTTAGTACTTCCTCTATTCATGTGTGCTATGCTAATGCCTTCGAGCAAAAAAATGAGCATAGGCTTAATAGGGTATCAAACCAGTTTACAGCTTACGTCAGTGCTACATTCCACAGTTGAACTTGTATCCAAATATGCAAGTTGAATTTGCGAATATATCCTTCAAGATACTGGTCTTGTAGATCCCGAGCGTCTCGGAATTGTAGCCTCATCCTTATATGACGGGCCGGACATATATATACTCGTTAGAGGTACACGACCTGCCTAGGACGACATGATGCAGGGTAATAGCAACACATACATGGATCGAGATATACGTAAATGCACATTCATTAGATCTACATGCACAATTCTGCATGTCTCAGAGACTAGCAGATGTCCACTCGTATCTACCTAGGTTACCTATCCAAAATCCTCCAACGGCTTGAGACGAAGGCTACAACAATTTAAAACTAGCATGGTTTTTTTCCTGCCTTGTGCAACAAGGGCGTGCTACGAGCAGAATCCAAGACATGTTTTCCTACGTGGTTACAGCCGTACCACACCCTATATATGAACTACACGCTCTAAAGAAGCTAAGGAGATAGCTCGTCCTACCAATGTCTTAGAACAATTATGTGTGTGTTCCCAGAACCCCGTTCACCAGTAGCCGCGCATGTCTCGGTCCCTCGCGTCTGCCAGACGTACGTACATGTGTACGATGTATACGGGCTCCGGATAGCAGCGTAGGATGGGAAAGAAATTATACATATGTGGGTATGTCTCAGATTAAAGTGAACAAGGGATGAAATAGAATATACTTAGGTATATTTATATAATAACGTAGAAAATTCGCAATAGGACGGTATTAACCCCGGTGAACCATTAGGGTTAATAGTCGGTGGCTTCCTTGCCCATCGGATAGGGGTAGCGTCCCGTCTTGGAATGGGGAGAACAAAGGTTACATGAGTTAAATAGCTTAGTTAACTGCCACGCTTAGTTTCCATTGAAACAGAATAGGTGTTATGAATTTGTAAATTGTATGCGTTTACATGTTAGATAGAATGATCGCAGATCGACGTAAGACGTTTGAACCTTGGGCCACAGATATTGGCGTGATCACATAATGAGTACAGAGAGAAGAGACAGCGAACACGCGTATTTGATCTATAAAAAGAACGTTGCGGGTGCTAAAGCTAGCTCAGTAGTAAGAATCATAAAAAGGGGCATCACCCGTATAGGCCATGCATCAAGTCCATCATCTCCCCTTTGTTTCAACCAGCTTTCTCACACCCTCTACCAAAATAATCACCCCCTAGGAAAAACGAGTGGCTCGCAGCCGGATGGCTAGCAAAGTAGAAATATTCTGTCTCGCCTGGTCTCAGGGACACCGAAGGGGGAAAGGATGACAAGAAAAAAAAAGATAAAAATAGAAGGAATAGCAAGTCATACCCAAATAAAACCTCTCCTAATCAAATCAGCAGCTCTAGTATATCCCGAAAAAAAAATTCTATCAGAGATTACCCAATCCACCAACATACCCTATCTTCCCTCCCCTCTTGTCCCCATCATCCCCCATCCCCACCACTCACCTCGCCCCCCTTTTCTTCTCCGGACATCCTCACCCCCACCCCCTTTCCACGAACACCACATAAAAAACGCCCTGATACCTTTTTATTTTTTATTTTTTATTTTTTGTGAGAGACAATATCCTCGTTATTGATTTATCGATACCAAACCCCCCCCTAACAGCAGTCCCCCTGGTCCCAGCACCAGGCCTCCGTGCAGCACGTATAGGTGCACTGCTTGCACCAGCACACGGGAGGGGCGATGCCGATCTGGGCCGAGGGGTCCGCGTCGCGCCGGGCTGCCGCGCCACCTGTCGCCATCGCCGCGTCGTTGTTGTCGTGCTCGTGCTCGTGCTCGCGCGCGGGGGCGGGGGCGGGGACGGGGGCGGGTATGATGGCCGCTGTGGCGATGGCGAGGAGGAGGAGGAGGCTGGTTAGGTGGAGGGAGAAACGCATGGTTGGTTCGTCGGTTGGTTGGTTGGTTGGGTTTGGCTTGTTGGTGAGAAAGGGGGGGAGAGAGGTTGTGGGTGCGTGGTGGTGTTCGTGGGTTATGAGGATGGAATATGGAAGAACAGAGACAGTGAGAGAGAGAGAGTGTGTGTGTGTGCGTGTAATTCTGTCAGTTAAGTCCGTTGGTCTGGCTGCAGTATACGTGGTTGAAACCATCTGAGGGTTGTCCTGCGCCGAGGGAAGATGGGTTAGTCGTAGAGATTATATAGACCAAGGAGGCTGCCTTTTCGCAGTACGTCCCGACGATCTATATCGAAGCCGGTGAGCTATTGAGCTGGGCGCCTGCCTTGCCTTTCCCCGTTCTACTTGTACGCTTATCAACATGTTCCCCCGACAGGTGAGTGCTACGGATCCTGTCGTGTCATGGTTATGAGCTAACAATTACATATCTTACCTAGGTAACTCGCTTCCGACTCAAGGACTACTGTCTCTATCCGCAGGATAGAGTTGACACCTCGATATATTTGTACTTCCCGTGGCATTCTGTATACCTCTCTGAGCAATGAAAGCGAAGTATGGCGGTGCCACCCTTGCGGTAGTGTCATCCATTTCACTCTCCTCTCCTGGTCTAATTACCCCCCCCTCCCCCCTATTTTCTCAAGTTTCCCAAAGCTTCGGGGTTACAAATTACTTGCTTCGTGGATTTGCCACGGTGTAACTCCTTTGAGTTGAAGTAGATAGGAAGCAAGCACAGAGTTTTAAAGCAAGGAAGAAGACGGCGAGGTAAGGGCAGAAGATAGAGGTACTGGATGCAGGCGTTAGATTCCGATCTAGATCTTTTTAGACCATAACCAATATATTGGTGTTTGGTAATACATATAGTGGTGCAACATCATCGTATGGGCGATCACACTGGATACCGGCTTCAACCATGGTTAAACGGCCTCTCCCCCTTACTGTCCTAGCCCGGTGCTCGGTGTCTGGCGAGGACAGAGAATACGATCGGAACGAGTGAGGGAAGAAAACCACTGTCTTTTCCATTCTTGCCCGTCGCGAGACCGGCCCTCCGAACAGTTGTTAGACCGGCCCATACTGACTTTGCTGTGTCTAAACGCCCCGACGTTACACTGAGCCGGATAAATTCACAGAAGGCGGGATGTGTCCCACGTGAACTTGTCTCCTGTGCGTCAAGATGAAAGCAACTGTCTCAGGATCACAAGAATCACACGTGGACATTTTCATTTCCAGCCCCCTGCCCACTCGCCAGAGCTGCGTCTCAGTATCCTGAGTCCTGCCGGCTGTCAGCCGCCGTTACTCAAGACAAGGAAAGTCACGTGGACCCTGATGGAGGAAAGACACTGTCTCGGGTATTAGGTGGGTTTCTATATTATATTACCGGTCGTTGCATGTAACGATGCTCTTGAAATGACAAATCCTATATAGTGGAATATTAAAAAGGGGAGGAATTATGGATGCTTACACTTCCGCGATATCGCCCTGTTCAGACAACATGGGAACATGACCATGAGTGCCCTGCCGACTTAAAACGATAGCACGAGCCCAGAACGAGGTTAAACTCTTGGAAAGACCTTCTGAGCTTAGTGATATACCAAGCAAAGGCGGACTTCCAAGTTTTCCCGCGAGCTCTCCTCGCTAGGTACTGAGGTTTGGCACTAGGCCTGGTAGTACATATAGAATGGCGTGTTTCTTACGGGAATATTCAAGAGGCACACCGGACTACTTGCCTTTGTGTTATATAGTCTTGAGATATTTCGGCCCTACTTTATCGTATCATACGATAATATGTAGGTATGGGGAAACGCAAGCCTAACCTAGGAAATTGTGAGGAGTGACTGGGACAGTTGCTGCATTTGAGTAATCAAAAACAAGATATGTGCGACTAGTTTTAAACCCACCATTCTCGCGCGGGTGTGTTGAGCATTAAGTCTATGCAGCCCAGACATTGATAAATCTTGTGAGGTATAAATAGGTAGGTGGCTACCTTGGGGGTTCCTAGAGGGTAGTCGGTGTTATAGATTCGGCAAGAGAGAACCGCTTCTTCTACGAAATCAGCTGATTCGAAGGACTGGCATCTTTTCAGTCTAGGAGATTTTGACTCATGTTCAGTAATCTCCCATATAGAACCCGTTATGCACCTATTTATCGGTGTGTGTTTCCTTCCACTGCGGCCATTATTTCCCCCCTAGTTGGACCAAAGATAAGTCTTAACTATACGAGTTGAAGCCTATTTGGGGGGGAGCACATGTAAAATATTTGTTGAGATGGTTGTTCTAGAAGGGTTGGACGAAGATAAAGTTCCTATAATATCAGGAACTATTACCTACTACTACAGATATGGCCCAGCGTATTATAGGTCATGGTTGTATACTATAACTTTTGGCTACGGCGCAAGATCTTGCGCCTTCATTTCACCAAACCGGGCAAACTATACTGATGGATGTTTTCCCCGGAGTGATAAAAGACCAATTTTCCCCCTCCCTGAGGCCACTTTTTGTTCAAGGATCTTTTTTCCCCCATCGTCAAGCGGATCGTTTCCGCGCCTTGCCAGCGGAAGTCATGTTGTATCGAGAAGAAAAAAAATCAAGAATAAATCAGATTGTCGATGATACAAGGACAGAAGAAACTGCCGTGGAGATTTCATCGTGTCTGCTAAGAGTCTTGCGAATGGTGATTACTAAACCACAACCGTTGTGTGACGGGTTTGATTTTTGCCATTTGCGTGAACACCGAACGGGTTTGAAACCCAAGAGGACGGGGGAAGAAGAATGTCGCTAGGCCGTAAAGAGAACATTCAAGGTTCTTACCCAAAGATGTGACGGGCAGCAGAGAGGGCTCCACCATCTCGCCTTAGGCGCACCAAAGAAAAGAAAAGAAAAAATCTTGGTAATATACCCGGGTTCTGGTTAACTGTGCCGGCTCCGCGGGCCCTTGGGGATCGAACGATTTTTGCATGCGAAAGTAGGGAGGATCCTTCCCTCTTATGTATGTACAGAGGGGAGAAGTAAGATAAAATACAAAAAAAAGGGAATGGGCGTCGTTCGTTCGTTTCGACACCGAGTGCCCGGTCGGTCGGCAGTTCTCCCTCCCTTTTTACCAGATGAACTGAGGGCGGGCCGCAGTGACATAATATCCTTCCCACTTGGCCCCCGTATCCATGTCGCTGGCGGAGACCTGGGTGGGAGATCCGGCATCGTGATGTGATACCTCGTTTCTGTTTACCTAGTGTACATGAACGGGGTATATGGGCGTCAAGTAATGAATGGGGCGGGGCCCACGAAGTCAGCATTTGTTCGACGTGCAATGTAGTATAGGTCCATATAGCTATATACGGCACGGGAGGTGCTAAGCAGTACGCACATAGAACATGTACATATATGCCTGGCGCATCTTTGATGGTGCTAAGTTGAGTTACTACCTTGATGGTCACTCGGTGATGAGGCAAGGTATGTCGTCGGAGGTATGTAGTGTACAAGAGATCCGAAGTCTCAAGCAAAGGCCTTGATTGATAAGAAGTTAGTAAGTTCTATTGAGCTGTTCGTCCGGGTTCAAAGCGTTTTGTATACTAGTTTACTTATTACTGTAGTGGCATATTCCACTACGCCAAGTAGGATGCGATTCCGTATCGGATCAGGCCAGTGTTACGTATGCGGTGATAATCTCCGGCCCCGGTCAATTGACAGGTACTTATACAGAATATACAAGCTAGACTTTCGATAGCCGAGATATGACAAAAAATGAATATGGAGGGATCGTTGTGAGAGACCGGGGTACTAACAAATTATTCCCCGTTAAGCTTATCCAGAGAGCTGGACTGAACCTGTGATTCATATATACTTAACACGAAGGAGGGACTTAATAAATGTCTTATAGCTGCTCAAAATATTATCTATCATGTACTAGATAGCTATATTTTATGCATCTTATTCTGCATAGCCGTTGGAGGGTAGTAAGGGGTTGCCGTACCTTATAAGGGGCTATAAGTAGCGGATGGTCCCTTCAACTAGTACCGGCGATCTATCGAATAGAATTTGCCCAAATTTTCTTACAAGATGAGCATAATTTTGCTCGTAGCCGGGGACATAGCTTGCATCACGCTCGAGGGAAGCCAGGTTCAGCGAGCGCACGGGACGGGAACTTCCGGTCTGAGCTTCTTGGGGACGCTTTGTATGCATTGTAATTCGTACACTAAAATAGATGGACCTTTAAGAGCCAGGACTGGATGGCGGTCCTGACTTTCATGAACCAACTGACCGGGAGAAGGCTGGATGTGAGCCAAGACCCCGTCACCAAGCTCGCGTGATAAAGGTGTACACGTGGTAAAGTGCCGTTCCTTTTCTCTGACAGATATTCTTGTCGGAGAGCTGGGTGATAATAAGTTGAATATACTGACGGGGAGTGAGTTGTCTCCTGCCGCTTGTAATCTCATGACGGACTTCTTTCGGTTCCGTTCTTTTACGTGACTGTCGAGGAGAAACGCTGTTTCCACGAATCATCAGGTTGTCCAGGGACGCTATTTGTGCAATACATGGCAAACACATCATCAGGAGTTCAGCCCGTCAGCCTACCAGTAGCTAACCTGTATTAGTTGCATGCCCGGAGTATGGAATACCGGAGTATACAGATAGAATAGGAAGCATAAGGTTGGACGGTGAATATCCCCCGATGGCATTATGTATCAGGCGTTTTTCAATGGCCTATGTCCATCACATGGCAATCGTTAATCCGTATGAGCGAGTAGACATATGATTCATAGATTCGTGCAACCTCCAGCCGCAATCTTAGCTCCGTGGTGTTTGATAAAGCCTTGTCCGGCTAACTGGGAACCCCTTGAGATCCGAAAAGCGGTGTAGATAAACGAGGAATCGTTCGAGCAACGAATCGTGGCGCGTTCCGTCTAGCTGGGTCCTTCGTCAGAAGGGGGAGATTATATGTGGGTGCAGCACCGGATAGACGGATGGGGTGGACGGGGGCGTGTAAAAAGGGAAAGAGTAAGAGAACCAAGGAAAAATAAAAAACTTCGATTGGCTTCAACCTGTTCTAATACAAAAGGCGCATACGTAAGGTGAGGTCGTCTGACTACATATTTACACACATTAGTGTACGTTGTGTGTGGTGTGGTTTCACAGTAGAAAAAGACAAGGGCGGAGAAAAAAAAAGAGACGAAGCAAGGATCCCGCGTTCCGGCGTGTTGGGAAGGACTGTTTTTTAGGTACTAAAAAAGAAAAATATACCTGAGGGAGGTACAAACAGAACGACGACTCTTCGGGTTAGTTGGCCCATATTTAGCGGCCCGTGGTCCCAGTTTGCTGGAATTTGAAATCGGCTCCTAACACTAACAAGCATCTGGACAATATCTGGGATTGGGGATTCATGCGATATGAAAATCAATGGTGTCAAGTGTTGTCACTATTTGATTCACGTATCAACTTTTTTTTTCTTTGGCAAACACCTCCCGGGTCCTGGTCAGGGGCGCTTCTAAACCGTACAGCCAATAAACAGAACTCGGAATTCCTCCTGGGACGGAATCTCCATCGTCCAACGTTCTGCAGCCCCAATTAATAATTTTACCCTCTTTCTTTCATATCCATGATTATTCCGTACGTGGGGACAGCTAAAATATCATGATGCATTGAATGGTCACATTTGGAGCGGGGCACTAGAGCATTGTCGACGGGCGAGGATTTGCGATGAGTTGCGGTATTGAGGGACCACCCGGCAGCGACGGCGATGCAAGACTTGCATGAGTAGGAATGTGGCCGCGTCGTTTATAACGTATCATCTTCAAGGCCGATCGTTTGGAGAGAAGTTGATACATGATAAAAAACTAAGGTATAGCCAAGACAATAATTAAGGCCCTGTCAGCTTGCCATTCTCGCGCCGATCCGGTCCCATCTCTCTGATTTGCTAAGTTGGGGAAAAGCACACGCATGTAGCCGGACCTGATGTTGATCGATGTTGCAAGGTAGCCAGACATTTGGAGAGGATGACAGCCGATGTGGTGCCTCTATCAGCATCATCATCGTCATCATCATCACGTAAGTGAGTAAGGTAGGTCTCGGTAATTCCACGACCTCGAGACAAGATGAGAGGCACACCTACATAATTCATACGTAAGTAAGTAACCTAATTATCTGTCAATCCAAATCCAGATCTGGATATATCCTTTTAATTAGTCGGAGCTCTCCGTAGAGAAGGTGGTTAATGGTGTGACCAGGGAATGATGCAGAGAACTCTCCCCATCTCCTGCGACATCAGTAAGCTATACTATTATTTATCTTGTACAACTTGAATTGAAAACGAGAAAGTGAGAAGAGGAAAGGCGAAGTCTTGTGCATGGCTGCTTCATGGGCAAGAGACGGATGCAAAAGCTAAAGAGATGGCTGCAGAACGGGCCTAGAGGCAGGAGATAGCTCAATATCATCACCAGGCCGGTTTCCTTGGTGGCGGAAATGGTTCCAATACTACTTAGCCTACTACCACTAGATACAAGTACTTACATAAAATTAAAGCACCGAACTTTATACCTAGGGTACATCGTTCATTAAGGTTTGTGGAGAATCAAGAAAGATCAGTTGGAAAACTGCTTAAGTTGATGTATTCTCCCGGGGGTGCGGGGAGTTACGTCGTATCCAGCGACCTGACTCGCGATGAATTGGCTATCGACAGGTTGAAGGTTTACCGAGAGCGGGAGTCTCTGTCAGATCCTTATTATTTCCGTATGGTAACACGCCACTGGAAATCCACTATCCGACCTGTTGGTATCCTAGAACGTTTTCTGCAGAGAATAATGGGTTAATGTGGTGTGTATGTACCTAGTAGCGGAGCAGAGCACGCCTGTCTCCACTAGCCATTGTCGGTATCGGTACGAAGAGCGATCGAGTGAGCGCCTACTGTGTAGGTAGTGGTGCTGCCATGCTGTGTTGCACATTACCGTTGCCTTGCCCGAATGGGTTAAATACCTGGGTAGAAGTACCTGTTCCGTCTTGGTGTAGGTTAGTGTACGTACCAGACCCTGGGGATCAGGGTACCGAGCAGCTGGAAGCGCTTACATAGGTAGCTTAGGTACCTTTGTAGACTAGAAACGTGCGAAGGTTTCTCTAGCAGCACATCGCTGTGCATGGCAACTTATCGTCTGAAAAACGGTAAGATGCGGCTGGTAAGAACCTACTCCAAGCCCGATTCCCAGGAGCCGGGTCCTGTCGCCGTTGCAAGGTAAGGAAAAAAGCAAGAAACAAAAAAGAAGCAAAAAAGGTCACCCCTTGCCGTGGGACATACCGAGATGATTGTTTCGTCGTCGAGTGGGTCCAGTATGCAGCCAAGAAATGCATACCCACATCAGTGGAGCAAAATTGCTGCTTGCTGGGTTCATTGCTCCTTCTCGCTGGCAACTACGGAGTACG
This sequence comes from Biscogniauxia marginata, assembly GCA_022695795.1. NCBI lineage: Eukaryota > Fungi > Ascomycota > Sordariomycetes > Xylariales > Xylariaceae > Biscogniauxia > Biscogniauxia marginata. The sequence goes on from MU404069.1 coordinate 139,255, forward strand.
GAATACTTACACGCTGCACAAGACCTCCAGATGCCAACCAATGCCGCCCACTACCACCCCCATGCCCATAACTCATACCCATACAAGTAAGATGTACCAGCGAAGGTACCTAGGTTACTGTCGCTACTGCGGCTGCTACTGCTACTTGCTACTGCTGCTGCTGCTAGTCCGTCTTGGCCCAGAAAGTATCCAATAATCCGTCTAAGTCCACGCATCCATCTTCACCTTGGGGGTGACCTAGCGTCGGTACAAACTACTGCAACCTGCCATCTGCCCATCCTTCTCAAATTCCTGTCTCTTAAACAAACCATCTCCCTAATCTACCTTCTCTCTTCTCTTCGAAACTACTAATCCCGCCGGCAACGATATCCCTGGGCCTTTCCAATTCTTCCAACAATGGCTGCTTAGAATTGACATTGCAATCTAATGGGATATCCTATTTTCGGTGTTTGTGTGATATCAGTGGGAGAGATTCTGTCTTAGAAGCCTAGACAAAAAGAAAAAAAAAGTCTTAACATCTTGCTTCGTCTTAGTTGGATGAGGTTCTTTCTTGCATTGAGGCATTACGAGTGCCTTTTGTCGACATAGCAGCTCATCACCAATTACTATACGAAGGACCCGTCGTTTAGGTGGAATCGAGTATAGCATTGCCGTCGAGTTGGGGAATTTCATCACGCTACGTCATTGGATATTAGAATTGCAATTGCGCTGGGCCCCGTAGGAACCCCCGGACGACCACCAACGAGACTCGAGCTTTTAGGCCAACGACGGGAACAAAAGTCGAAACCATGAGTTCTCCAGCGACAGGGCCCAAGGAGGGCAAGGGGAAGAAGGGCATTGACAAAGTCTTATATCGGGTGAGGACCGTCTTTAGGAAGGACCGTTCTAAGAAGGGTGCTGGCACCGCGGCCGGGACATTGGTACCAGCGGCGGAAGCCCCGTTGATGAGGTAGACTATGCTCTTCTACATTGCGTCGAAGACTACTAACAAGCTTGAAGCCCGCCACCTGCTGCCGCCGCCGCAGCAGCAGTCAAAAAGGCGCCTGGATATGAGGGCGCTACCAGGATCCCCAGGATACAGATCCACGAGGAACGCGCGAAGCTGCTTGGGACTAAATTCGGGTTGGAGATCAAGCCCAACGAATGGCATACGACCGAGGGAGATGTGTTGCGAGTTGATAAGGCCGTCCGCATGCGGATCCACCGCGAGTGTCACCGGTGTCACGCCCAATTCGGCGCAAACAACCAGTGCCCCAAGTGCCAGCACACCCGCTGCAAACAGTGTACTCGGTACCCTGTCAAGCGTGATGAGGCTGGGCGGCAGGCTAACAGGGAGAGGAGAGAAGCCCTCATCCAGAAGCACAAAGAGATGGCCCCTATCATCCCGAGCTACGACTACTCGCCCCAGAAGATCGTCCTGAAGCGGCCCGCCAAGTCCGGAGGCCAGGACTTGGTTTTCAAGGGCCGACCCCGAATGCGTGTCCGAAGAACCTGTCACGTGTGCAATAACCTGATCACGTCGGGCTCGAAGCAAGCGAGGACGTGCGACAACTGTGGCCACAGGCGCTGTGACGATTGTCCAAGAAACCCGTAAGTCCGATCAGCCAGACGGCATCATCTTGCCTTACTAACTGTATCTGTAGGGATGCGAGGCAGAAGTATCCTTATGGATATCCTAACGACGAACCGGGCCAGAAGTTCAAAGGTGTCTATACCTGTCACGAGTGCCATAAGAAATTCCCGCCGGACGTGGACGATGGAGCCGAATGCTCGAACTGCTCACACAAGAAATGTTCCCAATGTACGCGGGTGAAACCGAAGAAGGTCGAACCCGAACCTGATCCCGATGTTCTAGAGAGCCTGCGAGCTCGTATGGCAGAATTAAAAACGAGCGACAGTTAACAGCTACGATTACTTTTACTTGGGCCATGGTCGATTTTCGTGTGGAGGATAGTTAAAAGGGTTATCGAATATCATGTTGCGAGATGCATTCGAACAGGCCAATGGTCTTGATTTCACTAGCGAGCATTGCATCTAGTCACGACCGCGACGTTCATCTACTAGACATACTCGTACCACGTACAATCTTTGTTCCGGAACATTTTCCATCTAACTTACTAGGTCTCGGAGAATGACAAAACGTCTTTTTTCATCTTCTCGATTCTTTTGCTCTCTTGCAACCACGATACACGACGACACGATAGGCATTATACCACATTTGAATATGCATTTACTTACTATCTTCTCGCATTCCCTCCACTTTTTTTTCTTCTTTCTTTTCGTGGGGGCGCTTTGGCGAAGGGTTTCTGTGATCTGCACCTGCAGCTTGGACGGATGGGGAGATCAGCCGGCGCTGGAGGATTAAGCGATGGACAAGGAGGTAGCGTAAAGATGCATTGCAGGTAGCGAGCGGGAACCCCTTACCTATCGACTACGCATGATGTGTACCTACATCTTGAATGACTGTGGAACTTGTCAAAACCCGCTGCATACCTCACATATCTCATCCTTGGTGCTGGATATTGGAATCTTACCGTGATGATGTTAAAGAATTCCCTCCCCTTACCACGCTTCATCGTCCAGGGTTCTTCCCACCCAAGGTATCACGGCAGCCCTTTGCATTTGAGTAATCCAAACTGGTGGCAATGGCCGACCCCCCGCTCTGCATATCGTGTGCACCACTCGCACATAAACCACCCCCGGCTCCAAACCACGAATGTCGTATTGGCCAGTGACAGCGCTGCTACTCTCTCCACTGCCTTTTTTAGCAGGGTCGCTCTAGGTTGCACCGCAGGACGCTCGATATCACTCGCATATGATGATCCCGCCGACGGTGCCAACCCAACCCGTCAGGCTGACTTGACTGATGCGTGTATCCGACCGGCTGGGTTCTGTCTGCCGCGAGTAGGAAACTCAGCCCCTTCTCTCCTTTTCGTCCTCCATCCTTTCTGGCTTGACAGCAGGCGCCACACGCTTTCCCTTGGGGTTGTGACGCCGCGTCAGGTGAAATCAACAGAGGCAGGTTTCCACTTTCAGACATGTCCGCATGTACGCCGAGTAATTGGGAAGGGTGGTTGGCCTCCCGCGGGTACAATTTAATTACCTACCTTTCTCGGTCTATGCTGTGGAAGAGAAAAGACAAGAACTGTTCTCCTGACCCAACTGGATGGTTTGCTGACACCCCCTTTTCCCCCCTTACTTCCCGCTCATCCTGACCCCCAATATCGCGTGCGGATTTTACCTGCCTGCCCACATAAACCTGCCATACTTCGCTGCTACCTTACCTGTGTACGCATTGCATTGCAGTTTAGGGCGGCAAAAAGGAAACGCATCTTGGTGGATCCCGCATGTCCGAGCCGTCCCCCAATAGGCGGTCGGTCGGGTCGGCCTCTGCAGCTGCGTCTTGCATTTCACACTATGCCGTATGTCGTATACAATGGTCAATAAAAGCAAAACCATCTGTCGTTTGGGGGACGGCGGCGGAGAGGGCGGCGGAAAATTCATAGTAATGATGAATCCATTTTTTCAAATGTATCTGTCGTAAGATCCTCTTTTTTTTTTCCGCTCTGAATCTAGGTCACCGGGAAATACGGACTCGCCAACCCAATCCAACCACTAGCGGCTACATGTACCTCTATCGAACTTACGGGCATATGGTAAAATTCCACTCATATACATATCTCCACCTGATGTGTATATGTATATAGATGGGTACGTACATGTAGTAGGAAGTCCCAAAGTCTTACCGCCTCCGTTACCAGCTCCCAAACTGCCGGTTCTATGGAGAAAAAAAAAGGGGGTGTGAGGGGAAGACCTCCAAAGCCATTGGAAGAATAGGAATGGGAATGGGATGATGGACTTGGCTTTTTGTATGCAGTACGTGCTGACTAGGTGGTATGCGGGCCAACCATATGCTCTTAAGGAGAGTACCTCGTCCACGGCACAACACATACATCATGCCTGAAGAGAGCTTACATACATACATACCTGCTCACATACACTCACATAGACATGTTTCAATCATATCACCTACCTACCTATCTGACCAACCTGTCTTACTGGCATGATTTAGAAATACAGACCACAATACAACATTACTATCAGCACATTATATTGGAAAAGGGAAAAAAGAAGAGAAGGGGGGGAAGGCGACAAAGCGGAGTGGTCTTCAGAGCCTCTCTATGCTATGCCATATGCCCATTTGTATTTTTTGAATTCAACTCTCCCCTTTTCCTTTGTGGTTGTAATGATGAAGTTAAATACCACCCACCTCATGCATGTACCCGTATTCCCATCCCCTTCCAACGGTATTATATACCCCGCCGGTTATTAAGTAAGTCCTTCGTAGACGACTTAATAAGGCAGAGAAACGTGTCTTCTTCCCCCTTCCTCCCCCTTTCCTTGTAACATATCTGAGGCATGCACGTTTTACATACTCACTTATGCAAGCCTTGCGAGGCATTGTCCCGTGCGTATTATTAAGTATTACACGATGGCACGATGGGATGTTGGGTAGTATGAGTTTCGTCAGTCAGCTGACATGTGAGTTGAGCCCAGCCAGCCAGCCAGCCAAGACTTTTCGGTCATCTATCTTGGGTATTCCTCCATCAAACAAGTTTAACATGCCGACTTAGTTTCGAATTATCTCTCTCCTCGTCCGGCATATTTTCGTCCATAGCTAGGAAGGTTCAATTCTCCAACCGGTTGTGAGAGAGCCAGTAGCACAGGCTATAAGTTAGGTAGGACCTCGGCAGAAGTTTCAAACCTATTGATCAGCGCCCTCTCCATCTTCTACCCGACTTCAAGTATTTCACATTCCCTCGATCATCGCATCGATCGAGGGAACTAGAAAGGGGGGGGGGGGAATGCCGTGACCCGAGACGTTGAAAATAGCTACCCTCCTGCCACGCTAATTTGATATGCATATCTAACACGTACATACACCATCAGTCAGTCAGCAGATCCGAGCCTGACTGGCGGGTCCGGGTCAACCCGACGTGCTCATCATGTATGTACATGAAGCTAAACATGGATAAGATGGTGTACAGACAGGGTCATCTCGGCCGTAGACCCGGGACGTAAAGTCACCTACATATTTTTAATGGCGGTAGTGGTGGGGAAAGGAGAGCGTTAGTATTTTGCGCTTCTAGCTTACACTCATCAAAATGAAAGCCAAACCCACCTACGCAAGTATACATATTATCTCGGAAGAAGGCGCATGAAGCGCATCTATTCTACCACAGTAGAGCGAAGAAATAATTCACGCCTACCTAGTCTATCTATCTAACTAGTTCCTACTCGGAATACGCATGTCCTGTCTGTCTAGTTTCCCTTTCCTAGCTAACACCAGCAAACATCACCCCCTATTTAGTAGTCAGTACCTACTTGCTGGAAGCCCATCAGACGTCAGAGGATCGTAGATCATGCTCGATCATATGCGGCGAACTTTGTCGCGACGGACCGTACGGGATCCGGATTCGCAGGATGGTTCCTGCGCTTTGTCTAGGGCTTATTACAAGCTGATATACAGGTAGATGCGTACGTAGGATTTGCGCGCTAGTCGGGGCAAAAGGATTGAGAGAGGGAGAAAGTAATACGGAGGGAGCCAATGACGAAATTAAAAAAACAGCCAAGTAGGGTATTGGCTCATAAATAGCAAGATACAGGATTTAGACCCTCGGTTCTACCCCTTTTCCTCCCCTTCTTCTCTCTTTGCCTCCAGCTAGGGATTTTCGTTGCTCTCTAGGTAGACAACAAGCCAGGTGGCCAGTCACACGCAAAAAGGGCCAAGTATACGCACGTATACTAACTGCCTACATACGATACACACACCTACCCCATGCACCACCTCTTCCATCCCTTACCTCGCAGGCAAGCGCGGTGAAGTCTATATATGCATCTCGAAGAAAGCAGAGAAATTTACAAGCGCGGCAGAAAAGAAAATACACCCTGTCGTTCCCTACATACGTACATTGGTTCTTTCTCCCGCCTGACATCAGCCCGCCCAACCCAACCATGAACCCCAACCTATCAAATCAACCCCCATGCCCACCACACAAGCACATATACAAACGCACACGGCCAGACGTAGGTCCACAGAAAGCCTGCTCAGATGCTCCCCCCTCATATCTTGCTTACGCGCTACACTCGCGTCCCATCCTTTCCCTCCCTGCAAGTTCGGTTCCGAGAGGGAGGATCGAGAGTACCAGAACGGACCAGGGGGGGGGGGGGGGGGGGGAACCTGACGGTTTGGGCCCGCTTGGCGGTATGTGCAATAATACCGTGGAAACACGTCTAACCTAATACATAATTATTCCTAGAAAGACTTCCCGGAGCGAGAAGTACCTTATGTTATACTAGATAGGTAGATACCAACTGAAGTTCAATGACTTGCCACACACACACACACACCGGTTGTTGAATGCTCTTTCTTTCCTTTGTCCTACTAGTTAGTGGGGATTTGGTTTGCAGAGAGGAGGAAGAGGAAGTAAGGGTTGGAGTGGTGCATGAAGTTGTAAAAGTATTAGGGAGGTCGTCTTGATTAGCTATAATCGCATCTACCCTACCCTGAAGCACTATTCGTGTGGAGCGTACGACTTGGCAATCATATAAAAAAAAAGGGGGGGGGAGGGCGGCTAGAAATATATATCTATAATTTTTCTTCGATTCCCACTTACCTCGAACTCCAATATCCATTCATCTACAACTGTATATGGTTCCACGAACTGACTCATCATTTTCCTCATATGTCTATTGGAGAGGTGAGAGGAGGGGGGTGTCAGTTTACAAGGTCCAGGGTGTGAGAGGGCCCTGAGGTTCCGTAGTCACGGTACGAACATGCTACACAATAATAATAAGGGGAAAATGGTGGTTTTCCTTTTCCCGCCCGTTTGTGTGCCTTCTTACCGTCAGATCTTTTCCGTCCTCCCCACCAGCTTGCTTTTTTTTTTTTTTTTTGTGGGGGGGGGGGGGGGTTCATTGCCTCTATGTGCGCTTGGGGCAATCTACCAACAGGTGCACAATATAGATAATAAAAGATTTCCGACGTCAAGAATGTGGCTCTGACTAGGACGTGAAAAACGTTTCTCCCAGACGTAAATTTGAGTCTATAGCGTGTTATACGTTTATGATTTTTCGTATAAGAGTTGACAGATCTTCATTGACATGAAGAGAAGGAAACTAGTACACTCTTAAACTATCTAGTAATTTAGATATCGCTTACATTTGAACTGTAGAGCATACTCATGCCCTATAGCCATCTCCTGGTATATTCTTCCGTAGAAGCACACATGGTTTATTGCCCTGTAACCTCGTTTCCCCTTGTTCCTTTCTTCCTTCTCTCCGGAGACTGGGCTGTTACTTATATTTCGTTAATACATATTCGAACATCCAATATCTTTATGTAACACTGATGCTCAAGATATAACCACGACCCTAGTTTTTAAACCAGGAATATTGACGTCGCTCACTGAAATCTCTTCATCTGTTATACGAAGACGCGATATCGTAGGAGGGCTTCAATTGAAACATCTCACATTACTATTACCACAAGCTTATCTAACGCGGATAGATTATCTGCCTAGGTAGAGAAAGCGACCACTTCGACGTGCGTATAGCTTTGGGGTAAAATCGTGTAGAGGCTAAATATGGAGACGATGTATTGAGTGCCCTAGACTTCTGCTCGGATTCGAACTTCTCCTAGGATTCAACTACTTTCGTCCTAGTTACTCGCAGGCATTTGCTGCCTTCTCGAGGTACGATTCACCGAGTTCTTGACATGAGTTGAGGATTGATGGATAAAGGCTGGGTCTGGTCCGCCTAAGCCTTTTGATATACGCGTACGGGAAATTTCAATGAGTGTAATGGATTTTCATCGACATTCATGACCCGGATCAAGCCATTCCTCGTGTGAGCGATTTGAGCTTGTCTGATAGTTATAGTGAGAAGGGGTCCCGACGTTGGTAGTCCTTGTTGCATCCCCAAGCAGTGATGAAGAATATCACGGAAAAGGAAGCCGGTTACATGTGTAAGTAGGTAGAATAAGGTACAATCGTGGAACTAAAATTCTAAATAACTTATCTTGCAGTTCTTAGAGTCGACAGTATACTAAGGATCCGACTTCTACATTCGTTCGTAAATCGTAGGCAGTCCTCGTTTTCGGACGTGGTTTAGTCCGGGGTTATATAAATAGATCATGCGATTCTCATGCAATCATCATGCGCTTCGATTCGGTCTGACCCATCGGCGAAGATAAGCACGAGATGACTCAGATCGGGATTCCGCCCGGTCCCGGCTAGCCCGTGTTCTGCCTTGGAAAGCCGATAATTCCATGCCGCACCCTTCCAGAAAGGAGTAGGATGAAAGGTATATATGCACGGTATTCATCCTAGGCATGTCATAGTTAATATGTAAATTATTGAAGACGATTCCGGTCTCGGGAGCTCCGTTATAGATAACCAGGCCGATCCATCCGATCCAAGCCGAAGCCGTTGAGCGGAGTTCTCTCCGCTTCGTGGACCTCATGTGGAGCCTCCAAGCTTCTTCATTAAAGTTAGCTAAGGTCAACACTCAACTATCAGAGACACCACGCCAATTATTATCATTGTGGTTATATATGCAAGTCCGTATCTCTGGTTAGGGGGTCTTGTTCTCAGAAACCTGACCGAGTTACGACCAAGCAGTTTTGATATTAAATACTTGAGAAAAGCTCGAGTTTACTAGAAGGGAGCAGCTAAAAATAGGCTGCACAAGTCTCGTGACTGAAGGCACCCCCTGGACGTAAATATGCCGAACATTGTTGTTGTAGGGTATGTACTAGCCTCGATGACCCGAACATTCTGACTGGGAGGTTGACTATGAGTTGCAGCGCTGGAGTGTCTGGCCTGACTTCGGCCTACCTGCTGTCGAAGCAGGAGGGCAATGCCATCACCGTCGTCGCCAAGCATATGCCTGGCGACTACGACATAGAATACGCCTCGCCGATTGCTGGTGCTAACGTCCTACCGTAAGTAGTTGGGCGATATTTACTTCGAATGTTAAAGCTAATGCAGCTGAGAATGTCCATTGGGAAGGACAGTACATGGGAACGCCGAACTTGGCCAGAGCTGAAGAAACTTGCGACTGAGGTCCCCGAGGCTGGAATCCATTTGCAAAGTGAGTACGGCCATTTCTTGAAGCGATGGATCTGGGCAAGTCTGACGGGGCCTTAGAATCGCGCATCTACCGTCGGGAGAAGGACATAGAAAAGTTGAGATCAGGCAACTATAACTTTGACGGCCTATTCAAGGAGAACCCATGGTACCAGTCATTGTTCGATGATTTCCGCGAGCTGTCCAAGGAGGAGCTTCCCAAGGGAATAGCATCCGGCTGCGAGTTCGGCTCTTTGTGTATCAATGTAATGCTCTATCTGCCATGGCTGGTAGGGAAGTGCCGAGCAAATGGAGTTGTCTTCCGTCGAGGCCAGCTGAAGCACATTTCGGATGCAGCTAGCATGAGCCATACCGGTGCAAAGGCCGACGTTATCATCAACACAACGGGATTGATGGCTTGTAGACTCGGCGGTGTGATGGACCAGAATGTCATCCCAGTCCGTGGCCAGGTTGTTGTTGTCAGGAATGAAACGCCATACATGCTGACCAAGTCGGGAACGGACGACTCCCCCGAGGAGCTGTGTTATATCATGACCAGAGCTTCTGGTGGCGGCACAATCCTTGGTGGCACATATGCGAAGGGCCAGTGGGAAAGCCAGCCTGACCCGAACATTGCGATGCGCATTATGCGGCGAGCAACCGAGATGATGCCAGAACTGACCAACGGCCAAGGTGTCAAAGGCTTAGACATCATTCGTCATGGTGTTGGACTTCGGCCGTACAGGAATGGCGGTGTTAGAATTGAGAAGGAGAAGATTGATGGTTACTGGGTAGTCCACAACTATGGTCATGCTGGCTGGGGATATCAGGGTTCATATGGTTGCGCCCAGGATGTAGTTGCGCTTGTTGACGAGGTTGTCAACAGATCGAAGTTGTAATAGCCCTTAATAGTTAGAGATATCGAGCCGGAAAATATAATAAATATCCACATCTCGTATGCACGCCAGGCTTTGATATTTAAACTGACATTGTGAATCAGAGATCACTTCAAGTAGGAGCTGGGAGAGTTAAGGGGAATATGCATTTACAGAAGAGTTCCCAACGGCCTGCTTAGGTACCTAACGATTTAACGTTGTTTCGTGAAGCACTTAGCGGGGCTGTTCTCCTTGGCTATCGATAAGATAATTAGCTAATGAGGCCAGCTTGAAGCTCCAAGGAGCTTTAATAAATTCAAGCTTCAAAGCAATGCGACAGTTAGCAACAACAGCACTTTACACCTCCAACTCTTGACCCAAACCATCCACAGCGCGACAATGGCGAGCAACATGCCTGGGGTGGTTTCGCAAGCGGTAAACCTGGTAGTTGATATTGCCAATGGCCGTAACCGCACCTTTGCACGGCTTATACCCCCATGCCTCTTCCTGCTCGACGCGGTACTATGCGCTGGCATCATTTGGAAGATCCCATGTAAGTTTCGAGCGCCAGATCTCTCGTCGGGTACCAATGCTAACCACTAGGGTTGTGAAAGACACCGAGATCGATTGGAAGGCCTATATGGAACAGGTGTCTCAGTACGTGGCTGGCGAACGCGACTACACCCTCATCAAAGGCGGAACCGGTCCGCTAGTCTACCCAGCAGCCCACGTCTACATATACACGGCGCTCTACTACCTGACAGACGAGGGCAAGGATATATATTTGGCACAGCAAATATTCGCTGTGCTCTACCTGGCTACTCTGGCTCTGGTAATGGCCTGCTACTGGAGAGCAAAGGTATGGTGCGACCCATTCTGGTTGGAAGAGATGGCTCGTTGACAGAGAGTACCCCTAGGTTCCGCCTTACGTCTTCCCCCTATTGATCCTGTCGAAGCGACTCCACAGCATCTTCGTCCTGCGCTGCTTCAATGATTGCTTCGCTGTCTTCTTCCTTTGGCTGAGCATATTCCTATTCCAACGGCGTGTCTGGACGTTAGGGAGCATTACATACGCATGGGGCCTAGGGATCAAGATGTCGCTATTGCTCGTCTTACCAGCTGTTGGGATTATACTGCTCCTGGGAAGAGGATTCTCCGGAAGTCTGCAAATGGCTGCCATCATGGCACAGATTCAATTCGTCATTGCTCGCCCGTTCCTCCAAGAGAACTGGAGAGGTTATCTATCTCGCGCATTCGAGCTGTCCCGGCAATTCTTGTTCAAGTGGACTGTCAATTGGCGCTTCGTTGGAGAGGAGATATTTCTAAGCCGCTTTTTCGCCTTGGTCCTCCTTGCCTTGCATGCCTTGGTTCTGACAGTATTCATCGCTAACAAATGGCTAAGGCCCGCTCGCAAGCCCTTGTCTGCAATTGTGGCACCGATATTGCAGATGACCTCGCCTTTCAGTCCCCAAGAAGAACCTCAGATTGCGTCGCGGGTCACGCCTGAGTATGTCATGACAACCATACTCTCCGCAAACGTTATTGGACTTCTCTTCGCGCGCTCCCTCCACTACCAGTTCTACTCATACCTCGCCTGGTCTACTCCATATCTTCTCTGGCGCAGTGGAACAAACCCAGTCATCCAATATGGTCTCTGGGCACTCCAAGAATGGGCCTGGAATGTATTTCCTAGCACGTCTACTAGTTCGAGTGTTGTCATCGGCGTGCTAGCCACTACTGTTGCTCTGATGGCAATGCAGAAAGATGGCATTCCTACGGCATCTAGCGCACCTTCACAGGGACACAAGAATGATTGAGTAATGCTGGAGAATTGTTCAATCTTCATCCTCTGAATCTGAAGGGGGCATCTGGCCAACGGTGGACTCCTCGTCCTCTTCATCGTCGTAGGTAACCTTGGCGAATTCTTTTGGCCTGAAAACTAAGTCAGCTCACTGAGATTACAAGACAATGGGCATACTCACCAGTAGCTCTGTTTGCGCCACTCCTTCTCCTCACGGACGACATTCACAATCTCGCCTTCAACCTTGTTCTTTTGCTCCTTGGGAGATACTAGATCTACGAGGACGTATCCACCGCGCTTAATCCATATGGTGTTCCGGAAACGTGTGGCAAGCTCGACAAGAACGGTGCGCTGGTCAGGCAGAGCACAGCTGTAAAGGCTATTACCTTCTGCCTTAATCACTTTAGCGAGTGATTGGGTATCTGTAAGTTGCTCTGGGGGGGTAGTAGACTCTTCGGCTGCAGCACGGATATCACGCTTTGGGCGGCCCATTTTGGTGAGTAGAAAACCACAAGTGTGTGTTTGCGATCGTGTCTGACGTTTTCAAGATGAGTTGAGAGTGAGCGGGAAGGAGAACGATTTGACCACACAAATTTTGTGATGCTATTTATAGTGGGGCGGATGAGACCCCCTGTCCCGCAGTTCTGCCGCGACAAGACAGAATCGATCCCCCAATGAATGAAAGTCAAAATGAACTAATTCGTGAAGTTATCTTGCGATTCTATTGTCTCTTGCGTGATCTTCGTCTCGCTACATATCCCGTGGTATGATAGCATGGCAATTCCTTACTTGCTGAGCTCATCACAACTTATGCCTAACAAAAATCAAGCTCTAGAATTACACTGATGAAAACCCCTCCTGAAGTTTTCCACCTGAAAGTGTCTTGCTGGCGAAAAAAGAAAACTCTGGAGGAACAGTCCTGGCCGAAGACCATGATATTTTGACGGCACGAGAGTATTAATAGCTTTCCCTATGCCTCCTCGAGAGTGATTCACGCATAGAGATGCTTATAACCCGGTTCTTCGTTACATCGAGAAACAATAAAGGGGATATTACCACCCAGAAGCCTATCGTGATTTAAACACTTAGGCGTGGCAGGAATATGTTTCAGCGTTTAGAAATATCCGTTATTAGACATGCCGCCTGTGGGCCATTGTTCATGTATATCACATTCATAGGATGCGGAAGTGGACTTGGAAACATTCGAGAACTACCAACAGAGGACGAAACTCATCCTTTATATCATTTTGCTATTTGTTTATAGCGTATGAGTTACATTGAGGTCTGCGGCAGCACAAAAGATGTTGTTGTAAAGCGATGGAGTCCAGTGTGTCTTGCTAGGCGACGAGACGCTTTAGATGTATTTGATGCTATTATATTATTGTCGCTGTGTGAAATACCAGCTGTAATTGAGCCAATGACTCTTAGGCTCTAGGACAGTACAGCCTTTTGACGTTTATCTAAATTCATCGTCGCTTATACTACTACCAGACTTCACGTTCGGCAGATTGAGATATATGAAGTTTTGAGTCCTCAGCCCTTGGTGAGGTCTACTAAACTAATCCGATGTCGACCCGAAAGCTGAAAGAACGGTGATGAGATTCCCGTTCTCGTCTTTATGGCCGACGGCGGCAAGGGAAGCAAGCGCCTTGGCAGGGGCGTGGCCTACACGATGGTATCATGATGTATGTAAGCGGACTAGCGAGCAGGGCCGAGACCTGAAGGAAGAAGAAGAAAAAAGCTTGGCATCAGCCCTTGGATATTTTTAAGATGCCCTTTATACCTAGAGCTGTGCCGCAATCGATCAAATGATCGATCACAGGCAGCAGCCGTTTTTTTACTCCAACCGTCTCCCGCTTTTCTTGTGTCGATCTTTTCCGGTGCTGTTCTCGTCCCTTTCTTATACAGACTACCTAATACACCTTATTATTTAATTATCAACACGTCGTCGCTCGCTAACAAGACTCAAACTAACTACTACGATCGTTTTACATACCCCAAATCATACCATCTTTTCATATATATTTATTGAAGTTAATAAGTAATTTGCGGACTAAACGCATTGAGCAAAAGGGGAGGGAATATATACCAGATCGCGACCAAGACAACATCACAATGGCACAAGAACATACCTCGCAGCCGCGAAATGAAGCGGCAACAAGAAATTCCCCTGAAGTCTCACCTATTGAGACAATTAGCCCCCAAGCAAGTTCAAGCCGAGAAAATTCCACGACACCAGGAGGACCCTCCGAGCAGCCAAGGCGGGATGTTGAGGAAGAGGCGCCGCCACCGCTTCCAGCGCGTCCAACCAGAGCTGCGACCCAGCAACAGCCAAATCCTTATCAGCAGCCTCGGATGCCCTACGCTCCTTACCCGTACCAGTACTCGTACCAGTACACCCAACCGGTGCGCGTGCTGCCAAAGATGAGCCAGAGATACATCGCGACCAAGCTGGGGCTGACGGTGCTGTCGTCGGTGCTGGCCATAATCATCATCGCTCTCAGTGCGATCTTCCTCAGCGAACGCGGCGCCGCCGAGGGCACAGCGTGGTACGCAATGCCCATCGCCGTTTCCGCCATCATCTGGAACACGGCCGAGCTGATCACGTACTGCGTCCGCCTGCGCAAGGAATCGGCGCAACGCGGCATCCACCCGGGGGCGCACGTGGCATTGCACCTGCTTTTCTGGCTCGCCTGCATCTTCGCCGTCCTGCTCTCCGTCTCGGTGTACATCTCGGTGGCAAGCATCCTAGCCCGGTGCAGCGACCAGAGCGGAGACGATGACGACGACTACTACGTCGGGTATAGCAGCGGCTATCGCTACCGCTACTGCGATCTGTATACCCCTTTGGACTACTACTACTGGAACTACCTTGTATGTTATCTGAGACACTGTCTCCCTTTTTACTAACCTATCTGATCTCGCGAGATATAATTACTAACACCCGTATCCTCGCTATAGCCCGTTCTGCGCGCCTTGATCGCCATGTTTGTGCTCGCGTTCATCAACCACTTCGTGCTCTTCGTCCTGGCCTGCATCGACACGCACAAGCGGAACCTGCTCAAGCCGGCTGGCGTCGTCCTAGCGCCCTCTCCGGGCCAGGGCATGTACTACGGCGCCCCGCCACCGCAGCCGGGCATGGTGCCGATGTACTACCAGTATCCCGTGCCGCAGATGGCCAATGGCGGTAGTGCTCCCGCTCCCGGACAGCCGACGTCGCAGAGCCCCGAGGCGAAGCAGGCGCTACAGAACTATCAGAGTCTGAATGGCTATTATGCCCCGGTTGCGATGCCGGTCCCCGTTCCTGCCACCGCTCCCGCTCACGCTGCTGTTTCCCCTACGCTGAGACAGATGGGAAAGGCTCCCGTACCAGCACCAGCTGAAGCGACCAGTTCAAGTAACGAGAAGGCTACACCTGAACAGTCATGATGAAAAGAAAAGAAAAAGAGGGTTTTTTTTTCGTACTCATGCATAAGCCATTCGGAAAACGTTTCATGTCTATAATACGACTGCTAGCGAACTTCCTGTTAATGTTGCATTGGGATGAATGATGCATTCTTCTATCACGGACCTTATGATCTCTATCACATACAAGATTCATATATCTATACCACATATCGCTTCCCCGCCCCCATACCTTACCCTATTAATATTAATTATTTGATACCCCTCGAGTTCACCATTTTGTCCTTATTACGTTCCCAGGATATGTGGGTTCTTATGGCTGTATGGGGATTCGAAAGAGCGGTGTATGTACGTATGGTGGAATAATTAGGAGTTGGAGAGGAGGAGGAGGTGATGCTATATTATGAAAACCTCCTATATGTATGACGCACCGCGTATGATACGTAGGTATCAGGACCCGTCTCTGTATCATTGCGTTCGCATCATAATACTTATACGTATAATCTAAAACTGACATCTACCGACGCACACAAACACACACACACACGCCTTTCAACCCCCTTACCATCTCATCTCTACTGACGGCCCTCGTATCATCGTCTTCAATCCCCTAACTCTAACCCCCGGCCCTACCTAAGCGACTTGCTTGCTTCACAGCATCCGATACACGGCCTCCTTCCCAAAGTACCGGCTGATATCGTTATCGACGCCGCAGCCCTCGCACCGGTGCACGACCCTCACGCCCGCGCGCCCCCCGCGACGGCTCCCCCCCCCTCCCCCTCCTACCCGGCCGACGATCACCTCCGCTCCCCCCACCGCGCCGATGCTAACTCGCGGCCCGCGGCTCCCCGCGCGAGCGACAGTACCGCCACCGGCGTCCGCGATGCCGGGTTCGGGCTTGGGCAGACAATCTAGCTCCGCGGCCCCGCCGCTCGACCCCGAGCCCTGCGCGCGCGGCGCCGCGTGGCCCGTCTGCGGCGGAGTCTCCGGGCGCTGGATTGGCAGTTCGTCGTCGGGGCTGGGCCCGGGACTGGCGGGTATGTCCCCGAGGACCCCGGACGAGTCGATGCCGACGATGATGGATTGGCGGTCGGGGTTGCCGGTGGTGGTGGTGGGGTGAGTGGGAGTAGGGGTAGTGTTGGCGGTGCCGGCGGTGCCGGTATTGGCGCACCAGGGCGGCTGCCCCGGTCCCGAGCCGAATACCGCGGACGACGGGATCGTCTCGCGCAGGACGTGGCCGCGGGGCTTGGGGGAGAGAGCGGAGGTGTACAAGGGGGGAGGATAGGCGTCGATGCCGGTGTCGTGTCTGTGCTTGAGCCGGGCTTGCTGCGTCTGCCCCTTGTCGTCCCACGAGTCGTCGCCGTCGTCGAAGCGGCTACTGCTGCAAGTCGTGTAACCCGTAGAGACGGTGCCCGTCCTGGTTCTCTTCCCTTCGCTCTCGGACGGCCGGTAGCTGGGGTTGCTGGAGTACCGGGCGAAGAACAGGGAGGAGGTAGAGGAGGAGGAGGGCTGGGGGCGGTGAGTGTGGTACGTGCGCGCGCCGTCGTCGTCGCCTCGAGAGCTGAGACTGGGCTTGGAACTGGGTCGGGAATGGAGGGAGCCACGGGTGGGAACGTGAGCTCCGTCTACTGTCGTCTCCGCCTGCTGCTTTGGGGCCGCGGCGTCTAGACCCCTTGCCTTCTTGTCGTTCTTCTTCTTCTTTTCTTTCGGTTGCGGGGGTGGTGGCGACGGCGCCTGCTGCTGCCGGTAAAGCTTGTAGTGCCACTGATGATAGAGCGGATCGCCTGCGTAGTTCGGTTTCCTCAGACCCCTCACGCGAGGCTGGTTGTCCTCCTCCCTGGCTTCATCGTCTGCCCCGTCTGGACGGTGCTCACCGAGATTGAGACCTACGACACTGGGCTCGTCGCTGGTATTGTCTTTTCGGTTGTGAGTGAACTTGGATGTTTTGGGACTGAGCTCCTCGCTGCCGCAGTTGGGATTCCGAAGACTGAACCAGCTTTCATGAAAGCTATTGTTGTTACTGATATTTCTAACGCGCCAGAATGCGTCACTGGGATAATTAGAGTCAGGGGTGCGCGTCATGTCGATATCGCGGTAAAGGGAGGCCTGCGCTGTGCTTGAGCTGTTGCGGCGGTATTTGTAGTCACTTAGGACTCCTTTGAGTTTGGTTCCTAGTCCCATGGCGTATTGAGTTAAGCCCGGCGGTCTACTAACTGTCGTGGTATGGTCCAAAGTTTACTAAGTATTGAATACCAAGTAGAACGTGGGAAGTCGAAAGTCAATCAGCTGATTCCAAACGTGTAATCCCTATAGTCTTATGTGAAAGTTTATGGGGAGATTCTAAAAAAAAAAAGGGGGCAATGGTTTACAATTTATGTCTTTCAGCACAAGACACTAGATGTCCTCCCCACGGGGAGTTCCACGCAATCGTCACTGTAGTCGGGCCATCAAAGTCCATCATACAGCAATTAAAGCCATCTTTTAGACCTGCTTTTAGATGTTTGAACTAGGCTCCTGCATTACATCAGAGTCCAACCACGAAACAGTATACTCTTCCAATGCCTGTAATAATGACTCGTTATTTCTGCTGCCATCCTACTAAGAGTGCACTAGTAAAAGGCCTCGAGCCATATATGGTCGTTATGGGCAATAAGTTATTCTAGCTCGGCAGTCCCGGACCAACGGTTTTTTAGATACCCATTAGAAGCGCTAACTTCCCGTTTATTTCTTATTCTAAGTGGAAAACTTCCTGGCACTAAGATCGAGCTTCTTATGGAGGAGTGGAACCGGAAGACCACGAGCATGATCTGTTCCCGGGGCGGAGGCCGTCTGAGCCTATGGTTCCCTTGTCGAGTCAGTGGTGTTAGTGACCGGCTGGATTAGCGTGCGAAAGAGGCCTCTTGGATTTTCTAGTGGCCTGATGAACGACACTGCTAGGTGGGAGAATGTGGTTTTGATGAAATCATCCTTTCTTCGTCGGGACAATTGAGGTGCTGTGATGAATGCGACCTAACCGCAGGACCCCATCAGACCACCTTCGTAGATAAACAACACGGTATAATGCTCTAGATACTTTTGGGAAACAGGTCCGGAATATACAGTCTCTAGGCGGGCAACAAGAATGTATCTGAAAAACACAATGTGCATATCCCCATACCCCTAGGAGATGGCACTGGCAACTAGCGTTCAAGTCTTTTCCTTAAAAATTGATGATCAAACCCTGAATTGTCATGGTAAGGAAAGTATGCGTGAGGTGGGCATCGATGGCCCTATTTAGTTAATCATGAGTTTACTTATATATGCGCCGCTGCGTAGTTTAGAGATTTTTCAAAGTATCACTCCGAGCCACTTCCCATTGGAGTCCATTCTCCATTTTCAACGTCTTCCCTTATCTTCTTCGCCACTTCGTCCGAGGGTGCCTGAAACATGCCAGCCTCTATCATCCACGCGTCCTCCTCAGGGGTACTAACTCGCCCAAGCCGCCAGTTCTGATAGGGGTAGCGCCCGTATCTATCCAAAGGTGGCTTATGCACATCCATCAGGCACATAAGCCAGAAACAGCCCTTGGCGGCACCACAGGGGCTCTTTGGACCACCTGTTTTCAGCATCTTTGGGAAACCAAACAGGTCCCAGCGCTTCTCGGGCTGGTCTCGATACGGGTCACGTATGCCAAAATGCTGCTCGACAGTGGTGCGCGTTTCATCGGTGAAGGCCACGGCGGCCTCGACCGCCCTCTCGTAGTGGACAATAGGCGCGCCGGAGAAGAGGCGCACCCACACGAAATAGTCGATAGAGACGGAGTCCTTCCAGCGTGCCCAAGAGGTAGGTCTCAAGTCTGGCGGGAGAGACTGTAGTTGCAGGGCGTATTTAACAGCTATCTCTCCAAAGTAGGCGTAGACCCATCTCGTGTCGATACCTACCAGCAAGGAGCGGGTGACCTGGTCCAGAAGCAGCTGCAAGCCTAGAGCTTGGGTGGGGAAATCGGGACTTTCGACTGGAGGAAGGAAGGCCATCAAATCTGGGATGTTCTCCAGGCCTAGCTCACTGAGAGCCTTGAGCGCTGGCCATGCTTGCGTGCGTACTGCTTCCATGTCCTTGTCGGATTCAAAGAAGATGTGTCCGATGGCCAGACCAAAGTCGATTGGCTCTGTCTTGCTGAACGGCACCCGGGCTTCGAGCACCAGAGCGAACAGCTCCGGGGTAAGTAGAGATTTGAGATCTGGTGCCATTATCCATATGCGAGATCAACCTGCGTAAGTATAAAGTAGAAGATGGCCGCAAAGTGGAACCCTCGCGACCTCTTTAAAAGGAGCCAACGTCGTTATATGAAATTGAATATACTATCTGAGCTGATCTATCGACTTGTTTAGCCCCAGCTAGACAAATATCTGGCCTTACCTAGGTCCTTCAATATTTCTTAATTTAAGAAGACTATATATTCTCAGCTATCGGTGGATGTCCCTAAATTTGAAGAACTGGCTGTGGATAGATTTGAGGCCTATGGGAGGTTTCGTGTTCGTCACCTGGTTTTTATATACTCGAGATACTGGTATATACAGACTGTAGAGGTTAGGTCAGCCTAAAGTTATCGGGCATGGAGAATTTATAGACCAAAATTTACTTCAGTATGCTTACAACATTGAAGTAAGCTGACGAGGTATAAGAGAGCTTCTGTCCAAGTCACGTGAGACACATGAGAAGTTGAAGGGCCCAGTCTTTTCTTTCCCCATACATGTCGGGTGTTATCTTCCCCCACACCACCAACGAAGTCCTACGTACCGAGACCCCGGACTTGCATACGGAGTCCTCCTTGATACACAACTGCTAGTCAGGTAGGAGTCCTACCTTCTTATCTAGTTGTTGGTTGGAGGAACTGTGCAGAACTTTCGCTATCCATGCTATATCACGGAGGCAAATTCAAGGTATCTAGCATCGAACGTGGTGATACAGACGCGGGCAAGCCGTGTCGTCATGGTGATGCCCGCAAAGCCTCGCGCATTGAATAGATACACGATACGGTATTACCTGTGTGTCGGTAGAATAGCTTACCTAGCTTAGCTGCTTAGCTTACATCTCTGGGATGGTTGGTGATAAAGGTGTTTGAATCTAAAAGCCGCATGCGTGGCTTGCATCTTCATTAATGCAGGAGAGATGATCTTTCCTGCTTTTCGGCTCTGGCGCATATCATTGTTACACTTCTGGATGGTTGCCAGGTCGGCATCCATATTGTTCTGGACAACAGAGCATTTATCATCTTGTAGATGTACTTGTGCCAGCTATACTTTCTGTCCTCGAGCGAGGTACTATGCACATGGCGTGCCTCCACGTAAGTATGTTATTATATTTGGGATGGTCAAGGTTGGAAACCTCAACCAAAACAGTTGACGAATGTCAACATACCTAATTCACATCTCATCCTTACCAAATCAAATGTCTCCGGAATCAACCACTGTGTTCTGATAGGTACTTGAGGGTATGTTGGGCATGTTATTTTGACCGATGTTCGTCGCCAGTTGTTGGTGATGCATTTCTCTTAGTAGTTTTCTTTTTTCTTTCTTTCTTTTTCTCTTTGCATGTGTTAGGTAGATAGCTAGCAACTGTAGATTGTGTATTCTCGGTATGCATCAATGTTATCTCGAGACTGGTATGTAAGGTAGGTCGGGTAGTGTAGGGTGGCTTTTTATCACGCGTTGTGTTTTGGTCTTTTATCAACACCTGCATACATGGTAGGAAATCATTCCATGCTACTCCTCGATAACTACTAAAGTTTCTTTAAAGACGAATTTAGCTTAGGTACATGCACGTTTGTACAGTCTTTTAAATTTACCTAACCAAGGTTTAAACCATCTGTTGTTACTTTAACTTGCAAGGCATCCGAGTTTCCAGCCCCTCGGTAGGTACATAAGCATTAGGTAGCACCTGCATCAATCTCAAAATTGACCTTGGGGACTCTTCTACTGTTTTCAACATATAGCTAGGTACCTAATCATTTAATTGCGCTTCTTAATAAGGCTAAGTTGTTCTTTTCAGCGTAACTGCCGTCCTTCATGTTCCACCCAATTAGTGTGCACATAACCAATATACTGTATCTCTAGATATACTACGGATTAACTACCACATGTATTTATCAAAGCGTGCCAGCTCTTGTATCTCGTATGTACAACTTTGCATAACTCCAAGCAGCGAAACACAAAAACCCCGCCATCAACCAGAAGACAAGCCCGCACGCACCTTTTGACACTGACTGACGACATTGCATTCGTTCGTTCACTCATTCATTCCTCCATCTTCCCCATCCAACCCGCATCTCTACATTCACTCTTTATAGTCGACCCCGACCTGGCTAGCCTTGGGCCCATCACCCGTCCTACCCGGGGCTCATTATTCTTATCTGCTCCTGGTGTTACCGCTGTCGACGCCCGGTGCTACGCGTGAGGTCTTGCGGGCAGGAGACGAGCTCTGCGTGGATACGGCCCAGCAGCCACTCAATCGAGCAAGCTCTGTTTTCTTCTAGAAATCCTTGCTAGCTACCTGTTTCCCAGCTTTCCCTCTCCTCCAAGGCAATAGCCCCCCTCGAGACTCGGCCCCCCGCGCGTGACGACGCGCAACCGCTCGCCCACCATGAGCGACGAAGACACCATGGCAAACATCTACAAGAAGATTGAGCGCGAAAAGGCCCTCATCAATGCTGCCAACTCGATGCGACAGCAGACAAACAACGACGATGTGCGATCTCGTCTCGACAGCCAGATGCGAGAGGGCCGGCGGAACCTCCAGTTCTTCGAGGAGAAGCTTCGCGACCTGCAGATGAAGCGCCTCGGCCACAGCGTTGATAACATGAGCATCAGCTCTACCTCCGCCTCGACACTTGCCCCTTCTGGTCGCCCTGGCAGCCAGGACATGCGGGGCGAGGTTGAAGGGGCACCAGCACCCCCCCCGAAGGATGCCAGTGGATGGTCGGGAGATCAAGGCTCCTACGGCTCATTGAACTACAGCCAGATTGGAGGCCACGGCGACATGATGCCTCCCCGCCACCCATATGCACCCCCCGGACCCGGGCCCAGCTCGTCTATTCCTAAGCAGAGGCCTAATTTCACCAAGCTAGGTCCGTCGTTACCCTCGCCTCCGTCGTCTCCGCCCTAGGACTCGACTGACTTTCTGTTGCCAGATCTGATCAAATATGATACCCCGTATCTCGGCCCGCGAATTCAGCTCATGCTCTCTCAGATTCAGTTCAAGCTGAACGTCGAAGAGCAGTATCTCAAGGGCGTTGAAAAAATGGTTCAACTCTACGGCATGGAAGGCGACCGTAAGAGCAAGGCAGACGCCGCCGCGAGGCGTGTCGAGAGTAAACAAAAGATCCACCTCTTGAAGCAGGCACACAAGAGATATGAGGAACTTCACATTGATGACTTGGACTCTCCTGACTCCCACGACGGTATGTTGTCCTCTACTAACCACCTGCTGCGCTGACTTTATTCTTCGTAGATGATAGTATCAACATGCCTAACTTGCGCAAACCCTTGACTGGAGAGCTTACCGTCCGGATTGTCCAAGTCAGGGACGTCGACCATGCTTCTACCGGCCGCTTCTCCCGAGGACCCGAAACATTTATCGCTATTAAGGTCGAGGATAATGTGGTTGCACGGACGAAGGTGTCACGGAACGACAGATGGGAAGGCGAATTCCACAGTATCGACGTTGATAAAGCCAACGAAATCGAACTCACAGTCTACGATAAGCCTGGTGAGCATGCTTTGCCTATCGGTATGCTTTGGGTACGGATATCAGATATCGTGGAGGAAATGCGGCGAAAGAGGATCGAGGCAGAAGTTAACAACTCGGGTTGGGTCTCAGCCGATAGAATGGGAGGAGCCAATGTGCCTCCGCCTCAATTCCCTATGAGCCCCCAGCAGCAGCAACCACTTGGCCCTACACCCGGTTCGCCAACCCAGGTCCAGCAGCCACAGCTTGGTCTCCAAGCTACTCCCCAGATCGCCTCTCAGCCCATTGACGCATGGTTCAACCTTGAGCCTACCGGGTCCGTCCACTTGACTCTCCACTTCACGAAGCAGAACAAGGACCGTCGTCCAGTTGACCTGGGTCTTGGTCGAAAGGGTGCTATCCGCCAACGCAAGGAGGAAGTGCACGAGATGTATGGACACAAATTTGTCCAGCACCAATTTTACAACATCATGCGTTGCGCCTTGTGTGGTGATTTTCTCAAATATTCTGCTGGCATGCAGTGTGAAGACTGCAAATACACCTGCCACACGAAGTGTTATCCGAGCGTGGTCACGAAATGCATTAGCAAAAGCAACGCCGAAACTGACCCGGACGAGGAGAAGATCAACCATCGCATTCCTCACCGGTTTACACCATTCTCCAATGTTACAGCGAACTGGTGCTGTCACTGTGGATATATCCTGCCCTTCGGCAAGAAGAATTGCCGCAAATGCTCTGGTAGGATAATCCTGCTTTGTAGTTATTCGGTATCAAGCTAACGTTTTTACAGAATGTGGACTTACAGCGCATGCCCAATGTGCTCACCTTGTTCCGGACTTTTGTGGTATGAGTATGGCAGTAGCCAACCAGATCCTGGAGGGAATTCGGACATCAAAACAACGGCAGAAGACTACTTCTATGAGCGACCGGACCTTGAGGTCGGGCAAGATGAGCCCAACAATGTCAGGACCATCCTCGCCTTATGATTCACAGGGCGGACCCTCTTATCAACCTAGTGTTGCTTCTCAAGAGGCGACTAATGCCGCTAAAGCTATGTATGCCGGCCAAACATCTCCGACGAGACCTACCCACCCCGACCGAACCTCGTCCAGCTCGAGCGCGGCTGCAGCTGCAGCTTCGGCTGCTATGAGCGGCACCATGGCTTCTTCATCTGGCCGACCAGGACAAATGCCAGACTATGCTTCAGGCCGAGTGGGTGGCTATAGTGGAACAGATCCCCAGGATGATCCGTATGCTGCTGGCCAAGCATACAACGCCCCTTCGCAACCAAAGTACAACCCAGCAGCATATGCAAACGTCAATGCCTTCCCTGGACAACCTCAAGTACCACCGCAAGGTCGTCCTGTCCAAACGACCGTCTCCCCTCCGCCCATGCAGCAGCCAATGTATAACCCGAGTGTGCCGCTTTCGAAGCCGCAGCCAGTCCAGGAGACACCCTCTCTAACTATGGGCAGCACTTTGCCACCTCCTTCGAGACGACCACTCCCGCTTGCGACAGACCCGGGCACTGGCCAGCGAATAGGTTTAGATCACTTCAACTTTCTTGCAGTCCTTGGTAAGGGTAACTTCGGCAAGGTTATGTTGGCGGAGACGAAAAAATCGCGCCGGCTTTACGCCATCAAAGTCCTTAAAAAGGAATTCATCATCGAAAATGATGAAGTAGAGAGCATACGGTCAGAGAAGAGGGTGTTTTTGGTTGCCAACCGAGAGCGACATCCGTTTTTGACTAATTTACACGCCTGTTTCCAAACGGAAACGAGAGTCTACTTTGTTATGGAGTATATCAGTGGAGGCGATCTGATGCTTCATATCCAGCGTGGGCAATTCGGAACTAAGCGTGCACAGTAAGAAACCCCCTTGTGTGTGTGTGTGCTAGTGCCCGGGATTTTCTGACAACTTGCTAGGTTTTATGCTGCCGAGGTCTGCTTAGCGCTGAAGTATTTCCACGAGAATGGCGTCATCTACCGTGATCTTAAGCTTGACAACATCCTTCTGACACTGGATGGTCACATCAAGATTGCCGATTATGGCTTGTGCAAGGAGGATATGTGGTTCGGCTCTACAACTAGTACTTTCTGCGGAACACCAGAGTTCATGGCTCCCGAAGTAAGTTGCTCACCTCTAGGCTCACTAGATTCGAGATTTCTAACATGAATTAGATCCTCCTAGATAAGAAATATGGCAGGGCGGTAGATTGGTGGGCATTTGGCGTCTTGATCTATCAAATGCTGCTTCAACAATCACCATTCCGAGGTGAAGACGAAGATGAGATTTACGATGCAATTTTGGCAGACGAACCCCTCTATCCTATTCATATGCCTCGCGACTCTGTCTCAATCCTGCAGAAACTGCTCACAAGGGAACCCGACCAACGGTTAGGGAGCGGACCGACTGATGCTCAAGAAGTCATGAACCAGCCCTTCTTCCGAAACATCGTCTGGGACGATATCTACCACAAGAGAGTTGCGCCTCCTTTTATGCCTTCTATCAAGAACGCAACAGACACCAGCAACTTCGATTCGGAGTTCACGAGTGTCACACCTGTACTAACACCGGTGCAGTCAGGTAAGACCTTTGCTTTTTTATGTAGCCAGCTTAGAGTTTTCATACTAATGATGTTGTAGTGCTTTCACAAGCGATGCAGGAGGAATTCCGCGGTTTCTCATACACTGCGGATTTTGATTAAGAACCATTAAGAGTGGGAACGCCAAGAGGGATAAGTAAATTGATCTCGTAGCCGGCAGGGTGGTGAAAACACAATAGCATATAAAATAAATGAGCGGAGGAAAAGAGGAGGTTGCCTTTTTGTTTTTCTCTTTTGCTATTGTTGTTCGACTCGTGTTCGAGATATAGGAAAGACAACCCCTGCACGAATGAGGCGAAATGACAGGCTGTAGTAGTTTTCTTGGGACACACAACCCGCAACGCAACGCCTATACCATATTAAAAAAGCGTGTTTTTTTCATTTCTTTCTAAATTTACTTTTCTGCCAGCCCCCCCCCCCTTGTAGATCGAACAAGAGAATAAGAAAATCGGGATGAGACACTCCGCTCACTTCATTGCTGTGTCATTCATCGTGATGCGGAATAATATATAGATCGGATATATTAGCCTTAGATGAAGAGGTGCGGAGAATTACATATTTGAAGAGAGATTGGGGTGGTGAGAGATAAAGAAAATTCGAGTTAGAGTATCATAATACTATGTTGTCGGATCTGAGGAAGAAGGGGGAGAAAAAAGGGGGTTACGGTGTGAGGACTAGAGAAAAAGAAGAAAAAAAGGGTTTGTAAACAAAACGTTTTTCTGGGCCTAGTCGACAGCCCTCCTTCTCCCTTTCCCATATGTTATGATTCTCTCACCCCTCACCCCTCACTCGTCTCCGTTGAGAATGTACGATGTGAACTCGGGTTCTAATAAGTCGTGTGGATAAAGTAATTGTAAGACGTATGAATGAATGAATGAATGGGTATCTCAATTGGGTGTCGGCATTCTACCTACGTACCTAGATTAGGTTAGAACATTAGGTTAGAACCCTTATATATACCAGTTCAAAGATATTCGTTATATATATATAGGTTCAGTACTGTCAAACTGCCACGTGTGACTTTGAATACGTACGTATGTATATGTATTAGGATGGGGTCGAGATGGGATGACGGACGTGTCTACCTCGAGCATGTATACCGTCAATAAGGTGAATAAGTTCTACCTGCCTTCCATCTGTCCACAGCGGTAGTAGAAATTGGATACCTACATAGATCAGACGTATGCGAACACGTGTTTCCGTCCTTCGATATCCGTCCTTTGATATTTCAATCTTCTGTGATTGGTCGATTGTTATATTTTCCTCTTTTATATATACTACATAGGTGTATACATACTTATTCTACAATGGTTAAGAGGTACATATTGTCCTTGTCGGGATTTGCTATTCTACCTTTGCCGTGGCATACCTACCTAGCCAGGTAGGTATGGTATTACCACAAAATTGCCCTCTTTCCTGGACTTGACTTTGATAAACCAATTAATGCATATCTGGATGGTCCTTTTCTGTGTCTACCCTCCCCCCCCTTTTTCTTTTCTTTTGTTTGCAGATGTCACCCTATTAAACTAATTCCGTGTCAACCTAACAAAGAACACAGCTACCGCGCCGGCGATTGTGACACCCGCGGCGACGCCTTCTAGGGCTATGATCGACACGTCACGCATGCGTACGGCGACTCTTCTCTCGCTTGATAGCTCGGCATATACAGATTTCCACCACTTCGGATCGGTAAGGACTTCGCGCCAGGATAGGCCGGAAAACGGAGATATCGGGGGCTCGGCGGGGGTTTCGAAACTCGGTTCCGCAGCCGGTACCGGTCCGGCAGCCGCAGCGCTCACGCCGGCCTGCTCGCTGCCCACAGCATCACCCATGGCCGGTACGGGCACGGAGCCCATCCTGATATTTATAGCTTCTATCCACTCCCTCTCACTCTCCCGCTCCTTTGTCTTTATTACCCGCTCCTTCTCCCGCTCCTCGGCCAACGCCTCCCGGACCTTCTCCTCGAACCCCTTGACCAGCCTCTGCCGCCGCCACGGCTCGGCGCCGAACTGCAGCGCGAGGAACAGCAGGATGTTGACGCCCATCAAACCCCAGGTACCCCAGGTACTCATGCGGCGTATCTTGTCGCTCCAGATCTGCTCCTCGTGGTATCGCTCGAGGATGCCGGCGCTCAGCTCGCGCCCGAGCCGCTCGACCTCGGCCTCGGCCTCCTCGAGCTCCTGCGCGGCCTGCGCCACGCCAGCGTCGAGGTGGTAATCCTGCCGGTACAGGGTCGTGAAGCGCTCGAAGTCCCCGGGCGTCCAGGTTTTCTGTCGCGCGAGCAAGGTGGTGACCTCACGCTGGGTCGCCGAGCGCTCCGCTACCGAGCTCTTGTACGCGTTCCGGCTGGCGTGCAGGCGCGCCTGGGCCTCGTTCAGGGAGGACACGAGCGTGGTGATTTGCGACTTGAGCATCTCGATGCTGGAGTACCCCGTCAGGTCGTTGAGGTGCCGCGAGGCAGAGAAGAGGGTCGCTTGGGTACGGTCCATGAAGGCCGAGAGGGAGTGGATGAAGGCGGAGCGGCGGGCATTCAGCGCGGAGGGGAGATCGAGTTTGGGTGCCGATCGTGATGAGGACTGCTTTTCTTCTTGTGACGGCGGCGGTGATGGCGGTGGTGGTGGTGGTGGTGGTGGGGGTTGGGGTGGTGGTTGTTGTTCTTGCTGGGAAGCTTGTGGGTCTTGGGGCAATGGAATTGTAAAGGGGGGGAAGGACGACGAAGAAGACGACGACAGGGACGGGAACGAAGGCGATGATGATTCGGGAGAGTCATTTTGGCCGGCGGGACCCTTCTCGTCATTTTGCTTCTCGTCACTTTGCTTCTCGCCACTCTGCTTCGCGTCATTGCCATCGCTGGGCGGTTTTGAATTGGAACTCGAGCTCGAAGAGAAACGAAGCTGCCGTCGGCTGGAGGCGGAGTTGTACTGACAACTCAGACATATCGAAGTCGGCGGGAGGGAGAGGAACCTCGATGAGGGACTTCCTCTCGCTGATCGGGGCGCCAATTGGTCTACCAAGAACCTCGAGCCGGCCCCGAGCAGGGGCTTTATAGCCCTGGGCGTCGACATTGGCAGGCTGCTCCTCTTCAGTGTTGTGTTGACCGACGCTCGGGGGTTGTCGGATGTTAAAAGTTTCACGATGCTGTTGGAGCTTGGATTGGATTGGATCTGTTAAAAGTAGTAGCGCTAGGGATTGGACAGAGCTACTGGACAGTGCCAATGGGATAGACCCGATACTGCCGATGCCATCCGAGGGGCTTTGTGTAGCACTTCGGCCAGGAATTATCCGGATTCCGTTGTGGCGCTAAGGCATTTTAAGGCTAGTACCGGTTGGAGTTATCGATGTGGGGGAGAGGCTTTATGTAACAACTGAAACCTACCCCGCCGATCGGAGGTGGAGGGGCAGGCTAACAAATTAAATTCAATCCAATTCGAGCCCCGCGAAGCAGCGACGGTGGCTCACACGTGGAGTAGACAAAAAAAGTCTATCCATCGCAGAAGGTTCTGGCGTAATGTTTTTCTTAACTGAATAACGTGGGCCCTTTCGCAACTTTATTCGCTCACCTTGCCCTGATTCTCTCCTTTTATTATTGAAAGTCGGAGTTTGAATATTGTAGAAAAATTTTTATTTCTGAAGATAGAGAGAGCATAGATGATAGACAATTCTTTGCTGTGACGTCACTGCCTCTTTTTTATTGCTCGTGAAGGCTTCTCGTGTAAGTCGCTCACACACGGTTTGTCAGTCAGACTTTCGTTACATACATACCTTTGCTTACCCAGCCTATTCTTCTTGGTTGGCGTTAGACAGTCTGTTTTTATACACACTTGAATTACTTGAATTATTTATATTACCTACCTACCTACCCACCCACCTACGCTGCTTCAAATTTGGAGAGCTTCCTTTCTGAAGCCCCTGAGACAATCCCTTCATCACCACCACCACTACCAACCGATAGGATGTCATCTCCAAGCTCTCTCCCCGCGCTTCGCACGCAGCCAAAGGCCATATTCTTCACTGACTTTGATGGGACCATCACTCTTCAGGACAGCAATGACTGGATGACAGGCAACCTAGGGTTCGGGACTCAGCGGCAGATGAAGGGGAACGAAGATGTGCTATTTGGGCGGCGGTCATTCCGCGACAGCTTTCAAGAAATGCTGAACAGTGTGACAACGCCCTTCGACCAGTGTATCGCGCACCTACTCAAGAACATCCAGCTCGACCCTTGCTTCCGCGACTTCTTCCACTGGTGCCGCGCCAACAACGTACCCATTGTCGTGCTTAGTGGTGGTATGCGGCCCATTATTCAGGCCTTGCTGGCCCACTTGCTGGGCGAGAAGGAGGTTGAGGAGATGCAGATTGTCAGCAACAATGTGAAGGCCCGCCCCGGCAAGAGCATCAATGAGGAGGGTGGATGGGATATTGAGTATCATGATGATAGGTGAGTGATTGGTTGATTGAGAATTAGTCTGGGGGTGTGTAGATAAGGGATTCTTATGGTCTGGCATTAAGCTGGCCAATATGAAACTAGGAGAGGAATGAGAAGGATGGGTGAGAGATAGGATGCCGGGATCAAAACTAATTGCCGTCGAGCAGCTCATTCGGCCACGACAAGTCACTTGAGATAAGGCCTTACGCTGCTCTAGCAGACCGGCCGATCTTGTTCTACGCTGGCGATGGCGTCTCGGACCTGTCTGCCGCGAAGGAAACGGACCTCCTATTTGCTAAGGCGGGTGAGGGTATGACCCCCCGTATTAGGACTTACAAGAATACGTTGACGCTATTAAGAAAGCTAACACATTGTCATAGACCTCGTGACGTACTGCGAGAACGAGAAAGTGCCCTTTGCCGTGTTCAATGACTTTTCCGATATTCAAAAGGTCGTTGTGGATGTTGTAGAAGGGAGACTCAGCGTCAAGGAGGCTGCTACTGGCAAGAACTAGAAGCAGAGGGATTTTAGATATAGATCTTTCTTCTATGATACCTAGGAATGAGAGATACTCGTTCCAACAGTTAGCATAAGCGGATAGACTTATAGACAGATAGACAGGCTACCCTGGCCTACGAATAGAGTGAGACAGGCTATTGATGGCCTTTGGTATAGACCACGTTCTTGATACTAAAGATTGGCTTTTCATTGATCATTATCTTTACTGGTGCATTTTCTTCTTTTTATTACCTTTTATTTTTCTACGTAATCTTCTATACAACCCGATTTTATTAACCACGCGAACTAACATCCCAAATTCAAGAAACTCCCCTGGGCCTTTCGTAAAACTTCAATCAACTCTGGTCATGACACGTAAACTTCCCGCAGTCTTACGCCCAACTAAACACAACTCCAATTTCGCCACAGAAGGACTATTCTTGCTAGGAACCTCATTGTTCTCGTTCTCTACTCCGACCTCTTCCGGGCACTGGACTGCCCGTACCAAGTAATCATCATTACGACGAACAGCCCAATTGCAATCGGGTGCATGACGAACGTGCCAACAGCCTGGGCGAGCGCGCCCGTCGTGAAAGGGGCAATAGCGCCGCCGGAGCTACCGACGGCGCTGATCAGGCTGAGGCCGCTGACTTGCTCTTGGCGGGACAAGCTGCGCGTGAACAGGGCGGCGGCGCAGGGGAACACGGGGCCAAGCAGTAGGCCGACGACGGCGAGGGAGACGGCCTCGCCGACGATGTTGGGCACGAGCCAGACGAGCAGCTCGAACACGGTCGCGCCCACGACGACCAGGTAGACGAAGCGCTTCTCGCCCCAGCGCGCGCCCAGCGGCGACAGCAGGAACCGGCCCAGCGTTATGCCGGCCCAGAACCCCGACGTCACGTACCCGACCGACGAGGGGTCGCCGTCACGCGTCGCGATCAGGAACGAGATGACCCACCCCGAGATCGACACCTCGGCCCCCTGGTACGCGAAGATGAAGACGGCGCCGAGCAGCACGACGCGCGAGCGCAGGGCCCCGAGCAGGGCGCCGACCTGGTTGGCGGTGGTGCGGGAGGACGTCGGGGCCAGGGCGGGGACGACGCCGGCGGCCTCCTTCTCGTAGTGCCAGAAGGACCAGCCGGCGAACCCGGCGTTCCAGAGCGCGATGGCGAGCGTGAGGAGGTAGTAGCGGCTCCAGGGGGCGCCGGAGGAGACGAGGGCGGTGGCGACGAGGGGCCCAACGGTGCCGCCGAGGCCGTAGCTGCCGTGCATGGCGCCGAGCATCGTCGTGCCGCGCCGCAGGTTCGCGCAGAACACGTTGCCGATCGCCAGGCTCACGGCGAACCCGAACCCGATGAAGAAGTACGCGACCACGACCACCGGGAACGGCGCCGCCGCCGCCAGCGGCACATACCCCAGCCCCATGCACAGCTGCGACAGCAGCAGTGCGCGGCCTCGCCCCAGCCGCTGCCGGATCGCGTCGATTAGGGGCGCCGCGAGCACGAAGCCCACCGCGTTGCCGATGAAGAGCAGCGAGACGATCGCGTAGCCGATGTTATAGTGGCTATACCGGGGGGAGGAGGGCGTTCGCAGTGTCAGCATCATGTATTATATGTCATATATGTACGTACGTATGTATATATTTGCGTAAATACGTGATATCTCATTGAATACGAGCAAAGAAAAACCCCACGCAAAGAAGTGAGAGTTTTTCGCTTCTCTTTCTTTTAATTGAGCACCGTGAACTAGGTAACGAGGAATACTCACGTCTCCATGTATGGGATCAAGGCGCCGGGCGCCGAGTCGGTCAGCCCGCCGAGGAAGTTCTGGAAGCAGCACGTTGCGAACCGGAACTTGTTCATCGGCGGGTCGGTCAGGCTGGGGAGGACCTCGACGAAGACGTCGCCGGGCTCCGCTGGGGTCCCGGGCACGCTCATCTCGATGTCCCTCTCGTCGCCGGGCGTGGTGGGCCCCGATGGGGTGCCGGTGCCATTCTGACGAGGGTGCCGGAGGGCTTGAAGCTCGATTGCGTCGACGCCGTCTTGCTGCGGAACGGCTGGGTAGGTCCGCGAGACGACACGCTGGGGAGCCTGTGGTAGGCTCTGCAAGTTGGACTCGACCTGAACAAGGGTCTTGAACAGTGTGGACTCCATACTGGCCGGTTGGGATTGGGATTGGGATTGGGATTCTAACTTATCCCATTACAATACGGGGAAGTGAGAAAGAAAGAAAACTTTAAACAAAAGGCTATGTATTTGTAAGCTTGGTATATAGATGCTGTATACCTAGATAACTAGGGAAGTGCGTTGAGATAAGGTGAGAGGGGGTGAGGAATAAGGGGAAATTGGAAAAGGTGCGAGTGCGTCGGAGGGGAATTTTTTTATAGTTATGCGGGTACGTGGATAGCCCACCCCGAGAAAGGCAAGCTACGGTCAAAGTGACGCTGAAGACTGCCGGACTCACGATTGACGTTTCCTATCATGTTGGTGGGTAGGTAAGCTCATCCTGCCCGCACCCCAATCGCTAGTATCCCCTTTATTGCCAGCTAACAGCTCCTCCACCTACGCAAGGGTCACTAGCCACTCACCAGCCCCATGAGGTGCAGTATATCCATCCCACTTACACTGATACCAACACGTCGAGTGCAGAAGGCCCTTCCAATCATATTTTTGCGTCTTGCTTGCAGGTCAGGGCTCTTGGTTGCAGAGATCGGGTAGACTTTGGAGTTGTACCCGAGCTTGGCTTAACCTACGGTGCTCCCACTGGGAGCAATTGGACCAACCGATTAGATCTTGCTGGTGAGAGTTATGCAGCTAAGTTCTCTTGGTTGATAAGCGAAGTGTATTCTGCTATGCGGGCCGGGGTCCCTGATAGTGATTCTCACATGCAGGGCTGAGAGGCTCTGTCCGGTAGCGGCTCCTTTACAGCGGCCATGGTGTAAGTTGGGGTTCGGGGTATAGTCTTTCATTGGACGATAACAAAGAAAGTTGCAGTGTTGATGTTGATTTGTCAGCGGCGGATGGGAGCACGAGAATAACATTATCAACGGCCATTAGATTTTGAATTCCCAGACAAACCCCTAGGTTCAGCCGATATTGAGCCGGTATGCACGGAGTAGTAGGAACGTAAGTAATTTATCCCTTCGTCTAGACTGCTATGTCGGTTAGTGGTCTTCGTAGAATGAGGGGAATGCGATAAGTAACATTTTGTTCTACGTAATTCTTCAACGATGTAAGATGAGTCTGTTTGCAGAATCGCCTCTTGTCTCCGATACTGTTGTCCATTTATGCTATACAATGAACGTGGAGCAAGTTCGATTGTCGATAAGCTATAGCTTGCTTCAGACTCTTAGAAATTGCGAATGGGAAATGTGGAAAAAGAGATAACTAGGTAATTAAGGTTTTCTGAAGGTGGGCTTGGCTCTATACAGGACAATAATGGGCATTATTTGCTAGTAACTATTCTTATAGCAAGCCAGACTTAGGGCAGAATGCATAATGTGATTACACCTAGACGTATCTTTAACCAAGAAGTTGTTACTAGCGATAACATACAGTATCCTACATATGGATGTAACCTACCGAATTTTTCTCTGCCTAGGTAGGTAAATTGAGTTGGCTCCTAGAGGTGTTGCTTGACGAACCGAAATGAGCGATACTATAATACGCTTATCAGACGATAATTTTACTACTCTAACGCGTCTTGGTGGAAGCCAGAAAAGGGACCACGTCAAGGCCTTCAATGCAAGTGAAGTTCATTATCTGCTTTATGAAATAAAATAATTACCAATATCGACTGTAGAATTAAACAGAGAGGGTGTGTTGTATCACGGAGTTTCCGGCATTTTAAGTGCATCAAACATTTCACTTTAGCTCAGACATATCCCTGTCCGATTAAGGAGATGACTGAATAGTGATCAAGTGTCAGCCGGTCAAGGCACATGCACCTGATTTGATCCTCTCCCTGCCTTGGTCTCTTATGTACGGCGTCTAGGACACCATCAAATTTGAATTTCCTAATCATCGTGACTTTCACTTGATACTGAAGCCTAAAAACTTAAAGTAGGTCCAGTCAGCTTAGCTAGTAATAAGGGATCAGGTCCTCTTGAAATCTAATAGAGGATGAAGAGGAAGGGTGATCATTGATTAGGAAATTCTGCTACGTTGCTCGAATTCTGTGAGCGACTGAGATTCTCTGAATGCACAAAGTTACATGTTTATCACTTATACTTGCATGTATCAACTAAACCCCTCCCTTGTTTTTACCGACACTACATCACGACCGTGTAGTCATGTCATACGCAGCAGTGCAAGCTTCTCGCGAAATGCAATACCCTAACTTTTAACATAGTACCAGACAGTTGACGGAAGGGTTCTCAACGTGCACACGCCCAACTGGTGTTACCAACATCGTGTAAGACGTGTGGCAAAATACGTGCATGTGCCAAACTCCCATGCCTTTCATTCTCTAACATTCCACAGTGGCCGCCTCTAGCTATATTTTTCTCCCTCCCCCGGCTTCTCTAATAGTGATTTTCTGTTTTTACTCTCACCATTCCGAGTCTTGTATTAAGGCCAGCGCATTATATCATGGACGAACAGCGTGCGATACACACAGAGAGACCTTCGATATCAGTCGTCGAGCTCTTACTTCAGTATCCGATCCGACAGAGCTTGTTCAGCAATCTCGATATCAAGGATATACTAAGGCTCAGCCAAGCGTCATTCAACCTGCGCCAGGCAACTAGATTAAACGTCAATAGCAGACTCGGAAGTTTCTTCAACGACCCACTCGCTTTTCGTAGCCAACTAGGCCGCTGTGATGCCCTCGTTACTGGGGATTTCGTTCTCCATTTTCTGAGTGGCATCTCCTGGTCCAACTCAGAGTTGACCATTGTTGTGCAACAGGGCAAAAACTCCGAAGACATGTCCAAGTTCCTTAAGAGGGAGGAATATTTGGTAACTGCTCAAGAGCCAAGCAGCCAAAATTGGATGAGAAAAGATGACAGAGAAGTACGTTTAGCAATTTCAATCACTGTTATGGCGATTCAAGCTAAAATAGTATTAGCCCGGGCGGCATTATAAATACCTGAACTTCCTGGAGAAGAGTGACAGGAAGGTTCGGCTGATCTCTTGCATCGACCTTCCTATTCAATACATCCTCTGCAGTACATATACTTCGGCTCTTACCAACCTTATATCCTGGAATAAGTGTTATTCAATATTCCCAAGGTCCACATTTATCTACAGAGAGACAGTCCCTCTAAAGCCGCTCGATGACTGTTGTGCAGAGCTGCATTCAAAATACAGCCAACGCGGCTGGAAGATGAGGGCGCATACACCGTTTACGATGTTTCATCTTGAATCAACGAAGTTCTACTGGAAGGAATTCAACTCCGTAGAAACAAGAGAAAGGCGTGTGGGCGACCGTCTAACTTGGATCATGCCGCTCGGTACGATAGGTATTAGTGAACCATCTACACCCGACTTTGTTCTCGAGAGTGCGGGCTTCACTGTGAACCCACCATCGCCTGGAATACCTGACGACGGCATGAGTTACAGAACTTGGGAAAGCCTTCATAGAAGTGTATTCTACACCATCCACGCTCCATCATTTCAGTCACCAGCTCTTCGGTATAGGTTAGTCCATATTTTGAAAATACCAGGACACCGTTTATTCTACTCCTGATGCCAAATGAGCTACCAACGTGGGTGGTATTTTGAAGTGTATTGCATATGCATTCTCTAATACCCCATGTATATATCACGAGACCTATGAGGACTTCGCTAATAATTAGTAGATACTCGCTCGTTGGTACGTTCCCGGGGATTCTTAGACCACACCTCAACCGATCAACTCTCATCCAGCTCGCCAAGCTCGATAGGTCAAAACGTGAAGAACTATTGCAAGGACGTACGCCACAACAGCTTATTAGAACCAACTCCGTCAACATACTGGAGTTCGAGCATCCGCCCGGGTGGGACTACATGGACAATGCAATCCGAGAGAATTTCATCGACGAAGACTAAGGTACAATATCCAACCATAGACCGCAATAATAGTGGGTTGAAACATAGATTGTCCTACACACAAGCTCTTCGGACTCAGCTCTCCGGACTGTGTCATTCTTACACGTGGTACTACCATAAAACTCCCAACCCTTGACTGAAAAACCTGATCTACCGGACATGCCATGTAAGCTAGTGGGACCTGGAAGATGTTAAATGGACTCCGCAGCCCGATGTATGGAGATAGGACTTAGGTGCGAGGATAAGATGTATCACGGCGTGAACCTTGAGATGAGATAACAAGATAGTTATCACACAAGGAGCTAGAACTAAAGGTACCTTCGAAGCGGTGCTTTTATGTTTAATAAATCCCTGTTTCCCGTCCCTTTTGTACCTGTTATACTTGGCAAATCTTACCCTCCTACTTCCCATACTCCTCGCCGCTTTACTCCGGTGCTGCACAGACACTACACAAGGTATCACGCACGCAAGCACAGGACTGCAGGCAAACTTGATTTAGAAAGTGGCAATTCTCTACAAGTTTGTGGAACCCTAATAAAAGAAATGTCAACTCTTCGCGAAGGCCGAGACAGGGTATTGGTTCGGGCGACCAAGATCTAGAAAATTGACTCTAGGAGGATTTCCTCGGCTACCTTACACCTCTACCTTGGAACTCTATTCACGATGCACAAAAACGCTCCCCAATTCACTCTGAGCACCCTCCAAGCCGTTATCCAAAATTTTCTCTTGCATTTACTATGCTGAAGTAGATGCCAAAGGGGTAGCTGTCAAGTATAGGTACAAGGCATCCCGTAGCCATCATGTATATAAGGACAGGTCCTCCCACACTCTCTTCAGATAGCTTCAACTAATCAAGCAACCTCATAACCCTGTAATTCAACATGCTATTTATGTCTCTCATCAGAAACCAGCCTTCTGTGCCGTTGCCCCTCAACTTTCTTTAGCCTCATAGGTCTTTGACACACTCTCCGAATGAAACTTTGCATCAATATTTTGTCCTTTCACAATAACTGGGACGGTACCATCTAAGATGCCTAAGACGAGGACTGCACAAGAGCAGAGGAAGTCAATGATGAGCCTATGCCAAGGGGTTTCTTGGAATATACTGACAAGAAATATCAAGTATAGATGGATATACGGTTTGATCAGGTTGTCTTTGGGGAATATAAAAACTCTTGAAAATGAACTCACTTACCGTAGGTATCAGAGATGACTATAATTTTCCAAACTTCGGCAGAAACTAGCGGTCCTAGTTATATAAGTTTAAAGACTTTGTGAATAATTATCTTCCTGCTTTGTCTATGAAGCTACTCGAAAGTGATGAAGGAAGTGGAAGATGTTCCTAATTGATGTAGACTTTCTTCCGATGGATCCTATGAGGTCTCGATTCTTCGCGGCTGGCTATGCCTGTCACCGAAGCCGCCCACAAGTAAACGATTCAAAGGACAACACCGCTAACATCCCAAATAAGTGGAAGTGGTACATAGGCGCTTGAGCGTCGATTCTAAGTTTTACCGTATCTCTATGAATTTTGCTCCGAACCGGCCTCACGGAACCAAGGATGCTCAAGAGCTTCCCGCGCAGTGATCCTCCTCGCCGGATACGAATTTGTCATCTTCGTAATCAAATCCCTGAGCTCCACGTCTACGTAATGCCACATCGCAAAAGGCTTCCTCGGCCTCTCTGCATCAAAGTCGCCCGCAAGAGTGATGAGACGCTCGAAAAAAGGATTCTCTTCTCCAATGTGCTGAAGCAGGCCCTTGAAGCCGTCCTCGTCTCCGAAATCAGAGATGTGTCTCCGGAGGATATGCCACCAGGCGTCATCCCCTTCCAGCTCTTCATCGCTCACAAGGAAGACCATGTCGTTGAGCATCACATAAATGGCTACCACACTAAAGGAGAACATGTCAGACGGTGTGTTCTGTCGGGCACGGGCCCAAGACTCCGGGCTTCGCCACAGCTGGTTTCCACAAAGGCAACCCTTAAGGTTCTTGCCGGGTGGGAGGAGTACTGCATCCTCCAAGTCTGAGATCTGAACACTTTTGACGGCAAGATCGTCGCCGACCGTCTCTTCATAGTTGAGGAGGATATTATTTGGTTTGATGTCTGCTAAGTCGTCAGTTTCCTCATTATCCCCAGAGTGCTCCAGGGCCACGCAAGCAAAGTAGGACTGACCCGTGTGGATGATCCCTCTACCATGAAGCTCGGCCAGTCCAGTGAGAGCGCTTCTGAGGATTCTTCTCCTCGTCTCCTTCGATAAGGGCTTCTGGCTAATCCGAAGGAGGTCGCTAGCCAGGAAGTGGTAGACGAATAGCTCCAAATCTGGGACAGTGTCGACCAGCGTCCGCAAGTTGGGACACGATGCTAAAGGGTTTTGCAGATCTTTCTGATACTCGAATTCGCCCGGTATCATATTTTTTAAAATGAAGTTTTCTCCTTCGGCACTTGGCACGGGTACTTAGCTCGGTGTCCGAGTCGGCGCTTGGGATTTGGAAGCACACACCTCGCCCGGTAAACGCATAGTAACAGATCTCGTCGCTCGGCAAGAACATCCTGGATGTTGTATGTTCGCCCTGATTGGCCACGAAGAGCTGCTCCTATTGAAAAGGGCTCGAATTTTGTTTGCGACGACAGAGATGACAAGGTCCGGTGACAAGGGTGGTGACACCGTCTAATAAAGAAGGGTCGGGTGGCAGATGTTGTCCTCGGCCTTAGTAGCATGGCGAAAATATCTCCCAGCACGGGCTATTAATTATAGTGGTTGAGGTCTGAATTTCAGGCCAACGCTTCCGTGGCTTTGCTGTTCAAGTTGTAGCTTTTAGTCACCAGCGCTTATCCGCACGCACGGACCAGAATATATCAAAGCCAAATCCTTAACCGCAGACATAAGACAAGTGTATCATACTAGGTTGTGACTGTAAACACGTTTGAATCCAGTAGATGATAAATTAAGATATGGAGCTAGCTACAATAAATGGGAAGCTAAAAGTTCCAAAAAAAGTTTCTCTCCTTTGCCCCTGACGAAAACGCAAATTCAACTTATAACCAGCTAGCTAAAAGCGACCGAAGATGTCCGTTCAAATATTATACTATTAGCGTTTACCTTTCCGTAGTTCTATGCCTCGTGGTTGCTCTCAGGTTTTGGAATGACAACCTCTTTGTGCTTCTTGTCGACACCTAGCCATAGTAGGTCAGGTCTGCTATAGTGGCCGATGATGTCCAGGAAGGCCTTAGTTGACACAACCTTGCTTAGGTCCAAATCGGCATACAGGATTCCCTCGGTATCAGGTTTCCCATCACCCACTGGCTCTGTTAAACGTCTCCCGTCGGGCGCTATCACGCAGCTATGGCCTCCACCTGGCTCTCGGCATAGTATGCCGTTTTGAGTGCGCATGGCACCGATCCCCTTGTCGTTGCAAACGGCAGTGCAGTGAAGTACATATGCGCTGCTCTCAATGGCGTAGGTCTGGGAGAGGCTCTGGCACCCATCTGCTGTCATGCTCCATAGACCAGGGTGGTCGACGCCGGTGCTGGGATCTAAGGGTGGCCACATTGAGATATGGATTACCTCACCCTGTGAGATGGCATGGTATTTGAGGAGCGGCTGCGTATGCTCCCAGCACGCAAGACATCCGACTTTGATCTTGCCGTGAGGAGCTCCAAAGTCGACCTCGACCACACTGGTCAGGTCAGCTCCGGAACCATCGCCATATACGGTCCTTTCCATATGCGTAGGCTTGATTTTACGTCTGTGTAGGAGCACCTCTCCCTGGGGTGAGATTATAACCTGTGATATATAGATGCTGTTTGAAGGGACTCGCTCCGAGAACCCAATAGCCACCGCAATCGAGTGGCGTTTCGCAGTCGCTTTGATCTGCTCTATTTCCTCCGAGTCCAAAGATAGCGAGTTGTACGTGTACTTCGTTTGGAGCTCCATGTCCACTGGTCTATCCCTATTATTGGATCATCATAAGTATTCTACTAGGTCACTTCGTATAAGACTATCAAGGTCGAGGGAGTAGCCTACCAGATCCATGCCGGGTAGCCAGGGATCCAAACCTCGGGGAAAGCAACAAGCTTGGCCCCGCCTTCTGCTGCCTCGGCGATTAGGTTGCAAGCTTTCAGAACAGACCCGGGGAGATCAAACCATTCCGGTTCGGCTTGCGTGACAGCAACTCTGAGTGCGGTAGCCATGGTTGCGAGTCTTGATGCTAGTATTTGTCAATATGGATTGGAACGTTGAAGTGCATAGCCCAGAGAAATGCTATTCTTAATTGAATAGCTATAATATGACGATATATATCTTTGAATATTGTAGAAGAGATAAGGATTTCTCTGAGAGCACGGTATGACTAACCCCAAAATGTTATAGAACGTGTTGAAGCCCGGTATCTTAATTTCACTTATCATGAATGGTTATCTCGGGGTTTGTTGAGGAGGCAAAAACGCCAGATCCCGAGAGGTTCGATACGTCCAGGATTTCACAGCCATCAACTAGGAAGTCCGAGTACAACCGGAATATCACCGGATGCGCCTGTATACTTGAAAATAGCCGGTCAACGTCGTATAAGGTGAATTCAACCCTATGATAGCATTTTCCCAGCCCATTCGCTAACCTCACACCAGAAACCCTTCATTACCTATAGTTTGCTCTGCTCTCATTCGGGATCTTCAATTATTTATTAGAAGTGCGTGAAGCAGTGCCGTATGTCTCAGGCGCAACGATACCTGACCCCTCCCTTGTCTCAGAACTCCTCATTGCGTAACTTGGAGTCTTCTAGCAACTCTACCGGACGATACGCTAGGGACCGAGGCTCATTACACAGACGATCAGCGGAGGCTGTGATAACGAACAGCAGCTGAGATATGCCCTCCTGTCTTCATGCACCGGGCTCAAAAGCGACCACCGCTTGTCTTGTCTAAGCACTGGAAATATACGCCTAATTGACCGGGTTAAGCAATTTAAGTAACGTGTCTTCTGTGTCCTACGGTGCACGCTTGCTCGGCGGTTGACCCTCGCCGGTGAAGTCGGTTAGGGGACAGAAAACGACAAGGACTTTGACGAGGCACTTGAATTCGAGCGGCTGCGCCAACCCCAATACCATAATCGCGCCGGCCGAGAACCCGCCCAGGATCGCTCTGTCGTGGTCGACAGGCTGACTCGCATCCTGCAACAACTTTGATGAGCGCTGAGCCGTCGAAGATTGCAGTGGGGGACGGATGGCGCGGTGCCAAGCGGTATTCCAAACTAGCGACGCGGAAGCCGTACTTGCCGGCAAGCATGCGGGCTTGTCCGTCGTCCATCTACGGGTGCCTCGTTACCTGGACTGCCCCCGTGTATAAGAATATACAAAGGAGTTTTAGTACTCCGATCGTGACTCTTTGGGATGAAGAGCCGGATTTGCAGGCCTAGATGGGCCTGATAGGCTTTGACTCTGTTGGGCGTGACTGGATTCCATAATTCAGAGCCTTTCTAGCATGTGTGGTAAGATACTAGCTTGAAGACGGTGTTGGCTTAGAAGGCATGGATGCAGTATTGTAAAGTCTCCAAGGGAAGAGACTAGTTGGCAGATCACATCGGTCTTGTCCCCACTCTCCGTATCGACTATTGTATTAGTTATTAGTGATATGGCTCTTATATTGAAATTTTACATACTAATAAATTGCTGTCACTGCATTGACTTGGGCGCACTTTTGGAGAAATGGAGCTGACAAAATATGTGTGTAGGATATGACAAAGGGGACAATCTGCGGTTTTGGATATAATAATTCCATAATTGGATACCTATATTCTGAAACAGAGCAGCAGTCATCTCAACGAGGAGTAGCAATATTTGATATTATGAAGGAAATCTAGAACTCTACTATGTGTCTGCGCATATTATGCAATTGCGAGCTGTATCATCGATCTGTAATGTGTCAAGCGATACACTAGCTCTGCCTCGGTGCTCTAAGTCATCCTATGCGCCATTGCAACCCGACAGAACGGGAATGTATAACTGTAGACTTGTGCTAGACAAGTAGATAGTTCCCGTCCTTCGGAAGTAAACGATATTATCATGCTCATCAATCTATAGACTAAACCTCTTGAGGAAGAATTTGTCTTTACCCTTTGTTTAGAGTGCAACTTTGTCCATCTTAGAGTTTCTAAGACCATGACTAACCCTATTCTTAGTTTAGGTCATTAAATATGGTCATACCACGATGTGATATGTTTCGCAAAATATTATCAATAGAAATTGAGACAGTAAATATACTACGTGGATTTTTACTTTCACGGAGTTCATCATTCAAAAAGTTATCATGCACAGCA
This sequence comes from Biscogniauxia marginata, assembly GCA_022695795.1. Lineage (NCBI taxonomy): Eukaryota > Fungi > Ascomycota > Sordariomycetes > Xylariales > Xylariaceae > Biscogniauxia > Biscogniauxia marginata. The sequence continues at coordinate 182,060 of MU404069.1, forward strand.
AGTTTTAATCCATACGAGAATTGTATGTAATTACAGAACAGGAATCCTTAGCAGGAAATATACACAACGCCATGTCACTTCGATATGTTTTTCTTACACTTACCTATCTAACCTTTAAAATCGTCTTCGGTGTTCTCGCAAATCGTGCTACGTAATCGTGCCCAAGCATTGTATAACTAGTGAACCCCTTCAACACGATAGAACCTTAACTCCGTTGCGCGCAATTTGCCTGCTTTCCTAGATGATCATACAAGTGGTCTCCTCTAGATTTAGCCACCGCACTTGAAGACACCGCGTGAAAAACGTCGATGGTGCTTATCTCCCGTTATGGTTCGTAGTTAATGGCCATGCTCTGCAGCATACAGTTGAAAAAGCTGATTCTAGCAGTTAATCAAATGCTGCCATAGTAGTATCCGCCAATTTGGAGCTAGAGAGTGTAACTGGTTTACTTTACAGCTTGGGATCTATTTGTAGAGGTTGGGTGTTTTAAACTCTTGACCCCTAACCCTAGAATCGTAGCAAATATTTTAACATGTTAATCAATGTCAAAGGGACGTTTCTCGTCACCCTGTCTTGCTTGACGACCCGGGTGTCTAGGACTACATCGTTACATAGATTAAAAGTATCGTTACCCCCTTGCAGGTTGTTGGATATGTAACGCCATATCATTAGTCGACCTTCTTGCGCCCATCTTCTCCTTTGTCTATTATTTAATTCCTCGTAGGTTCTCTAGCCTTCATCACTCTTTCAACTACTGGAACCTTAAAGTAACACTTCAATACCAACCATGGCGTCTAATGACCTAGGAAACAACGCAAACCAGGAATCGCGGTCCTGATCTGTTCCTAAGAGCGATGTATCCGCCTTCGATGTTGCTGCTCCGGAGCCGCCTTATCAGAACAAGGAAGTCAATCTCGTTCTACATGTCGGTCCTCGCCCTTATACTCATAGTCCTTATAACTTCATGGGACGCAACATCTCTAGCAGTAGCGCTGCTGGTCATTATGAGCCAGCTACAAGGAACTACTTTAGAGTCGTTACGGGCCAGCATCTCCTTGACCCTCGGTATCGCCATCACGCAGCCCATCTACGTGAGCGTTTCCGACGGCATCTGCCGTAAGACGCCATAATACGTCTCAATTCTCCTCTTTGCCGTAAGGCAATAGTCTTTGCCATCGCTCGCAATATGCCTGTCCCACTGTCCGTCGCTGTTATCTTTAGGTCTTGTGGGCTAGACTTGTAAATCTCCTAGTAAAACCCATCATTATGGCGTAAAACATATAAGATATATTGTACATATTCAGAAAATAACTCGTAAAAAAATTACTATACGGGACAAGCAGTTAGCTTGTATATAGGCAGGTTTTGCATGGCGAAGAGTTACTTAAACCACAAGCAAAAAGCACAATTATTACCAGGAAACGTTGTATCGCAGACTATATAAGCCTTAATTGTACCAAGCAATTAAGCGGCGTCGCTTTTGCGACACGTTATATAGAGAGTTTTGTAATACGTCAATCTACGGGAGTCTTGTTAAGGCAATGGGGTTTATACAGAACTTCGTAATTGAGATAAAGCATAGTAGCAGTTGCAGTTATAGATGAATTGACCTAGGACTACATTTAAACTACACTGAGTACTAATCTCGTAAGAAACAGCTCGTGGGTGTGTACGATAAATGCGAAAGCGCAAATTAGATGGATATTTTTTCATTAGTAGAAGGTATTTATCATTTACTATGGAGCTTGACAACTAACTCAAATTAATAATAGATAATATTGGCTGTGCTTACCCAAAATTTGTCGGAGAGGCTTAGGATTTTATGATTATTTTAACGACGGATTACAACTTGTAAAGGACACAAGGTCTTATCTGTGGTATTCTCTATATAAAGGCGACGTTATAAATATAAAGTCTTTACCTACCTATGTACCTTATTAATAAATACCTTTAATATTTTCATTGCATCGTTAAACCGTTTTATTGCTATAGAACGTGTTAACCTTAGGTACCTACCTTGTAATAAATAATGCGTGACATTCTAGCTACAGTGGCTTCAGAGAGCAACATCCAAGCTACGCCAGGAAGCCTCGGAGCGATTAGTGCAATAAACAATATAATTCCATGTAGCCTGATTTACCTATCCCATCATTTCGGAGCGACAATTATTTTCCCAATGCCAGCAACCCATCCATCTATTATCCAGAGAATGCGTCAGATTCAGCGAGTCACCGGAGTCAAATGCACATGCAAATCCGGTTTCAACCACACCCCATATGCCTTCTGGTCGTTGAGCCAGTCCTTGCTGCCATCAACGAGCCTAAGGTCGAAGTTAAACAAGATACGTGCGAGAATGAGGCGCATTTCGGCGTACGCCAAGCTATTTGATCTGTGTTAGTCCAGTCTCGCCCCTTTTCCATTCTGTTCAACTCGCACGCAGGAGACTCACTTTCTTCCGATGCAATCGTACGGTCCCACGCTGAAGGGCCTCACCGCATCCAAGTGATCGCTCGCGAATCGGGGGTCGCCCAAGAAGCGTTCGGGGTGGAAGCCCTCGGGGTCGGTGAAGTTGTGCTCGCTCATGTGAGACGGGTATATGTATATGCTGACGACGGACTGGAAGAACAGTCAACTAATAAGGATCGCGGAAGATCACCACCTTTTGGGGAACAGGTAAGTATTCGACTCACCCCCTTGGGAACTACATGGCCGTCGATGATCGCATCGCCATTGCTGACCAGGCGAGGAAGCCAGGAGGCGGCCGGAGGGTAGCGGCGTAGCGTCTCATTGAGACATGCAAGCATGTATGAAAGCTTATTTACGGAGGTGAGAGAGATCTCATCGGATGATCCAAACGAAGAGCGGACCTCCTGGACCACCTTATCGTAAATATCAGGGTGAGTCAGTAGAAGGTCTACATGACGAGGTTTTGTTAGCAACCGTATTTTCTATAATCCATAAATGGCAGGCAATTATGCCCGTGGAACATTCCAGGACTTTTAAAAGTGGTAGTATGTATCTGACTTTTCAAGAACATAATCATGTCCTGACGAAGACTAGGGGCGGAAGGTTGAAGTCAAGGTGTGACTTACAAGTCGCGCCAGTGAGAAGGGTGGCAGTCGTCTCGGAACCAGCGATAACGAACATGTCGGCATTCGACTTCAGATGGTCAAAATCAAGGTTCTGAAATTTTTAATAATTAGTGTATCATCCCCAAAGTCAACCAAAGGATATATATATCATACCAACTTGTCCTTGTTATGAATAAACGGCTCTATAAAGTCCGACTGCGACCCAGCCTCTATGCGTTTCGACAGCATCTCTCCTGTGATATTCAATCTATCCTTCGTAGTCTTGGCCATGCCGGTTAGTTCAAAAATTTTCACTGTGCCATAAAGGTTAATATCTGCTTTATCGCGAATGACCCGGACCCAAAGCCGGAGAAGGATGGGTTTGTTCGTCTACGAAATAACTTACAGAGGTGTCTAGTGCTAATGCGTTTCAGCTCGTTAAGGATAGTAACATCTAGCAGTGCTTGGTTGATCATTCGCACCCAAGGACTGTAATAACGAGTGTCAGTAATTACCCTTTCCAGCAGGAATAACGGGGTATGTCTCGGGAGTAGATGTCTCCTTCCGGAAAGTAATAATTCCTGAGACATGCCAAAAGAGTAAGAAATAATTCCAGGATTCACATACTGGTAATCCGAGCCCTCGAGGCAACCAAAGTCGGACGAGAAAGCAAGTTTGCCGATGATATCAAAAGTGGTGAAATTGTCTTGTGCGAATTAGTGTGAACGGGCTGGTGCAAGTCGCTTAGACTACGGCTATCATAGGAAGTTCAACTTACACCAGTCGCGGAGGTTCAGAGCTTTCTGCCCGTTTTCACCAGCTTCGTGGAGCCTTCTGATGAGCAAGTCGACATAGGCTCCGATGACAGGCTCTTGCGAACGCATTGCTCGCTCCGAAAATCCAGGGTTGACAGTCTTCCGTAACACGGCGTGTGGCTCGGGGTCCGAATTGAACATTGTCGTCGGGACCCCCGGGGATCGATAGTAGTCCCAAGCCTTTCCTAGAATCGCACCGGAGCTATTTCGGAAGCTGTATATGTCTTTGCCCGCTTGGGCAGTGATGAAGCCCAGCGTGTTGGGGCCGGTGCGAACCACGGGCCCATATCTATCGAACAGCGATTTCATATAGTAGGGCTGTCTACCTCTGATGGTATGGTATGTGATCGGTAATACTGTAAAACGGTTGAGAAACGGGCCTGGATATTTGCTAAGGGGGTGGAAGAATGCATAGTAAATTGCTCTGACAACCTGGTATAGGAGCCACTGTTCGAGTTTGTGTTAGCCATTCTGTAATGTCGTGTTTGGCTTGAGGAAACGAGTGACCTACTACACCGAAAGCCAAGGTGACGAAGCCTAAGAGGGACCAGGTTTTGAAAAGTGCTATTCCTGGTAATCCCATCATGTGCATATGGCGGTACGTACTAGCAGCTGACTTATGTAATACTAGTGATAGATCAGGTTAACGCTTATGTATAGACTGATGCCAATGCGACAGCTCTGGAGCGCGTTGCGTCCAACACTTAATATATATATATGTTTACGGGATTCTGCCCGAAAACCCGGAGTGAGATTGTGATAAATGATAAATGATAAATGATAAATGATCATCACATCATCTTGCGGCGCAGATAGAGTGTCACAGAGTATTTGAAGCTGAGAACGGCCAATCACGGACGTCTTCTTTTTCAGCTTGGGTGGGAGCCATGCTACGGAATATACGGGATAATGTTGCCGCGCAGTTAGGCGAGTGGTCGCATAGAATGTGAAAAGTTTAATGGACTCAACCTAAACTACCCACTATGGAAGATTCAATTGAGTCCCCTATAGGTATACGCATCCTAGCTGGATGGGATTTTTACTTGTACATAGCGACATCTCTGACTTTGGCTATACTTCCGCCGCGAAAATCGATAATGAAATGACGTTACGATTGCGTCTTATGAATGCTCTATAGATACAAACAGCGATTAGTTATATGAGTTGCACCGGCCGACATGTTGCATAATTCCCAGACTATGAATTTGATGTCCCATATTCCAAATCACTCGAGAGCGCGGGTTAAGCTCGAGAGGATGATGAGTTATCCCGGCTCGGTTGGAAATATTCCACCGGGCATGGACGTCCGTACAACACAGCCACCGGCTCCGGGTTCCAAGGAATCCGAACTTATGATCTCAAAGCTTTCATTCATCCTACCTCGGTAGGCAGATAGATATCTAGGTATATGTAGATATCGAGATTTCCTCCAACAGTAAGAGGTTATTGAGTATGATGTATGACGCGGTTAGAGGTTGTATTGATGTGAGCCAAGAAATCCTGGGCCACTAACGACGATAAGGTTCCGATAATTATTAGTGATCTAGAGCTTGGACCACCTGTACAGGACCATCCTGTAAGTGCGTTAGACATTAAGAATGCACAATTATGTAATGCTAATGTGATGCTAGGCAGTTACATATAACTAGTTACCTATGATCACAGAATAAATATGCCCATAATTAGGTACGGTAGTTGTTCTTGTTAAAAGATACCTAGAACATTTATTAGGTGTCTGTTAGAAAGGCCAGAATAATAGATGTTACGTACAGCTGGAGTTATTTATACAAGGAGGAATTATAAGAGAACCTATTAAGTACCTACCTAGCAGCGAAGCACAAGCCTCATTTTATGCACGTGCCCTTTATTTGAATGGCCTTGCCTTGGACGACTTCCAGTTAGAATGCCCTTCAAGACCTTGCTAATAAAATTGAGCAATGGAAATAGCGTAATACACGAAATTTGATTTTAAGAGGGCACGCCTTGTAGAACTGTGGCCAGGAAAGCGACCTCCACAATGTATATAAGTAAATGTAGGTATGTATGAGATATATAATAAACCGAGAGGTATAGCCTGGGGTCCGCAATATCAGTAACTGAATAACATCCACATAATGAATATACGAATAACCTTATCACTCTACTTTTTAATCGTTCATCTTCGGCGTCCCCTATTTCATGCATCAATCCTTGCTTCGCATCCGCCAGCAACCCTCCTGGCGGTAAGTAAAAAGAGGCACGGGCCGAACAAAAGGCCCTGTGCAACTCAATTACTACCTAGTCAGTTATATCGCAAGTAATGTGAAGCGACACTACATTATTAGATAATTAGCCGGGTCGGAAATTCCTCGTGTCGAACTCAGCACGTGGCGATCTTGAAACCGACGAGCATGCACGCTGACACATGACCATGCCGGGAAGGACCCGGCGGCACATGGGACAGACCCGCATCTAGACACCGAGAATAAGAACCGTGCTGCAGAGAGGTTTAAAGAGAGCTATGCAGAGAAGATCATGTCGTCATGGCTCCGAGTATTACACCGGGCTCGGCGGATGGGCTAGCTATATTGGGACGCCGAGGTGACGATTCGCCCTGCTTTCTCAACCTCTATTCGCGTACATAGACTTGGAGCCTCGAGGTGAGGCCGATGACATCGACGGCCGCCCCGATTAGATCTTCTAGCCGTCTTCTAGTACGGCCTTGGCCGACCAGGGCGCTCTCCACCTCCAAGACGCGGCAATCTTGGGACAGCTCCATACAAGAGCGACGGTGGCCAATTATAGCTCCGATGCCTGGAGATTAGTCTGTCGCTGCTAGAATCATGATGGGATGCCAATGCCAGGAAACCAGGTCGTGGGGCCCCTCAACCACTTTTTCGGGGAGAAGCTGGGATATCTCGGGGGAATCTGGGGGCATCGTGTGGATGGTTTTGTGGTGAAGGGCCGATTCAACGGTTGGCGCCGCGTCGTATATAAGACGTGAAGGTAACTCGCGCGTCTGCATACGCCGGCCCCCAGCTTCCCAGGTTCCCACATCTTTCACCTCGTTTGTGTTTCTGCCTTCTTCTGTGCCTCCTGTTTCCTATGATTTAGACTGGTCTGAAACCAGAGTTACATGAAATAGCAAAGATGGGCTTAGGAGGAAAGTAAGTATAAAAGGAAGCCCAGAGCTTGGCCATTACCTGCTCTACACGTGGCTCCAATGCTTTGGATACCGCGTTTTTCTCTTGTCCGAATCTAACATTTGCCCAGGTCCATCCGTATCAACGGCGCCGACTGCGGTGTCGAGGCGCTGCTCCTAGGGGCGATCACTTCGCTTGGAGGTTTCCTCTTCGGCTACGATACTGGTCAAATATCTGCCTTGCTCCTATTCCATGACTTCATCGACCGCTTCGCTCAGGAACAACCCGACGGCACTAAAGCATGGGAGCCCATCATCAAATCGCTGCTCGTGTCCCTGATGAGCATCGGGACCCTGCTCGGGGCGCTGTCAGGAGCGTACACGGCGGATTGGTGGGGACGACGCAAGAGCTTGAGCTTCGGCGTCGTGATCTTCATCATTGGGAACACTATACAGATAACGGCCATGAGATCCTGGGTACATATGACTGTCGGGCGCTTCGTTGCGGGTCTAGGTGTTGGTAACCTCTCCGTCGGTGTCCCCATGTTCCAGTCGGAATGTTCACCGCGCGAGATCCGTGGCGCTGTCGTGGCGTCATATCAGCTCATGATCACTATCGGCATCCTGGTCGCCAATATCATCAACTACGGCGTCAGGACAATAGAGTACACAGATGCCTCGTGGAGGATTGTCATTGGTCTAGGAATCTTCTTCTCCTTGCCGCTTGGTTTGGGCATCCTTGCCGTCCCGGAGTCACCCCGGTGGCTGGCTGGGCGCGGCGACTGGGACAGCGCGCGGCTGTCCATAGCTCGACTTCGTGGGATGAAAGACAACCTGAATAGTCCACTCGTTGAAACTGACTACGATGAAATGCACGCCATCATCGAGAAGGAATCAAGAGCTGGAGTGGGTACCTGGCTCGAGTGCTTCACCAGCTCAGCACAAGTTCCGAAGATACTTTATCGAACCCTCATGGGACTTTTTATACAGGCACTCCAGCAGCTCAGCGGAGTCAATTACTTCTTCGTATGTTTCCCGATTCCCACTTCATTTTCAACTGTATTTTTGTCTGTAATAAATTGTGGCGACACCCCATTGTTACCGCTAGAAACAGAGTTGCTGACTCGCCTTTTTGTAGTACTTCGGCGCGACCATCTTTCAATCTGCCGGCATAGATGATCCAATCCAGACTCAACTCATTCTGGGAGCTGTCAACGTCGCGATGACCTTCTATGGACTTTACGTCGTAGAAAGATACGGCCGTCGATGGCCCCTGTTTCTTGGTGCGATATGGCAAGCGGCGTGGCTGCTAGTTTTTGCCACGGTCGGCACGGCTCTCCCACCGGAAACTAACAAAACCTCCGGCATTCTCATGATTGTGTCTGCTTGCATGTATATCGCAAGTTTTGCGGGGTAAGTACTAAACGACCCTGGTGATCAATGCTTATGAGATTGCTAATTGCTAATATTTCGTAGAACCTGGGGTCCAATGGCCTGGGTTGTCATCGGCGAGATCTTCCCTCTCAGGACTCGCGCCAAGCAAGCTTCTCTTGCTACCGCTGGAAACTGGTTGGGCAATTGTAAGTGCTATCTACTTTGTCCCTCAGGGGGTCGATACGAGACCTATCGAGCTGGCGACTGACCCTTTATCGTTGCAGTCCTGATCAGCTTTCTCACCCCCATAGCCGACAGCGGTATCTCGTACGCGTACGGATATGTCTTTGTTGGTACCAACATAATAGCTGCACTCGTCGTATGGTTCTTCGTGTACGAGTCGAGAGCGCTCAGTCTGGAGAACGTGGACCTGATGTACAGCGATCCTAAAATCAAGCCGTGGAGTTCGTCTAAATGGACACCTCCCGGATTCATCACGCGAGACCAGCGAGAGGAGGAGCCTGGCTCCGACCACTCCGAAAGCGCTGGGAAAAAGGAAGGGATGACGACTGAGGCTAGAATCCCGTGATCTCCTTATATCGCGGCTTCATATTTTAACTCTCCAAATATATCAATATGTACCTCACGAAACCTTTAACGTCTCTAACAAGCGATTGACGCACTTTTCCTCGGGCGTCGCCCTACAAATACAATGATTTAATTACGATGTGTCGGCAACCCAAGGTAGTCGCCTAGCTTGGTGGCTGTGGAAGGGGTAATGCATGTAAGGGAAGACAGGTCCTTGTGCTGCATTTAAGTACAGAACGGGATCTCTCTCCACCTGGAGTACGGCCAACCATAGCGGCGAAATGGAAAAAAAGGTTTATAAGTCCGCGTTTCGTACAAGTTAATTATAAATCCTTTTTATTAATAACGTATCATATAAGCGAGTAGATAAAACAAGCTCGCGAACAAAATAGTTTCTTATATAAAATCGACTTTTTCGAAAATTTATAACTTAACACGTAAAAATCGGAAAAGTCTTAAATCTTTTTTTAGTTATATAATTATATAATATAACTAAAATAAAAATCGAAAAAAAAATTAAATACACGAAAAATTATATAAAAAAGTTTATATATTTTATTTTTATGTTTTTTATTATTAATTTTTTTTAAATTTTACTTTTAATTAATTATATAATTATATAACTAAAAAAAGGTTCGAGATTTTTCCGATTTTTACGTGAAAATTTATAAATTTTCGAAAAAATCAATTTTATATAAAACCTCATTTTATTTATAAACTTATTTTATTTATTTATTTATATAATATATTAAGTTTAATAAATTTAATATTTATTTATTATTATAATTATTAAATTTTAATGTAATTTATATATAAACGAAAAAAGGTTATAATATTATTAATTAATTAAATTTTTTTAATTTTACGCTTTAAAAACTAAATATTTTTATATTAAATATTCGGTTTTTTAACGCGTAATTTAAGTTAATTAATTTATTACATTTTCCGAGTTAAAGCCTTTTAAAATTAAAACAAAAAATTAATTATAACTTCTTAAAATTTAAATTATTAAATATTTTTTATTTATTATATAAATATTATTAGTTATATTTTTATTTAGTTATTACTTTTTTTCGAGACTTTTTTATTATTATTATTAATTATAATATTATCTTGTAAATTATTATAAATATTTTAATTTCTTAAAATATATAATTTATATCGAGGTTAAAAAAATATACGCGTTTTTTATAAAAAAAGTAATATAATAATAACCTTTTTTAAATTAAAAAAATTAATTTAATTGTATAAAACTTAACTTATATATTTAAAGTAATTATTATAATAATAAATATTTTTATAAAGTTAATTAAAAAATCTTTTTTATAATATAATAATAAGAACGCTTTATTAAGTTTTTTAAATAATTATTATATACTTTTTTTAAAATATTAAAATATATAAAATATAATAATATTAAGTTTTTTATATTATTTTTCGAATTTTATAAAATAATAACTTTTATAACTATTTAAAATTAATAAATATTTAAAACTTTGTATTTAATTTTTAATATAAAAGTTAAAATGCTTTATAAATTTTATATTAAACTTATTTATTATTAATTATTATTTAATAATAATAAGTTATTATAATATTAATAATTTAAATAATTATAACTTATTTTTTATTTTTTATTAAGCTTATTAAAATTATTTATATCGTTTTATATTTATTATTATTATATTATATAATTATTTTACGTATTAATTTAAATTATTTTTAATATATATTTAAATTTTCGTATAAAGCTTTTTAATAATTAATTCGTTTATTTAAACGTGTTTATAATAATTTTTATCGCTATATAAAATTAAAGGTTTAGTTTTTTTCGACGCGCCTCGTGTCACGTTCGCATAATAAAAAGTTTATTATTATAATAACGTAATTTAAACGAAAAAGAAATAATTAATTATTTAAATTAATAATATATTAAATAATTTTTTTTTTTTTATAAAACGTAAATTTTCGAGTATTTAATTTTATAATTAGTCGTGTAAATATATTATTATTTTGTTTTTATAATATTATACGAGAAATATTATAAAGTATTATTAATTATTTAAATATTTATTAATATTATTAAGTTTTAAAATAAATAAATAAATTTTTTTTAATTTTTTAATTTTTAAAAAACATATAAATATAATTTTACACGTTTTAATAATAATAATAAATATATTATTTATAAATTAATCAATTTAAATTACGCGTTAAAAAACCGAATACTTAATATAAAAAAAGTGTTTAGTTTTTAAAACCTAAAATTAAAAAAGACAATTTAAATAATAATAATTAAAATTACGAAAGTTATAAAAACTAGCTTATTTGCTTATATGGCTTACTTGTGTGACGAACCTCCCTGTGTATTCCTAGTTAGCTGACTTCACAGGTGAGTACATATTAGGTTTTCTTAATTTGAAAGTAACAATAAATTAAGATTAGTTTAAAAGGTTTATAATGCTTTATTCGTTAGAGAGATTTTAAGGTACTTTTATTATAATATTAAAAAGTAATTATAGTTTTAGATTAATAGCTAAAAAACTAAAATAAATAATTAGATATATAAGAAATCTCATTTTTTTATACTTATTCTTCTTTATATATGTTCTTTTTATTTAATAGGTTAAATATTAAAAGAATTAGATTTAATTAAATAAATACCTTTAATTCTCTTTATAATTGGTTTTAATTAAATAAATACCTTTAATTAAGTTACGTAATATTATATCACATTATAAAGAGGGGATTATTAGTTTATATATTTTTAATTTATATTTAACTATTTTTATTAGAAACCCTTTTAACATAATTAGTTTATAACATTATTTCTCCCTTTTTAAATTCTTTATTCTTAAAAATCTTTTTTCTTAGTAAATTCCCTCTTTTATTACCCTTAAAATATCCAGTATATTTAAATTTATTTCGAAGTTTTTAAAAACTTAATATAAATCCCGTGATTTCATTATTACTTATATTCGTTTATATAGTTATAAGGTATTTCCTTATTTCCATTATTTTAAAATAAATCTTTATTACTTTATAGTGCTTTAATTTAAAATATGTTTTTATTATGCGGCTAGAGCCTATAATCATTATAACGGTTTTAGTATTAAAATGTTTAATTTAATGAATCTCGGCCGCGAGAAAAATCGTATTATTAACAAGCGTTATAAAGCGAAAAAGAAGCTTTAGGCCTTTATTAATCGTTTTACCCGTTTTTATAAATAAAAGAAGTATTTATAAAAAAGGGGTTTAAAAATATTAAAACGTGGTTTTTCTTCTATAAAAAAGCTTAAAAGATTAAAGTTAAAAAAATAAAAGCGTTTAAAAGAGAAGTAAAAACGCCTTTATTTAAAGTAGTAATTTCTAGTTGATTAAGCTAGGGTTATTTCCAAGGTTGTTTTTTTTTTCGACTTGTCTTTCCTAGATTAAAATTCCGAATTTTAAGCCCTCTTAACCGATTCGAGTTTTATCGATAAAACTTATTAAACGCTTTTCTCGAGTTTGTTAAGTGCTTAAGTGATTTCTATGTATTTTTTAATGGGTATTCTTCCCATTTAATTAAATATTATAATTAATTATTAAAAATTTTTAAGTTTAAAATCCTTTTTATTTTATATTTATTTAGTTCTTTTTTAATCTCGTTCCGGGTTTCTAGCGAAGCGTTTTTTAATATTGATTTTAATAGCGATATATAAAATATTAAATATATTTTAAATTCTTTTAATAGTTTTAATTTATAATTAATACTCGAGATAACTTTTTTAATTTTATAAAGTCTTAATTTCGTAAAGTTAAGCTTTTTATTAAGTCGTTTTATTTTAATTTATAAAGTTTTTATTAATATATTTTACCGTTATTGTAATAGATTTTATTTCCTTTTTTAAAAATTAGTTTTTTAATTCTTTTTTAATTATAATATTTAGTTATTTAGTTTTAAATAAATTATAATTCTTTTTATAACTGTAATTATATTGCCTAGACTTTTTTAAATAATACTTCTGTTTTTAAGGCTTTTATTTCGACTTTTAGTGTTTTCGTAAGTTCGATTAGTTATTTTTGGATTTCTGCTTTTTAACTATATATTATTTCATGTAGTGATATTTTTATGTTTTTATTAATTAAAGTGTTATACGCTATTTAAGCTATTAGTAGTAGTTCTACCTAGTTATTTATTTCCTAGTTAATATAACTTCGTAAATATTGTTTTATTGTTTAGTTTAGTTTTTTTATTTGTTTGTTTAACTAAGGATAATATATTATAAATAGTTTTTGTTTAATTCTTATTTATTTTATTAAGCTAATTTAAAATTTTAACGTAAATAACTTGTTTTTATTTAAAATAATATGTTCTAATAATTTATGTTTATTAATATACTTTTTTAAGAAACTAAAAACTAATTATTTTACTATGCTTAACTCGTTAAACGGTAAAAAGTAGGTATATTTCGTGAATTTATTAACGATTACTTATATATTATTATAAGGTACTTTTATAATAAGGTCTTTTAACTTAAAGAGTTTTATTACAAAATCCTATATAATTATGTACCACACTTTATTAAATATTTAAGTTAGTTATAATAATTTATATAGTTTATATCGTGATACTTTAGCTTTATTATAAACATTATAACTCTTTATAACTCTTTTAATTGTTTATCGTATTCCTAAAAAGTTAAATTCTTTTTAAAGTCGTTTTAACGTTTTAAAAATTCCTTAATAAATTTGTCTCGGATTTGTTCTGGTATATAAGCTTTCTCTCGATATAAAAGAAATCTATTACTAAATCCTTATTACGATTATAACTGCTTTTCCTTTTAATTGTATTCTTTTTTAAAACATTATTTTTAATTTCTTATATTAATTTATATATAAATAAATATAATAAATCCGTTACTTTATTATTTAAATATCTAGATATCTTTTTTATTAAGAAAATTTATTTAAATATTTTCTTTTCCCTAAATATAATAAATTTTGAAATTAAATTTAAACAAGAAAATCATTTAACGCTTATATCTCTAATTAAGCGTTTATATTATTATAAATCATATAAAGTTCTTGTGATTTAAATAAATATTAATAGGTTCCTTAGTTCTATTAAGCTATAATTTCCATTTTTTTAATACTTTAATAACTATTAATAATTCCTTGTTATAAATCTAATAATTTAGTTTAGTATTATGTAGTGCCTTAAATAGGTACGCGACTAAATACCATTTTTTATTGTTTTTAGTTACTTTAAAACTACTTTAATAGCGAAATTTAAAGCGTTTATTCTTAGTCGTTTCTTTTTATTTTCGTTTAAAAGGTTATATATAACTTTATTAATTATAACTTCTTTTAATTATTAAAAAGCTTATTTAGCTTTTTTAATGAAATAAAAAGCTTTTTTTGTTTTCGTTAAAATAATTAATTTTATTAATAGTTTAACGATTCGCCCGAAATCTTAAATGAGTTATTTAACGTAATTAATAAAACCAAGAAATACGTATACGTTTATAACATTTTTAGGTTTTAATTAATTTTTAATTATTACTATTTTTTCTTTTTAAATGCGGATTTTTTAGACTTATTATAAACCTTAGATAATTTAGTTTTTTAATATGCTATTTATTTTTGGTTGGATAAATAAGTAGGTTTGCTTTTTCTAGGGGTTTTAATACTTGTTTTACTTGTTTTTTATGTTTTTTATGCCTTTTTAAATAAATTAGTATATTATTTAAATAAACGAATATAAATTTGTTTAAAAACTTGCAAAAGATTATTATAATTATATATTAAAATGTAATAAGTATATTAATAAGTTTAAATAGTATAACTTTATATTTATAATATTTATATATCGTTTAAAAAGCGGTGTATTATTCGTGTTTTTTAGTTATTTTAATTATATAATAATTATTTTAAAGGTTTAATATTATGAAGATTTAAGCTTTATTAATTTGCTTTTTTATAAGTTTTATTAATAATAATAATTATTTTTTTGTTATTTTATTAAGGTGTTAATAATTAATTATTTGTCGTTATACTAGATTTCTTTTTTTATTAATATATTACTTTTCGTTTTTGTTAACTTTTAGTATTATAATTACCGGGTATTTTAACGAGGACTTTAATTCTTAAATATATCTTTTATTAAGATCTTTTTAAATTCCTTTTTATAATGCCTTTTGTTTTTCTTAATTTATAAAATATATTAGGAATAATTTTAATTATTTTTCTTTTTTAAAGTGGATTTAGTGATTTTATTGGTTATATTTTAATAATTCTTTTTTTGTTAAATCTTTAAGCTTAGTTATTTAAATTATATAAGCGATATATTTCGTTTTTATATTCGTTTTTTTAATGTCACTTGTGGTACTTATCTTGTAACTCGTAATGATTAATTCCTTTTAATTTTAATTTTAATGGAGCGTGTTTATCTCGAAATTTATTTATAAATTACTTTTTTTAAGTTAATTTATTTCTAGAATTATATTATAATTTAATATATATAATATTAAAAATGACTTATTTAAAATGTTTTTAAATGGTTATTAAAAAAGGAATTATTTTTCTTAGTATCTTATTATTTTTATAACTAGATATATATCTTTTAAAGTTTTATAATTTATATAAACTTTGTTTATATATTTATAATATAATATTTTTTTTAGTTACCTTAATTAAAATATAGCTTTTATTTACTTTTAAGTTTATAAAGGCTTTATACTTTCTTTTATTATACTTAATTTTAATTATAATAATATTATCGAGTCTTAACTGGATTTCATATAAAGACTTGTTATTTATGGCTTTTCGCTGTTTTACTAGCGAGAGCTTTTATCGTTTTTTTTTTGGTTTTTCATATCCCTTCCTTTTTTAGTTTTTTCGGGTTGTTATGGTTTTAATTTCGTTTTATTCTTAAGATTTTATAAGAGCGTGTTTCTAGTAATCGTTATTTCGATAGTTTTTTTAACTACTTTTTATATAATAAGGGGTAAAAAGTTTATCCTTTATATAAAACCTTATATACTAAAACTTTAATTCTTTTTCGAGGGCTTTTTTATAACTTAAGTTTATTTTTCTATTAATTTAAAGACTTTTAAGGTTCTAGATTATTTTTAAATAAAAGGTATAATTCTTAGGTTTACTTATTAAGAGTAATTTAATATTTCTTTATAGATTTATATATATTTCTAGAAAATTTTCTTTTTTTAAAGTATACTTTAATAATTTATTTATAGTTTAGTTTAATCGCATATATTTTTATTTATTATTTTATTAAGTACTTTTTTATAAACCTAAATAAATTAATATTATAATTAACTCGTTTTTCGAGTTAACATAGAAAATATAGTTCTTTTTATAATTCTTATAATTCTTCCTTAATTTCGTTTTTTTCAAAACCCGTTTCGAGTAAATCGTATATATCGTATAATATTAAAGTGTAATATATACAACTTTTAATAATTACTTCGTTATTTCTTTCGAAGTTTAAGTAAAAATAATATACTTTTAAATAACGTAGCTATCATGAGATATTATTATAAATATATATATATATTTTTTCGTGTTATTACTTTCCGGTTTTTAGGAATAGTAACCGGCTTTATTTTTTGAACTTTTATATACTTAATAAACGTTATTAATATAAAAGCTTTAATATAATAATATATGTTCTTTTTATGAATTTATCATTTTATTCTTACTAAGGTAGAATGTTTCGTTTTCTAGTTATTTAACCTTTTTTAGCTTTGGTTTAAGTTTTTTATTTAATAACTTATTAAGTTAACTAATATTATTTAAGTTTTAATAAATATTGTAATTATTATTTATATAAAATTTTCGATATAGGTTATTATGTTTATTTTTTTTTAATGTGTTTCACATTTATCGTTATTATAATAGCTTTAATATAGTTTATTATAGTTTAATTTAACTCTTAAGTTATACCTTAATTTATAAGTATTATATTTATATAGTAATTCGCTTTTATTACATTTTTACTTGGCTTATTTTAGCGTGAAATACCTTAAGTACGAGTAACCGTGTTTTAAGTAGTTTTAAAAGCTGGCTTAATAATATTTATAACTTTCGTAAATTATAATAAGTAAGTAATAATACCTTAAGTAATGTTTATAAGCTTTTTTTTTATAAGGACTTTTTTGTTCTTTTTTGCTTTAATAATAGTAATAATAAACACTTAATTTATTTTTTTGTTATTTTCGAAATAAACCTTTATTTTAAAGGTTTTTTTCTCGAGTTAAAAAATCTTTTTTATTTTTAGTTTTTATTTTTTAGGATTTTAACACTCGTTTTTATAATGTTTTTTTTCTTATAATTAAAACACTTAATAATTAGTTTTTTTTGCTCTTTTTAAGTAACGTTAATTTTAATAAGATTTAATTTAGTTTTAATGCCTTTTTTTGTTTTAATACTACTTTTATGATTTTTTTTATTAATCGCCGTTTTTTCGTTATACCGTTTTTTTCTTTTTAAGGTACTATTTGAAGTTTTCGTTATTAATAATAATTGCTATTATAACGTAGTTATAGAACTTTTTTAGGTTTTTTTTTTATATAGGTTTATTTTATATAACTTATTTTTTATATAGTTTTTTAGTCTTTAATAAAACAAGTAATATAAGCTTTTAATAAGTAGTTATAACTAGTTTACGAGTTTTTTAAACTTAATAACGTAATTTAAGGCTTTTTTGTTTTATCGTAATTTATAAAGTTAAGTTTCGGCTTATTACTTAAAAATTAAATTACTAAACATAAATTTAAATTGTTTTTTAAACTCCTTATAATTTTTAAAGACCTTTTTTATGTCTTTTTAAGCGCTTAATTTATTATTCAAGTGATTTTTTAACACCGATTAAAACCAGGTTAAGGTAGTTTTAACGAAAAGCTAAAATATTATAAAAACTTTTTATTTTTTAATGGTAATTATTTCGTAATAAAACCGTAAATAAGTTCCGGCCTAAATTAAAAATCTTTTTAAATTACTTAATTTATTATATTTACTAAGTATAATTAATTTGAAACCTTTTATATCGAGAGTCGTTATATTATTTTCGTCGTTTAAGCTATTAAGGTCGCTATCGTTTAAGAGTGATTTTAGCTATTTATTTTTAGGAAGTAAGGATTATTTTACTTATTTTTCTTTTTTAGGTGTTTCTTTTTCTTTTTCTTCTTTTTTCTTAAATAATTTTTCTTATTAAGCTTTAAAGGTGTCCTCTTAGGGCTCTTTTTTAGTTATAACTATAATTAACTCTTATATTAATTCTTTTAAACCTTTTTATTATATCGTAAAAAAATTTAAAGTTTTCATTTAAGAGCTTATTAATTATTATTTTTATTTGTTTTTTTTCTTATTACCCTTTAGTTTTAAAGGGTATACTTTTTTTAAAACGGTTTAATTAAGAATCCCTTTTTTTAAATTAATATTAAGAATTAATTAAAAAGCTATTAAAATGTAATAAACCTCTTTATATGTTTTTAATTAATTAACTTTATAAATAAGTATATATTAGGTTTTCTTGATTTAAAGGTAATAATAAATTAAAGTTAATTTAAAAGTTTTATAATGTTTTATTTGTTAAAGAGATTTTAAAGTGTTTTTATTATAATCTTAAATTAATAATTAAAGAACTAAAATAAATAATTAAATATATAAGAAATTCTAATTTATTTATATTTATATTTTTAGAGAAAAAATGTCCCGCATTTTTTAACCTTTTTTATTATAAAAAACAGAGACAAATAAAGAATACTCTTTTTTTTTTTCATTCTTTATTACGGAAAATAAAGACAAACAAAGAATACTTTTTTTTTCTTTCTTTCTCTGTTGCTCTATAAGGAGAGCCACAGAGAATCTTGCTTTAGGTTACGGGACCTAAGGGTCACGTGACCTTTACTAACCATCATCCTTGTTAGTCGTAATAACTTGCTTATAAGACACGTTATACTTTTTAAAACTTTATTTTATAATATTAAAATTATTATTATTATAAGTAAGTAGGCTATTTAATTTCTTATATAAAATCGACTTTTTTAAAAATTTATAACTTTACGTGTAAAAATCATAAAAATTATAAACCTTTTTTATTAGTTATATAGTTATATGGTTTAATTAAAAATAAAATCGAAAAAATATATTTTAAAAAAACGTAAAAAGAAAACGCGTAAAAACTAAAATTAAAATAAAAGGTATAAACCTTTTTACGTATTTTTTTATATGTTTTACTTTTATTTTATTTTTTTGATTTTATTTTTAATTAAACCTTATAATTATATAATTAATAAAAAAGGTTTAAGATTTTTACGTATAAAGTTATAAATTTTTAAAAAAGTCGATTTTATATAGGAAATTAAGTGGCTTACTCGCTTATAAAACACGTTAATAATAATAATAATAAGTTATAAATTAATAAAATTAATATAAATATATAGACCTAGTGTATAAAGAGGTATGCACTAATCCATGCACGAGCCACATGGTTAACGCTTATAGAATGTGGCTTACTAACCTAGTTAGGTTAGGCCTAGATTTGGGCGGTAATCGCCGGGATCGGATTCCTGTGAGCTTAGTCATCTCGATTTCCGATTGATGGTGCAGGTCGAATTGAATTTTAGGATTTGGTCTCGGAGCTTGAAAGCTTCTCTCTTGCAACGTCATGTCCGAGCCTTCACCAGCACAATCGCTCGTCAATTACAATGCTTTGCTGGACAACCCCGTCTTTGCCGGAGGCTTCGGCCTCGCGTCACTGGGCGCAGTATTGGCATTTGCACGACGAGGCGCAATTGCGACGGTCGGCTTGATACGGCGACGCATGCTCGTCAACGTCGAGATCAGCAGACAAGACCCGGCCTACCCTTGGATACTTGCCTGGCTGTCCGAGCCACGCCCTCAGACATCGTTCCTCGCGAAGCGCCTCACACGCATCAACAAGCTATCCGTGACAACGACAACTAGCACCACTCCGAACGGCCCTACGAAGGCCAGCTTCTTCCTACAACCTGGTTATGGCCAACACATTATCAAGCACAAGCATGTCTACATCGCAGTGAATAGGGAGAAGCAAGCGACTGCGAAGACCAATACCGGAGAGCCACACGAGACGGTGGAGCTTACGACACTGTATGCGCATCGTCACATTTTCGAAGATGTGTTCGCCGAGGCTCGCGCCCTTGCGCTGCAGGCACACGAAGGGAAGACCGTCGTCTATTCGGTGAGAAACTTCGACTGGGTTCCGCTAGGTGAACCGCGCAGGAAACGTCCCTTGGGCAGCGTTATTTTGGATGAAGGTCTAAAAGAAAGCATTGTGGGTGATGCGAAGGACTTCCTGGCGCGTCGACAGTGGTATGTTGATCGTGGGATCCCCTATCGTAGAGGGTATCTTCTCTACGGGCCCCCTGGAAGCGGTAAGAGCTCATTCATCCAAGCTCTCGCGGGTGAATTGGATTTTAGCGTGGCTATGATCAATTTGAGTGAGATCGGGGTGACCGATGACAAGCTTGCCTTCCTACTCACTAAGCTTCCCGAGCGTACGATCGTATTACTAGAAGATGCTGACTCTGCATTCGTCAACCGACGGAAGCGTGACGCTGATGGTTACGGTGGTGGTACTGTCACCTTCTCGGGATTGCTGAATGCCTTGGATGGTCTCTCCGCTGGAGAAGAGAGGATTGCGTTCCTCACTACCAATCACGTAGAGCTTCTTGACCCTGCTCTGATTCGACCTGGACGAGTAGACATGATGGTTCGCATTGGAGAAGCTACTAGATATCAGGCAGCCCAGATGTGGGATAAATTCTACGGAGACGTAGACACAGATGGCACTAACCGAGAGCGATTTCTAACACGACTCGACAACTTAGGACTCTTCAGCGATACAAAAGACGGGAAGCCAGCGCCTCGGACCAGCACAGCCGCTATTCAGGGACTGTTCCTTTTTAACAAGAATAATATGGAGGGTGCTATCGGCATGGCTGAAGGGCTAATACCACAAAAGCTTGGGGCGGATAACTAAAAAACGTATGACTTTCAACTATCACGTGTATCGTATTCAAAGATACCCCATAAAATCCCGTGGAATTATGACGAAAGTAATTCCTGGTTATCTTAGGTACGAGACGATGTATACCAGTCATCGTCAAAAGGTATAGTTCTCGTCGCTATTCTACTAGTACGATACACAGCTTCATGTTCAGCGCACCAAAGTAGCACATCTTCTGGGTCAATCAGAACGGTCTCTTGGTAGTACAAATTCATGCAATTGTTCGTGTTTGATTGTGTATAGAACGAACGTCGAGGTGAAAAGGAGGTGGTAGACCTTATCCATAAGCAAGCAGTGTTGTCAAGGAGTGGCGGAGAACCGAGTTAAGCATTTCAGGGAAAACCCACGCCCCTCACTAATATTTTAGGACTCGACCAGACGCGGTTCACTGCTACATACTCCGTATATCACTGTCGACAACTCAGCCGACCCCACGTCCCGAGCACTGTGCCGACGAATCAATGGTTTGCCCCGTAAGCTTGGATTGCTTGGTTCCTAACCCCCTCGACAGACTAACACTCAAAGAGGGGGGGCTCGGCCATAGCTGCAAGATATATCAGGGGAAGCGAGCGAAATCTATAAACAAATCAGATTCTTCCTCTATTGTCTATAATCCATACTCCCTTTACCAAGATGGCTTATTATGCCGAACTATTCGAACCCTTAAGACAGGAAATCAGCAAGGGCGAGGTCTTACTCCCAGATTCACCTTGTTACGAGGAGAGCCTGCGGAGATGGAGCGCTACTTGTGACAAGCGTGCCGTAAGTCCACGAGGAAGCATTGTGAACTCTACGACTTTTATCATGAACCATGGCCATTGACCTCGTTGTAATAGTGTGTGATCGTCAAGCCGACAGATGCTCGAGAGGTTTCGGCAGCCGTCCGGTTTGCCACCTCAGCTAACCTTCCCATCGCTGTCTGTTGTGGTGGTCATTCCACAGGAGGAGGGTCTTCAAGCGAAGGAGGTCTAGTAATCGACCTATCTCTCATGCGCTCTATTGACGTACATCCCGCAGCGCAGACAGCTGTTATCGGCGGCGGGTGTCTCACGAAGCACGTTGACGAAGCAGTGTCTAAGCACGGTCTGGCGGCGGTGAGCGGTACTGAACACACTGTCGGGTATGGTGGGTTCGTGCTCGGCGGGGGCTACAGCTTTCTTACACCGCTTCACGGTCTTGGCTGCGACAATCTTCTCGAGGTCGAAGTAGTGCTTGCAGATGGTAGCATCGTCAAAGCGTCCAATAAGGAGAACAGTGATCTGTTCTGGGCTCTCCGCGGCGCGGGACCGCAGTTCGGTGTGTGCACGAAATTCACTACGCGGCTACATAAGCAAGGGGATGCGTGGGTTGGCGTCATGGTCTTCAGCCCAGACAAACTTGCCGACATAGTGGCGTTCGCAAATCACTTGCATGAACATCATGACGGTAGGCAATACATGGGCTTCGGATGCACGACTATGGCGCCTGCATACGAGCCCGCTCTTGTTTGCGCGGTATTCTTCAACGGCGGACAAGAAGATGCTGAGGCGTACTTTAAGCCGCTCCTAGACGCTGGCCCACGACTCAATACCGCAAAAATCCGTCCTTGGCATGAAGTCAACGGTACCATGACGAGCCTATCTGTCGCAGCACGGAAGACGCAGGGGACTGCGAATTTTATCATGCCGCTCGATTCGAAGAATCTCCAGGAGGCGTCCGACATGTTTTTTGCGTTCGTGCGGGAGAAGGATATCCAGAATGGCCCGGTCATCATGTGGGAGGTCGTGCCCTACGACAAGATCCGGGAGCTCGACAATACGGCTACGGCATTCGCCGCTCGCAACGAGATGTACCAGATCGCCACCGTCTTCCAGTGGGATGACCAGGCGCTCGACACGGAGGTGCGCGACTTCAACGCCAAGCTGACCAAATTTTTGAAGAGCACGGGGATAAGGGCCGGTGTGCAGGGGTATAATAACTACGATGGTACGTTAATTACCCATCACAGCACGTGCGATGACTTTGATCTTGGGCGACCTGCAGTGCTTTTGCTAACATGATAATTCTAGGCCTCGCGTTGACTCCCGAGGAAGCATATGGCGAGAATCTAGAGAGATTGCGTGAACTAAAGAAAAAGTACGACCCGACGAATGTGTTCTCCAAGTGGCATCCTATCCTCGCCTCTTCGTGAAGCTCGTCATACATAATGGCAAGGGGTGACAGTTAGCGCTAAGCAAGGCCCAGGAATTTCAGAACATATATACGTTATTAATTGTCATTTGGACGAATTAGCTCATGATTATTAAATCGCGACTTGGATTCTAAGAAATAAAATGCTATTTTCTTATGCTCCGGTGCTATTAATAAAGGCTAAGGTTGATTGAAGCATCAAAAAGTGACTACGTAGCTGAACCCCTGAATTCAAGCCTTAAAATCCCACGTACTACTGAACGAATAGGTGATATACGTCCGAGAATGAAATATATCCATAACCGGAGTATCTAATGAAAACTATTCACTAGAGAGTTGAGACTAAGACGTAATGGCAACGGCCAGTCGATATTTGTCCATCTCGTTCCATATCACCACTTAAGTTTCCATTGGCATTGCTTTACATAGGTACTAATGCGTTAAACGAGCCTCTGGATAAAATCACATCCCGGACATTCCTGGTAGTGAGGTAAGCCCTGTTATGAAAGTGTTAGTAGATGTCCAATTCTTTCCACGTATAGTATTTCAATGTATTTCAACCTACATCCGTCGACCTGCTCGTTCACGGAGTTCTGCACGGCGCATTTGTTTGCGTCAGCAAAGCTCTGGCTCTTGAGCTGGCTGCAAGTAGCCCCAAAACAGTTCGAGTCCATAGCTCGTTGAAGGGTGTCGTCCTTCCAGCCGAATACATAATCTCCGTGTTGGCCGTATCCAGTGCTGTAATGGAGTTTCTCCTGGTTAGTAGAACTGACAGCAGAGAACTGCGGGACTTGAAGAGAGCTGACCTGTCACCCTGGCTGAAGACGAAGGGCTGTGAGCCATCCTCCGGCCATAGCGAGTTATCGTTGAATGGCGCCATGTCCCAGATAACCTCGAACATCAACTGCGGAAGCTTAACGGGATGTGTTGATGGGCATGGGCCATTGCTCTCGAAGGTTCCGAATGCCGGGTACGATACGTGACTTGAGTGGTCTGGGCTGTCTAGGTTTTTGCCGTCCCAGCACCTATGCGGGAGGATGATCGGTTATTGAGGATCATTGACTTTGATGGAAGCTGAACCTACGTTGGGAATCGGATAGTGGTCCGGATACCTCCCGGGCAGACCTTATTGGGCAGGGCGACCGAGTCAACTGTGTTATCAGCGCAGGGGGCATAGTTGTCACCGCCGAAGTTTGGAGAATTATAGCAACGGAAGCAGATTGCATTCCATTTCGTGACGCCGCCGTCTGTCCTCTGCTCTGCATTTCCGGCGAGCATGCGGAATCCCTTTGATTTGATATTAGTGCAACTGAACATAATACGTCGAAAGGGCTGGCCTCAGCGTACCGGCTTGAAAGCGGTGACCTTCGTGTTATCGTACGGCGAGGTATAATACACGGTCATCCTGCCGGTCTCGCCGTCAAGGAACCGGTTGGGGATCTGATTGACGCGCTTGTACGTCCCATTGCGGGCCTTGAAGTACATGTTGGCAGTCCAATAGTTGGACAGGTCCTCACTAAAGCTACAGGTCGTGCAGTTCGCGAGCTGCGAGACATCATCTTCCGGGATGAAAAAGCTAAACGCATTCTTCAACGTGTTAGTAGCGGTAAGCTGAAGACGCTTCGCTGATAACTACGTACTCCTCCGACTACCTAGACTACGATTAGCCAAGGTTCAAGACACAATACGAGGCTAAATACCTGGTGAACATGCGGCGATGGGTTGACTGAGGGATTGACTAGCCTGTAACCATTCAGGTCAATATATGCAACGCCGTATGATTCAATGTTTTCATTAGCTCACGGGTCAAGCCGCTCTACAACGATCTGCGAACAACCAAATCGCAGCACAGCATTTGCGCTGACACGCCCAGAGAGCAGCACCGTCGTAATAATTGAGCTTAACAGCATCTTGACGGTCAAATAAGATCATCTATGGATCGTCTGAATGTGGAAAAAAAGGAAGAGAACCTGGGGAGTAAGATCTGATGTCGAATAGCCATGGGGACCTCTTGAACGGAATCTGCTATAGTAACCTGCTTGGCAAATAGCCGGACGTAACTGCTAGCTGGAGCACGGTATATACATGACGAACAACTGCCGGTCGTCCAGATCTTAGATGTTGACAAATGAGGACTCACGGTGCTACCGGTAAATAGGGATCATATCAATTTACCCTCACCATAGTTCCTTCACCAATAGTCTTGCTTCGTTTCCAGATTGTTCTAATATCGGCACTGATAGGTGATCGCACTGCTCGTTGCTTAGAGTGAATCCCTGACTTATCATCCGAACCACCTGGATTGATAATTAATGTCGAAGGTGTGCCTACATGGGTTCAAATTCATCTCAGTTTCACCTGAGACGTTCTCGCGTTCGTACAAAATCCTTTTTCAAGTGTCCATAGTCTAGGCACTATGGCAATGGCAAGTTTACGGATAATAGGTCGGGGACAGCATATTCAGAAAAAAAAAGGAACTTCTTAGCCTCCAGAAATCCTCATCGTGAGATATTGGGCTTTACATGACACGTTAAGTAGGTATAAGAATATGTATAATGAAAATATTATTTAGGAGATCATGGTTGGTGAGCCTATCAGTAACTCCACTTTGAAACCTCGGGCTTGCCTGAAGCCTGTACGAGTGAATTCCTTTTCGATTAACGATACTCATGCGTCCTCAAAATCAAATTTTACGAGTACGGTACACTTCGTCTCGTGCCCTTTCAAATCCAGCATGCGAATGAAGCTCCACCCAGGTACAACATATAGGAGCCTCACAGTAGCGACGGCAAAGATCGGGTTCGTGGCAAAGCTGTCATCGCTCTTAATGAGCAGGCGGAGAAATACAAGCTCGTTGTCGTCATATTTCCATTCCAGAGTCTCATTCCAGATGGGATCCTTTGGTGGGGGGTTCTCGCCTCTGTGCAGGAAGCCAAGTTTGTGGTGCTTATATGGCGTCGTCCTTTTCTTCTCTTTGTCGCCCTTCGGGGTATCCGGGTGCAAAAGGGTGCATGTCACGTAGGGCCTGATCTCATCCTCGTCGTGGTCCCCAGGGACAGGCACATCTGATGCTCCTGCCACATGCAGTAGGAGCTTCTTCTTCCTGCCAGTACTGGATTTCCCATCGCCGCCCGCCCGCAGCGCGGCAGGTTTCAGCACGTACCCGTCGGTGCCGCTGAACAGAGCCTCGTTGAGTTGCATACTGGCGCCGAAAGTCTGCCAGTTCATCGCACAGATCTGGGCTCCAACACCCCAAAAGGGTACAGGCTTCATATTCTTGGACGAGATACGCGTGCCTTTGGGAAACACGCGCATGAGGTGTTGGGAATTATGCCGAGCTATCTTTTCGGCCGCAGCTGGTAGGTGGGATGCCAGTCCAGTCTCAGAGACGTTGATCAGGTGATGATGAGGTCCATCCTTGAGAATATCTTCATACCACGAATTGTCCTTCGGCTTCACTGATTGCGCATAAACGCCGAGCTCAGCTAGCTCTGGGATAATGAGTCCACTATTAGAAGCTTTCTTCCGTGCGTTATAGGCGTCATGAGCTTGCTTTTGTTCTTCGTCTTCGTCGTTAAAATTATCGCTGTCGCTGGTATCAGCTTCCTCCGGTAGATGGTATTCCACGATAACTACGATCTTGGATCCCAGCTCCTCTAGAGTAACGTGTTCAGAGTCACAATCTTGCTCATCGTGGCCCTTTTGACGCAAGGCTTTGCTTAGCACACGGTTGCCCCAGACTTCCTTCATGATTTCAACAAGCCGCAATTGCCCTTGGGCGCTGCAGTGGTTTTCTAGGGACAGAATGATTGGGGCGGCTCGGTAGCCCTGCTGGCTCGCTGGTTGTGTTGCTTCATCATCAACAACATCACGTATTGTCTCACAGACAGCACGGAAAGGGATATTAGAAACAAGGGTGTAGCCGTGTGTGACTTTGGGCTCGTCCTTGTTGTCGTCGTCATCCCAAGCGTCAATTTCCACACAGCGAAAGCCTGTATTGAGCGCAACTTTGTAAGCCGATGTGGAAGATGCCCCGTAAAGTTGATGACCAAGAAGATAAGTATTATGGCTCGAGCTGATGAAATACTCGGGTAATGGATGGGACCTATCGGTCAACTCCAATGGGACACGAATGTGCGGCTTGTCGAGAAGGATACGCAGCGTTCCGCTCGGTTCGTCCGAGTCTAAGGCCGCATCTTCCTCGGACACAACGTTCTCCTGCACAAGGAACGATTTCAGTGCGTGACTAATTCTCAATTGGTTCTTTGTGAGATTGGTCTGCCGGGCCCCGTGACCACCTCCTGCAATGGTAGTGTCATCTACCTCTTCTCCCACATCCTCGTCGGAATCATCACCTGCTAACCCCGAGAGAGGGTTCAGTTTGGCTAGCCGGGAGGTGAGTGAATCGGTCATTATTTCCACAGACTGTATCGTCCACAAGTAGTATTGGTGTGTGTGTAAACGGAATGTAAATCACTCTTGAAGATCAATTGTAGCAACTGTAGGTCAGCCTTATGAGGGGAATAGATGGTGGAGATGGAGCTGGAAATGCGGAGGGTCTTGGCTGACATGCGTCGTATGCGCCCTATTCACCCGGCAATCCGGTTTCAGCTTTAATAGGCCAGATGAGGTACATAAGCGGGCAAGGCTTCGAGGGCGCCAAGGGCGGAGTTGTAGCTGGGAAACATACATAATGCTACCAACATCCTGTCGAGTCGGCATAGCTTAACTCATATTGAGTTATATCACTATGTGAAATAGTGATCTTTTTCCTTTTCCTTTTTAGCCACACATTACTTTATGTTTGGGCGGGGAAACAAGCATGAGTTGTCGGACAATATGATTCACGCAACTTAGGTCTCTATCTATATACAAGTGTCGGTGTTCCTTGCCTTGATAGGCCGATTTTGTGCCGTAGCTAGTCAGCAGTGACATCAAATATTGGTCAAATTCTGAGGATATAAGATTCGGCGTTAGTAGGAGTATCGGTGTTACTACTTCTCAACCTCGGCGCTAATGAGACTGAGTGTGGATTACCAAGGTAGGTAGGTTAGGATGCCTCCTACAATATTCCCGGGCGATGACAAATCGTGGGCTGATATTGGGAATAAGTCACATAGGTTAACGTTGTATCACTAATTAACTGATTCAAGGATATACCTATATATATCAACTTGTACATTTCTTTACAACGTGATATCTGATTGAGTTAGAACAGAAGCATATTTCTAGAATTAACTATTAAGTAAACCCACTGAGGTTTCTAAAGCTATGCCGCCTCCAAGAGGAACCTTTAACCCTCTAGAGGGCCCAGGTGTGCAAGACTAAATCATTGGCAATGCCTTATATTGATGATATCGCCACTAACGATATTCTAGGTGACTATGATATGACTTCTATCGTACACAATGATACCTATCCAACCATCGACCCTTCCAACGCAGATTTCACTGGAAAGGCCGTATTTATCACTGGTGCGACTAAAGGTCTTGGCAGAGCCATGAGTATATCATTCGCAAAGGCCGGGACGTCGATGATCGCCATCGGGGCCCGATCTGATCTTTCTGAGACAATCCAGGCGATGAAGGAAGCAGTGGCCAAGTTGGGGAAACCTGATCCGACAATACTACCCCTGAAATTAGACGTATCCAACCACGAGAGCGTGCATGAGGCCGTCGCACATATTAGGGAGAAATTCGGTCGCCTTGACATCGTCATCAACAATGCCGGGATATTCAGCGGGACCGGCCTCATCGCAGATAGTGATCCAGATGGTTGGAAGAGATGTTTTGATGTCAACCTCTTAGGTCCGTACTTAGTGATGCGCGCATCCATACCCCTAATGCTGGAAGGGGGAGACAAAACGTTTATCACTGTCAGCAGCGTTGGTGCACACTGCCGTTCTCCGAGCTTGAGCGCATACCAGATCTCTAAACTTGCTGTTTTGCGCCTTAACGAGTTTGTCGTTGAAGAATATGGGGACAAAGGCGTTCTAGCGTACTGTATTCACCCGGGAAATATTCCGACAGACATTGTAGGTGGATTAGAAGGCCTATCGCCTGAACTGAGACCAGGTAAGCCTTATAATTGCTTCCTATGATGCCTTACTAGACTTTACCTACCTAGGTAGGAACAACTAATGCTTAGTTAATAGTCTTCGTCGAAACCGCCGAGCTAAGTGCAGACTCCTTAGTTTATTTAACGTCGAAGAAAAGGGAGTGGCTTGGGGGTCGCTATATCAATGTTACCTGGGACCTCCCAGAACTGATGAACAAAGAGGACGATATTGTCAAGGGCGACAAGCTGAAAGTCAGACTAGTCATCTAAGACTATTTGATAGAAAGGTGCCTCGGACCGCGCGTTGGTAGGACAGTTAAGGACGGTAGAATTGGCTGTCTCATCTTAGACGGACACTTTACAACATAGAGATTCTTCGACACTGCAGTGAAATATCATACAAACGAATATAGCCGAGGAAACTTCATATAACAATTTGATAAATGTGTATGCATGTAAGGGGTCTGAACGGGGTGGTGTAATGAGTTCTGCGGAATGCTGGGCATCGATTCTCCAGAGGGGGAATGAAATAAAAGAATATGGGAATTGCCGAACAATCCCCCATCTGTTAGAATGTTGCAATTGCCTAGATATGTTTAGCTGCGAATAAACAAATGGAGGCTCCATGTAAGGTAACCTGTCTCACCTAGCATGAATCATTGACTAATTCTATCTTTGTTAACTTTCAATTCTTGTGTAATTGGGGTTCGAGTGATGACATATGCGATCGGGATGAACGCATCATGACTTAATGAACTTGTCACGACTTGAGCCTCGATCGCGTCCCTGCAAACCTGGATTGGGTACTTATATCTAGATTTCCTCGTCGGTGTTCAACGTAGCCGTCAGGTTCTTAACATCCCCATCCCACA
Source organism: Biscogniauxia marginata (assembly GCA_022695795.1). Lineage (NCBI taxonomy): Eukaryota > Fungi > Ascomycota > Sordariomycetes > Xylariales > Xylariaceae > Biscogniauxia > Biscogniauxia marginata. The sequence goes on from MU404069.1 coordinate 212,179, forward strand.
AGTCACTGTATTGTATAAAATCTACTATACGTCCCATCTCCAAGATGTCGTCTCATGGCAGCTCGAATACCGGCTCTAAGTCAAACACCGGAACAGCCTCTGCATTACGTACACCCGCAAACGCTGGGGTGGGCGAGGACAAGCCCAAAGTATTTGACACCCAAGGCTCAATCGGCAAGCAGTTCACCGGTGAGTTCCGGACATCCCACCTCAGCTCGTTCGAGGTGCGATGGCCTGACCGAAGCTGACTTAGACCATAGAGCAAGGGGCAATTGGCGGTGCGGCTCAGAAAATCGGTAGCCCCCTAGATAAGGAGGGCGTCATCGGTAAGCAATTCACGACAGAGGGCGGTATTGGCGGTTCGGTACAATCTGCACTGGGAGGTCAAGGGAGAAAGAGCAATTGAGGCCTCTTGTAATTGGCAGGGTTTGATAGATAGAGACAGGGTGTAAGTGCTTGTTACATACCTACCTAGGTAGATTTGATGATACGTTTACTTACGACATTAGCTTTCAACACTGAACCATACATTATCAAATCAAATTATATACTATCATCTACACTAGCATTGGTTAGCGATATTTTTTTCTTTTTTTGATAGAGAAAGTAATTTTTGTCCCCTGTGCACTCAATTTCCGAAGCCCATGGTTGTGTGATATGTCAACCCTTGTTCCCAGGTAAATTAACGCTGTGACCCAACGCGTCAGCACGTTGTTAATCGCGTTGTCCCTATCTAAATACTTACTACCGGCATGCACATGGTATCTCAGTCATCCCATTTATCACTTATTTTGCAACACCATTCAGTGCCGGTACCTGGCGCAACAATGTCTAACGGCAACAAACTTACTTCGCACAGTTTATATATTGACCCTATTTACGAAAAGTACGAGGAAGACCAGCGTAATGCCCTAGTCAAGTGGAAGGCCGCACTTGAGGCGTGCCTCAATGATATACACGATGTTGGCGGCTTCGGTACCGCAAAGCATATCAGCTCTTTCGTGAATCCTGGCTTGGAAGTGGTCGGCTCTCTCATTCCACTACCTTTGATTCCTCGTGATGCGGAAAATATCAAGCGCATCTGTAGACAAGCTCCCTTTGGTAAAGGAGACGAGACCGTCGTGGACACGTCTGTGCGAAAAACATGGGAGCTTGATCGTGGCCAGTTCCGTATATCAAACCCAGCGTGGGACTCGTTTCTCTTTAGTGTCCTAGCCGAAGTCTCTCAGAAACTGGGTATGTCAAATGTCGTAGCTGAGCCCTACAAACTACTACTATATGAAAAGGGGTCCTTTTTAAGAGGCACAAGGATTCTGAGAGAGCCCCTGGGATGATTGGAACGCTCGTTATCTCTCTTCCCTCAAAGCATGAGGGAGGTGAAGTCCACTTGAGTCACGGGGGAAAGACTCTTGTGTGCAAGACCGCCCAATCATCTGCCTTCGATCTGTCAGCCCTCGCTTGGTACTCTGACGTGACTCATGAGGTCACCGAGCTGACCGCAGGCTATCGTCTGATTCTCACCTACAACATCATCTTGACGACCGGAAACGCCTCAAGCACTTCCCTATTTGCTAGCCAGCAAAACCAGCTCCGTACACTACTCACGGAATGGCGGGCAAGCGAATATGATGTTGAGCAGCAGCTATACGTTCTCGAGCATCAATATACACCATCCAGTTTGTCATTAAGGAATTTGAAGGGTCAAGACCGTGCTGTTTGTCAGGCTCTTCACCGTATCTGCTCGAGCAACGGTTTTCTTCTTCTCTTTGCCAAGGTCACCAAATCTCGGTATGAAGAAGAATATTGGGACGAAGGACTCCGTCTTTCCATTGACTCGATTCTGAACTGCGATGGCGTTGAGATTGCGTCAAAACTTGATATAAAAATGGAGGATATTCTTGGGCCAGACCCCTTTGAGGGTCGCGACGCTGATAGCGAGGACGAGGAATTCACTGGAAATGAGAGCATGCCAGCTACTCTTCGATATCACAATACAGTAAGTCACTTTATGTGCTTGGGAGCTTCCTATCCATCTCTAACTTCGAGACCTCTAACCCGAAATTTTAGGCTGCTATGATAATCCCGAGGAGAAGATTAGCCGAGTTCTTTAATCGTTGGGACAAAGATAAAAACGGAGGTATTGTCAATACGGCAATTGAGGATCTTGCCAAGAACAGAGACGACCCGGATATTTAAGATTCCGCAATCAAGTTGATGGACATAGCTCTCCGCTTCCCTCTCAACGGTAGCGCACAAGCTGCTATTGCCAGGTGGGCAGTTACTCTACGAAGCGATGACCTCTATCGGAAAGCTGTTCGGTCTTGTCTTCTGGATTCATCCCTTGATGAGTTGATCATCGTGATAGCCCATGCTATCCGTGAGGCTTTTGCAGAGGATTACTCTAAGTTGCCCGATTGGAACTTCTGGTAAGCAGACTTCTCACATTCTCGCGCTTTCGAATTTCTATCTTCCGATTTGCCTCTAATATTTAGGCAGGTTGTCTGGACTTATCGCCAACTGTCATAATCTTACGCAATTATCCTCTGCATTAACCCAGATTGAACACCTGCTCGGAGACAGCTCCATTCAAGGCAGTTTAAAGGAATGGCGATGTACTGTACTAGAGAAGCTGCTTGGTTCTAAGCGGGTGCTCGACAAACAGGACTACGATTTCATAATAGGGTTGTTGTGTGCGCGTGCAAATGACTTGGACTGGATTTCAACTCGGTAAGATTAACAAGCCTTTATGCGCCCCTTCCTTGTTTCCTTTGCTTTTTTAAATTTACTCAATTTCTTGCTTGGCGTCACCGTATAGGCGGACCACTCGGGTGATGCTCTAGTCAGTGTCCATCTTAGCTAACCATCCAATTTGGCAAAGGATCATTGCAAAGCTTGCCGATTCGGGCAATAGAATTCTCATTTCCTGTATACTCGAGTATTTGCTCTGGGATGACCGAGGTAAAAAGCTCACCAATGCTGAGGTTATTGCTAGAAGTATACTGCAGTCGTCGTCACCAAAGCTGAATCTAACAACTGAGGACCTCGCCAATTCCTATTTCCCATCACACACGAGAGAGCAAATGGGAGAGTATTGCGACGAGTTCGTCGGTCTTCTAAGCGACTTCTTGAAGTTGAAATGGAATGATGAAGCTAAAGCACTGCTTGAGTCAAGTTGTAGCAGAATTGTGAGCACGCTGAATAGAGGGCCGACGTCGCACAAGCAGCTTGATCGCACAGGAATTAAACGTTTCCTCCTCTCCCTCATCTCAGTCCTCCAAGGATACTGGGTGGTGCCTCTTCCGTCGACACGATCCCTATTTGAGGCGCTTCTCCGAAAATACATCATCGCCGATATTCCTCAATATCCACAGAGACCGAGTGGCTGGGCTCACAAACCAAGGGGTTGTACCAATAACTGCTACGACTGTCAAATCATAGATAAGTTCCTCCGGGATGATCTGGTTCAGGAGACTTCGTTTCAGATGGATGATAGGGAGCGTTTCCATGTCAAGTCACTTCTGCCGTCGGAAGTCTTCGAAATTCGCATAGACAGTAGTACGCGTCCCATTACACTTATCGTGAAGAAGAGAGGTACAGAATTTCAGGTAGATCTGAATACCTATAGAGAACAACTACAAGTAGTTGAGGGTGAGCTGAAAATGTTCCGACATGAGTATACGAAGCAGTTGCTGGGGGATGACTTGTACCACGAGCTAATCATGTTGGAGTCGACGCCGGAGTCGGAAGGCGCTGCTAAAGGCGGCCCCGAAGCTAGGAAGAGGAAAGCTGAGGAACCGCCGGAACTGCCGAATGCTCTCAAACGTCCGAAGCAGTAGAATGTGTAATTGGGATATTTCTGTATAATATTTTGGAACTTTTTAGTGTCGTTAATAGTAACCACTCTCGCCGGAAGCTGTTTTGTAGACCTTGAGGTATCTACTAGTTGCAAATTCGTTACATTCCCTGCGAACATCACCTCATGTCAGGGGAGATATCTCTATACTATCAACAATTATCGACCCCTCCGTTGCCACTAGGCCTATCCCTCCCCCTTGATATTGAGCATCGTGGGCAATGACCGCAGTGGTGCCCACCCGGGCATGTATACCATCCCCTTTAGCCTCGATCGTGATCGTGTAAGGCGTATCAAGTTTCCAGTCAAATTCCACACTAGCCAGCTCTATCCTTTGTTCATCAAGGGCCTTGATCAACGTTACACTGTTATTGCCCGTAAAACAGAGCGCGTAATACCTGTTCAACCCCTGAACCCTCAGAGCGACACCAACCGGTCCTCCAATATTGATAATGAAGCCGTTAAAGGTAACTCTATAGGCTTCCCACTCCCTCGTGCCATAGCTAACAATACCCTCGCCGTAATCTTGAGCCACACTAAGTCCCTTATACGTGCGGAAGATATCCGCGCCATTCACGAAGGAACGTCTCCAGAAGTCGCCATGTGCAGCCTTATCCGGCTTCAGAACCAGCGTGGGGGTGCCATCCCACCGCAGATTATCCAGCCATACCGTCCCATCTAATCGCCGAGGCACATTCGCTAGACGCTCCTTGTTTGATAGCACCAAGCCAAGCGCCTGGATCGACCGACTTCCCAGGCTGACAGGAATCACCCATTCCAGAAGCTCTTCGGTCCCCGGAGCTAGTGATACGATATCACTACTATAGGTCTCCAGATCATCCGAAGCTGTGTAGGCCTTCAGTGCGAGCTGCACTTGCGCTGGGGCGGTGTTCTTTGCGTCCGCACGCACAATGGCCCTCACAATCTGGCCGGGATACACAAGTGGCGAGCCGACCAGGTCGTACCCTGACATTTCACGGACCTCCGGCGGCGAGAAAGTCTGCGTGAGGACCTCTATCGGATCAGCAGCATTCGTCAGACCGGAGACCTGGATGGCAAGACCGGGTCTTCCCGCATTGTCGAGGCCCTGCTCGATTTTAACGAGGTGGGGCACGATGCTGTTGTTTCGCGTTGCCTGAAACCCCTGGACGCTGCCGGGAAGCGAAAAATGGAACTGAGCACCGTGCTTCGGCGGCTTGAGCGGCTCCTCGCCCGCGAGCCGACGCCCCATGTTAGCTATGTCGAATGCAAGGCGCGCCGCGTTATTGATCGAGTACCCGCCGTCGGCACTCGAGATGAGCGCCCGATCAGCGAGTGGTCCTCTCCAGTCTTGGCCATCCTCGAATGCCGATAGCCCATTGATGATTGCGACTAGGCATCCAACGTTACCCGAGTTGCAGTCTGTGTCCCAGCCACACGTGTTGATTATGTGAATCGCCTCGTGGAAATCGTGGCCAGCGTACAGGAGAGCCATGATCATGATACCATGGTTGGGTACGACGTGACAGAAGCCGCAAAATTTGTCGTACCCATATTTGTCCTCTATTCTCTGGCGAGTCGTTTTCCAGTCACCCTCCTCCTTCGACCATCGCCGCACGTCCGCAATCAGAGTTGCGATGAGGGAGTCTGTTGGTATGTACTGTAGGCCAATATCCAGGAGGTGGTCTATATCTTTGGATACGAAAGCTTCAGCTTCCATCGCGGCCCAAACTTTAGCAGCATAGACGGACTCGCCGTCATGACTAACGGATCCCGCGGCCTCTGCAAGTTTCGTCGCCAGTGTAGGATTTCCTGGGGCTACCAAGGCCCAGCCATCGATGAAAATCTGGGCACCTATCTGTTCTGCGACCGTCTTCCCATTCGTCTGGATCGATCCGCTATGCGGTGCTTTGATGCCCTTCTTCAGATTTAGGTAGGCCGTGTGTTCGGTTGATACCCCCCTACCGCCCCACCAGAAGACGGTGCGACGATTTATCACGTTGTTCAGCCAAGTCTTGCCGATATCTTCTGCTGAGAGGTCGGACTGTTTTCCGTGCTCCTCGAGCGCGCGGACAAATGTGAACGTTCCCGAAACGTCGTCGTCGGTCACTACCATAGGCACACTACATTTCTCGTGTACGTAGTAATGAATTGGACCCAGCTCATTTAGGATGCGTTGATGTGTCCAGCCTTCGAAGGGCCGCCCGACGTAGACCCCGATGAGCTTACCCAAGACGCCTGCGTACACTCTTTCCAGGTAGTCCGCGGGTAGCGGCGCCATAGTTGTGTTTCAAGGAAAAAGCATTCGATAAATACGTGATAAAAGAGGTTGATAGGAGATAAGTATTTGATAGGCTCTTTAAGACATTCATCAAGGACGGGCATAGTATAGTCCCACTACGGTATTGCTTATCTTCACCATACCATTCCCTACCCCGCGATCCAAGCCGGGCCTGGAGACTATATCCGGATGTGCAGTCTTGATCCCACAATGCCGGCATGAAATCGGGCTAATCAATTACCGATGTCACTGACAGGCCCATTGCGCTAGGCTAAGCCGACACTATTAAAGAATGTCCTTAGGCTAGATATGGCGACTTGTCGTACTCTGTGTTCTCTGGATTCCGGGTTTAGGGATCTCAGCTTCGATGGTAGCGGTATTGCCCTCATGGCAAAATATGTTTCCTGGATCCCGACGACTTATATCGGTCGTCGAACCCTGATCGTGGTAGGGCTAGGCTTTTTTACAACTCTTCTGCTTCTCATCAGCATTATATCTTGTCCGCCTTCCTACGATGGAGTATAGGCACAGGCTGCGCTTGTAATTCGCTGGTCGAGGAGTTACTCATTCTTGCTAGACCCGGAATATTTCTGTATGGCCATAGAAATATCGGCTACACAGTCGCGGGCTCGGGCTATATCTATTACTCGGATTTCCTATGATGCAATCAACATCGTCTATAACACCATCAACCCTTACCTTTCCAATCCTACTCAAGCAAATTCGAAAGGCAAGACGGCATTAGCATAGTTTGGTGTAGCGGTTTTCACTATGATCTGGGCAGTGCTCCGGCTGCCCCAGACGAGGGGCCGGACTTATGAGGAGCTGGACACTGTATTCGGGTTGAATATCCTACGTGAAGGTTTCCTAACATGCCGGTGGACATAGCTACTTCAGCAAATGACCTGAATATTAGAAGCAGAGCACCTCATAGACTCGAACTTGTTAATCGCTACAAATGATCTAAACCTAATTTAACTACGTTTCCATGTACTTAAGTCCAATACAGGAGCTTTTTAAGAGATGGGGTTATTATGGACAAAACTTACAACCATACCTACACATCATTAAATGTTTTATAATAATATTCATTACAACATTTTAGTATTTTATTCGATGCTATGTGTTCATCACCGCGCTGGCCCGTCCTTCCCCCATTTGAAGCAGTCTCCTGATGTACACGTAAGGTCAAACCATTCCATAACTTTCCCCTCTTGATTGCGAATGTCATGGGTTACTCCTCCCGCACTATATGCTTCAAGCCAACCAGTGCTTCCGTATATATACTTCGTCCAATTCGTGACTGGAGTGTCCAGTATTGTACTTGCGGGCGTTACGTCGAATCCAAAAACCGCCGTCCATTCCTTAACCTCTTCGCCGAAATTCGTATAGTTAAGTACTTCATCAGCGGTGCCATGGAATATCTGTATTTTCGGGCGCCATCCTGTGTATTCAGGATATCCAGATTTCACCATCGCTGCCCACTCCTCTCCGGTGTGGGTAATCTTTCCGGTAGCACATGCGTCGTTCCACACGCCATACCCGTCGCCAGCAAAGCAACCATAAGGGACTCCTGCGAATGCAGAACCGGCAACAAACATATCGGGATAGCCCCTATCAACACACTAGTCATCATGGCACCGGACGAAACACCTGTGACAAAAACACGAGCCGGGTCGCCATGGTATTGATCGAGCGTCCATCGGACCATGCTTGCTATCCCCAAGCTATCGCCACCAGCGTTGTGAGTCAGAGTGTCGTTGGAAGAAACATCCCAGCACTTATCGGCGGTGTTCGGACTGTCTGGATAGATGACGATAAATCCATATCGATCAGCTAAAGTGGCATACTGAGATCCAGCGTAGGAAGCCTGAGCGTCTCCGTGGCACCAGTGGGGGTTCACCAATATTGGTGGATTAGAGACAAGTTCATCAGGAACGTATATGTAAAAGCCAACATTCCTAGGATTCGGACCAAAGTCCGTCGAGACTTTTTGTAACGATGTACCACGTACAAGGAGGGATGCGCTCTGAATAAGACACACGAAAGCAGCTGCTTGTAATTTCCACAGCATCTTGGGTGCGCTGTTGCGGTATACTCCACACAGTTTTAGTTATCAATGCGCTCAATTAGTTGAAATGAAGAGGTACAGGACTTCACATCATACCTATGGAAAGAAGCAAGACATATGCAGTCCTCCTAGAGATCGGAATAGGTGTTTTGTCTGCTTTTCCGTGGTTTCTTGGTTCGCCATGGTCCGGCGATTTACCAAATCGCGGAGGGGAACGGTCCGTGGCCGCAGGCGGGAAAGCGCTCATCCATTTATGGTATTCTACATATTAATTTAGATGTCTCTCTTGAAAATACTTCACTTAGTCATAGTCAATAGTTTATAAAAGATTTCCACATAAAGGAAGGGTGTTGCGTTCCAATGTCCAGCGGGCAGTATAAGGTAGTTAATGGTAAAAGTACATTAGGAGGAACTCTCGGAATATAAACATTCTATGGCATCATTTTAGAGCATCATTCCACCCAGAATGACCTACTAGGTACTGATGCCAAATAATGCTAGTCTAGTAAGAGGTTAAGTATAAACTGTGATTTCTTAAGACATTTTCAGTCGCCGTGCCTAGCTATCATGTGCAAGACAAGCTTTAGCCAGGACTTAAAATGGTATGGGTTCCATGTTTTAACAGCGACCCTTACAGAGCTGCATATACAGTCAAGTGGTAGTTGTTACTTAAAAAGTTATATGAAATGGTGGGAGGGCATGATGAATTCCCCCCTCTGATCTAGTTATTCGCAAAATACTTATAAAAATGAAATAATAAGGACCGAAGCTCTATGGTAATTGTGTGCCCCCAACGTATCAAAACATTGCATAGTAGCCTCCTCCTCAGGACAATTCAGCGAACTCTGGCGTATAGGCACTTCTTTATCAATTTTAGAGCAATTTTGGTATATCACAAGTGAGTATCGGCCATTTTCCAAGCTATGGCCTAAATGCTACCTACTATTTAGGTAGTCTTGTCAAAACGACAAGCAACTTTCTTTTGATTGTACCTTGTAAATGATTGAGAAGCTTCGACTCAAGCATCATACTGAGGCACGAATAGTCAATCATAAATTACCCGAAGCATATTCTAGCCAAAGGGTGCTATCTAGAGCTCTTTGTTCCTTTTCTTTTAGGACTGGAAGATTCGGCTCATTTGGGATCTCAACATCAGGATTAATCATGACTTTTTGGTGTAGTGGTAGGTGCAGTATATCTTGATTTTCTAATCATCCCAGCCTATCCAAGGATACTGGTAAATATAGTGCGATGACACGTATCATTGACCATAATTTTGGTTGAATTAAGCTCGCAAATACCCGGTATATTTCTTCGATTTCAATACATAGCCTCCGCAAGACATACATTTCAACGACCTGTTAGTTTTAGAGAAGTGATTTCATTTTACGGAGATCGGACTTCTGCATAAACTTTTTCTTCTTTCTGGATCAATGGGTAATTTGCAGGATACTGTGGCGAATCATTTTGCACTGTAGTTCACTATTATTTTAATGGCCTTGTTGAATACGTTTGCAGTACCTTACCACCTGAGTCCTACATGGACACACACAAATAATACTGCAGAGATAAGTAGTAAGACAGTGTTTCACTTATCTACCCGTAGTGGAATGATTTTCTTTGTGTTCAACGCATTCTTCGGAACGACGCGGCACGGTCGAAATAGGCATAGTAGTTGCTTCTAAAAGCCAACTACTGAAAAAGAAATCGTTTCTTTAAAGCCAATAGGTATCGCTTTCGAAAACTCAGAGGCCAGTCGTTGTACAATGTTTCATACAACTAATTCAAGATGAAGCTTTCTATCCTATTTGCCTCGGCAACCTTCAATTTCATATCGGTTTGGGGGGATCTACATGAAAATTGGGAGCCTCCTAGACTAGGTGATGGTATGGCTTCTTCTGGATTCTGGCTCGTTCTGGCTCTGAATATCAGGAAAACTGAATCTCAATAGTGCGATCACCCTGTCCCATGCTCAATACCTTAGCAAATCATGGTATCCTCCCCCGAGACGGCAAAGACATTACTGAGAATGATACTATCAATGCTCTCGGCACTGGCTTGAACTTTGAGGAAGAACTTTCACGCTCTTTGCATCAAATCGCTATCACTACGAACCCGACACCCAATGCCACGATGTTTTCCCTTGATCATCTCAGCCGTCACAATATTATAGAGCACGACGCAAGTTTAAGTCGAGAAGATGCCTATTTTGGCGACCCAGCCGTCTTCAATCATACCGTTTTCGATGAGACACGAGCCTTCTGGACAGGGCCTATCGTTGATTTGCGAATGGCCGCTTTGTCTCGCTTGGCCCGTCTGGAGACTTCCAAAGTCAGAAATCCATCCTTTACCCTCAACGAACAACAAGAACAATTAGGACTCACTGAGGATGCTCTTTATCTTTCTGTGATTGGTGATATTACCACCGCCACCGCTCTCAAATCTCAACTCGAGTATTTTTTCGGTAAACTCTTCTACCCAGTCTTCCGTCGTTTCTAGTTCAACGGACTACGCTAAGAATATATGCCGTAATAGAAAACGAACGCTTGCCATTTAAACTAGGGTGGAGTAAGCCACATGCCTTGTCTAGTTCTGACATCGCGAATATGCTTGAAAGAGTCGTCCACGCTACCGAAGAGGTCTCTGAAGAAGTATCTAGACTCCGAAGACGACGTAGTACTATTGGCATTCACCCAGTATTCTAAACTGATCATGAGATAGCTATACTCCGTTATGACAAGGAGTCAGGTCTATGTTCGGTTAATCTTGATCCTTATAACCTACCTTGGTTGGTTTAGAGAGGGTACTGTCTATAACACGAGGAGATGGTACGCGATATATATTGAGTGCTCGGGAGTTCTCTGGAATACAACACGCTTTCACATGGGATTTCCAATTTGCTATTATTGGGGAAAATACATGGTTTACTTGATTTGGGGAACAGTAGGTGTTACTCTCATGATCTACTTCTCCTCGAGCCATTCTTTTCGGTCAAAAACGACGGGTAGCTTAAGCCATTACTGTAAGGAGGAGCATGGTAAATTACTTGGTGTCTGTGGGGGCGAATATGTATATTTCGAGGAATTTAACCAATACGGACATACACGAGAAGTTTATAGTGGCCAAGTATAAGCTAACAGACTGTGCCCAGGCAGTCTAGTAGGACATAATAAACTAGATAAGTACAGAACAATATGTATGCTCATATGTATGTAGGAGTCATCTACTCCTAGACGGGGTGAAACATTCTGTGAAAATATGACTTTCTTTGTTGTTCGCGCAGTCTTTGAGGATCTCTGGTGGCGGGGGGAGAACCAAGAAAATAAGGGCCTAACGATAGTGGCTAGGTACATGTTTTATGATAGGCTTGCTTTAGATTCTGGCTACGACTTTTTGATATGCAAGTGTTTTCCAATTACCTCAATCGTCAAGTCTCTAGCGATAGAAATATGGATATTATACTCATACCGCTTACAATACCCAGTCAATGCTTACGCTGGCTGCGCAGCAGTCATTAAGAAGGATCTATGTTATGCCTCTGTATATAAATGACTAGAATTACTAGTATAACATTGACGAAATAATAGCTTACCATCCGTGAACAAATAAAGTCTCTAAGTGAGGGCATAGTAGTAATATGTCTTATCAGTATTAGCAGATGTAGGAATCGAAAGATTTATAGACACTGCACCTATTGAAAATAAGTATTGGATAGTACAACTACTAAGTAAGCTTTTAATTCCGAAAATGACCCTTTGACTTAATCATTTCCTCTGAGTGAAAAGTAAGAATAGGCGATTAGTTTCATTAGGGTGAGTTATCAAGAATTACTCTATGATACATGATTTGCTGTCCTCGAACCTTAACTTTCGTGCATGTCGTGCTTATTTCTAAATATCCGCAATAAATCATCTGTTGAATTGAATGATTGAAGCCACCAAAAAGAAAGGATTGTGGGATGTATTAGGCGTGGTCCTGAGAATCTGTGTAGCTACTTAAAAATTTGCATTTAAACCCTTGGTGCATTGACCACCCCACACATCTCATAATAATATGAGTGTTGTAAATAGATAGTCTAAACCTAAAACATTTGAACCACATTCAGTTAGCCCTTATTAACACACGTATAATTATATTAGTCGCATTCAGTCATTTTTACCTCTTTGGTTGCGAACACATGACGTTATGAATATATACCCTTAACTTTTTATTACATATTCCGATTATTGATTAAGAGACATATAATATTAATGAAAATTACCTAATCATTTTAAGATCTCCAGTTGCCTTTATGGAGTTGGTCAGTGCACTGGACCATTAAGATCAGCCGGATTCTAGACTAACATAACATCAATTCGCACGCTCCTCTCATCACCATGAAGAATACCTATAAAACTTTATGTAGTATATGGACCGTGCATTGGGCATTCCCCTCCTCCCGATAGCAAGCTATGTAACGATGAGAGAAAAAAAACTTGTCGTCATTAGCCGTACAAGAGCCAAGATAAGCTACATTGGTGAGCTATGTTAACGAGCTACTCTGACAAGGTACGTTAGGCCTATACAATAGACTAAAGTCGACTAGACATAGCTAATCTCAATAAAACGAGGGACTCGTAACGGTGGATTCATATAACCATAGTTCAAGGTTAACTTCTTTTATGCATATGTTAAGCGGTAATTACTTACGACCATACAAGTATAGATATGTACATGTTGCTAGGGGTTGTCTAAAAAGGGTTGAAGAAGCTGTATGTAGATTTAAAGTTTCTGATCGTTATTGTGTACCTGCTTTCTCTGCATCTATTTAGCTGGTCTCTGTATTCTTTTAATTTCCCTATTGGTCAGGATGTGCCGCCTTGACGTTCTATGCTGGGGCTGTCCGTGTACCTTAGGATAATATACATTGGGTCATCCTCTCTGGGATCACCATTTACATGGGTCGATATACCATCTTGGCGCCAATTTCCTGGTGGTGGACCATTACCACAGTCATGATGGGTTTGGTATACTATGGCCCTGCTTGTGCGTACGAGGCATTGCTAGATTCTGGTTAATGGACATCGATTACTCGAAATATATGAGATAATATATATACGCAGGTAGATCACTTTGCTGTCGTCATGCCAGGTATACCGACCATAGACTCGTTTCCATAAGCTCGTCTTCGCCAACATCTTACCATCAACAATGGCGAAAGGTTTCCGTGCCATCATTGCCGGTGGCGGTGTCAGTGGGCTTACGCTAGCCAATGCCTTCGATAAGGCAGGCATTGACTATGTCCTACTCGAGAAGCGCGACATCGCCCCTGATGTAGGCATTGCGATGTCGACACTACCGAATTCGAGTATCGTCCATCAACAACTCGGGATCACGACAGACCTTCCGGTTCCCGTTCTCCGGCACAAGCACTTTGTCGGAAAAGGGCACATGTTCCGGGAGACACGAGAACTCACTATAGTAACCGAACGTATCCAGCGCGGCATGATAGCCATGCCGCGGGATTACTATCTAGGCAAACTCTACGACAATATTGCAGACAAATCGAAGATCCGTTCCAGGAATGGAGTGGCCTCCTATACCGAGACTGAGGAGGGAGTAACGGTTGTGACAGAACAGGGCGAGACGATCACCGGCAGCATTCTGATCGGCGCGGACGGCGCACACAGCATGGTTCGGAGTCTCTTGGCTGATTCCCTCAAAAAGACAGATCCAGAGCGGTCAAAAGACCTCGTACATCCGTGGGTCACGAAGTACAAGGTTATGCTCGGCGCGTCTAAGAACGATGAACTGAAACCGCATATCGACCTCGGAACGGCCAATTCTTGTTACTATCGACGTGTAGGAGGCACATGCTTGTCGAGCGTCCCGGGGATCATCTACTGGACCATGTATGTCCCGCTTGAAAAGCCAACGAAGGATCGTCTGAAATTTTGCCGAGATGACCTAGAAGCTACAATTGCGGAATATGGTCACCTGCATATGGGTAGTACGTTTACGTACCAGGACCTCTGGGACAATCAGATTGCCACCGAGATGGTGCAGATGGAAGAAGGCATCGTTTGTACTCGATGGAATAACGGTGGCCGCGTGGTGCTCATTGGGGACTCAGTCCAAAAGGTAAGACATTCAAACCCGACCGATTACCCTGTGTATTGGAAAGGCAGATCTGACATCATCTGAAGGCAACGCCAAACCTGGGCATGGGAGGAAACTCCGCAGTGGAGGCGGTGTGCCATTTGATGAACGGGCTCGTGCCATTGCTAAAGACTAATCCCAACCCGTCGACGAAACAACTTGTTGAAGTCTTTGATCAATACGAAACCAAGCATCGGCCAAGGGGAGACCTAGTCGTCACCTTAGGTAGCTACGCGGTGCTGTTTGATACCCAGGAGACTTGGTGGCTGCGGCTGCTCCGGATGCTGCTCCGATGGATTCCAGACATTGCTCTAGCGCGTGCTTTCTTGGCTTATCTCCAGGGGGCACCACGGCTCGACTTCTTGCCAGATCCTGATGCCGGTAGCAAGTTCGCGAGTTAGGATTCGAGAGGGGCAATGTAATTTGGTTAGTGTAGAACCATAGTTCCTTTAACGTCCTTAGGCCATTCTGAATACTTACTCTAGATTGCTGGCAGGCCCTGAGCAGGAGACGGGCATTTTTATTCTTGAGTTGATGCTGGACGCACCACCAATAGACTAATATGCTTGGGAAATGTATGAACTTATATGTAGGATATTGGATTGTATGTTACGAGTGATGCTTTCGTTGTTCATACGCATAGACGTGCAGATAGTCTATAGTATCTATACTGGGGGGTTTTTCTGCAGTTGCTAGGCGTATTATGCATTCCCACCAAGTGGTTTAGTCACTGTTTCCCATGCTGAGCCCGACTGTCAGGTAAGTGGATGATATCGAGTGGGTTGAGTAGTCTTAGTGTCGTGATGTAGGACAAGAGAAATAGTTGAAACCCGGACCCCTCTCCTAATCTTCAGAGGACGTCTTTAGACCCTGCACGTTACTTATTTAATAGGAACGGCTTTAGGTTAAGATGCTACCGTTACAAACCGGTAGGCTAGTAATTACCCCCTGTCAGGGTCTAGATGCGGTACTAGGTATGTATTAGGATCAGAGCTACAAAGTGGGGCTACGAGGACGCTTTGTAGACATCGCAGTCGTTACCTGGGAGTCTATCATTATTTGGCCTATAGTTAGCGAACCTGCTGGTGCAGACAAGAGTATCCCAATTATTCTTGTGTAATCCTGATCCATGTATGTAAACTTGTGCAGAGATGTGACTTTCGTTCCTGCTAGTCTGGTGTCTTAGTAGATATTTAATACTTAGGTAGCTACTCTGAGATTATACTGTCATACTTCGGATGTGTATATTTCAACAACCCTGGTGATTTTACGGCTTCACGGCAAATAAGCTATCGCCCTTGTCCTTTAATCTCCTACAGCCAATCCCAGACCAGCTTAAGTAAATCAGTTCATCACTGTCGCAGGAACTTTTTCGAAGATGGTGGCATCATAAAATATTTTTCCCAACGTATGGAATACAACCCTGGATCACATAATCCTTGCGTCGATCGTTTAAACTGCCCTAGTTTGTTCTAAAGAGGTAACGCTTGTAGATGAGAAGCAGGTTATACCGGTCCGTGATTATGGCTCGTAAAAGATAAACAATCTACTAGCAGGGATTCTAATGAGTTGTGCCTTAAACGTTGTTAGCTGTTCGGATTCAATAAAAGTTGAAGAGCAAGGATTTACTATAGAAGCAGGATGATGATGATGGGACGTTGGGTGTCTTAATAAATTTACAAAGCTTTGAGCTCATACGTATTTCACTAGCTAATAAGTGCATAGAACTAGTGAGGTCTAAATTTTTTTTTTCCCCTACAGAATAGAACAACCTCTTTTATAGACATAAACACTTAACCGCGTAGCTTAGATTTCTTTTTCCCCATAACGCTTCTCTAGATGCCCCAGATTTAGTACATCCCGGTACATAGCTCTGAAACAGCTGCACGGAGAAGAAGAAAAATTCTGACCCTAATATACGACACGCACAAGCGTGGCATTGGGCGTTTCTTTGATTTACCCCAGATCATTGTGATGGGCGATCAATTTTCGGAGCGGGCTCCGTGCCAGTTTCTCTCTACAAATGGGTCATAACTGAGCTCGGGGACCAATACTGACGTAGGTCTTCAACAATCAATGGTTCATGAGAATGAGGAATAGCTAATATTTTCAATGACGTGGTTTTTGACAGGCAAAATAAGGACTCTTGATAAGGCATACTATGATAAATAGGGGCTTATATGCTTGGGGTTCGCATCGACGTATGTACGTATGTACAGCATTTATGAGAATGTTTTGCGGGTTAGGAACAGTGGACCTCTCCACCTGTCCCCTATTTACCATCAACCACTCGATAAAGTTGTAAAGGCCTATCCCTACACATACGTAATTGAAAGGGGGTCTAATACCTAAGTCTTTCGGTGAACTCTGCCCCAGATGTGGGACTTTGTTCTCAAGAAATGATCCAGGACTTCTATAACAATAGTTTAGTATGTATTAGCCTATTAGACCGTCAAGTAATTCTGACAACTATATATGCCTTCATGACCATAAATCTTAGCACGCTCAGCTAATCCATGTATATATATGACGATCCTCAGATGGCTAGCTTCGGATCCGGTGCGACGGACTTGGAATCAGATTCGTTACATGCCAAACCAAAGCAACGAGTTTCCTGGAAACATCAATGATCACCTTGCTGTGCAAACATGGCATTATTCTCCGCGGAAGTACAGTTAGTCTGCCTTCGTTGGTTAGTTTATAGGTACATAAATTATGTCGCGAATCCTGATACGAGCGCTTGTTCAACAACCTTGTAGGAGATCATGGATCCTTTCTTTGAGAAGATGGATTTCATCCGAAGACGGGTTATATGAACTTTAACATCGCTTTTGGACTAATCACCCTGTGGATTCCTACCAGAACTGTCTAGGTATCTAGGGACAAAAGACCCTGACTATTAAGGTGGTGTAGGAGCTAACAACCTATCCTAGACTGTTTACAGAAGACGTAGGAAAGGACATCGACAAAACACCTACCCCAGGGCACATCAGCTGTCACAATTTGTATTCTACATGAATGGGTAATAATATTTTTTGCGCGACAGTCTAGAACCATAATTGGAACCAAAGAAATATGGATGGAGGAACCTACACCCTGTTCGCACCGTTGTAAGCCTCCCGCTAGCGAATCACGTTAGTAGTTCAGAGATACCATCTGTGAGGCTTTTGGCACCAACAAATTGATGATTGAAGATTTATTGACAAGCCCAAGACTCAAAGTCCACAATATAGTAACCCAGCTGTTTTTAGCCACGAAGCTAGGTGTAGATATATTTGTAGAGATCGTATAGTTCTTACCCCTGCGAAGTGCATTGCTACGTAGTTCCACTAATGACACGATAAAAAGTTTAGTCACTAATATCACCCAAAACAAATTCCCACTAGTAGCCTTGCGATGATACTAAGTATATGCAGCACAATGCGTCTATAATCATTCGCACAGAAAATCTCACTAATTATGCGAGATTGGATACATCTCGCTACCAAATATATCTTTATCTAGGATTCTAGCAACTTTGCCTTCCTTAATCGCCTAAGTGTAGAAGCGGGATACATAGAACTTCTCTTCTATCCCATTGATAGTGCCCAAACTTGGAAAAGCCGGTCCAGAAGCCGCGGTAATCGAAACCAACATCCTATTAACTTGGGTACTAGAAGTCCATTGATTAATGGTGTTACGTTCATGATAAGTCCTCAAGTAGTACATGGATCATTTGTAAGTTCGGGATCTCAAGGGCCGGGCTGACAGGGGAGTATAAATTAACAATAATACTGGGACTCGCTTCCATAATCCTTCGTGGCTGCTATCCGTCAACCGGGACTTAGAAGTGCTACCTTATTTGAGTAAAGTGTTCAAACTACGGGGTGCACAGACACTAGTCAGGGACGGCACAGATTCTATACTCTGGTCCTGACAGCTACCTATACAGTATTATGTAAAAGCCTTTACAGGGTTTAAATAGATGGGTTCAGGAACTGTTCGCGCTAAGGTAGCTATCGTGTGATCCATATTCCAGAATATCCATCGAGAATAGCTGTGCCTGCTTGCGTAAGGGGGGAAATGACAGTTGAGAACATGTCATTCAGGGTTATAAACATTCGAAAACCAATTGAAGTAAAATTCTGTTGTTTTATAGGGAAAAAGTGTTATGCGCCTTAGCTTAGTGAGGCTTATATTTCAACAAATACATCTTTTCATATGGAACAGACGCAGACGCAGTCCTTATTTGATAATATCAATCCAACCCTGATGTGCTGTTTTATAGGTAGTTATGAAGTTAGCGAGAACGAATGAACTACATGTAGATAATGTAACTAGAAAAAGATAACTACCTAAGGTACTTGCGGTAGTCCAGGCTAAACCAAGGCCCATACTGACTTCGACACAAATAGTAGTTGCTTAGGTATGTTTCGATGATATCTATATCATACCGCCAACATGATTAAGCCGATCTCTTTATATCAGGATATATGTGATAGGACAATAATATCCTAACTAATGAGTTCTGCAACACTCCCTGAGTATTCCTCGTCTTTTGAAATCCTGGCTAACTTGTCTGTAGAGCTAATTGACCACAGTGAATCATCAACGTGCACGAGAACGTTGCTCGCTGAAGACAAATCTTCCTCCAGAGAATAGGGTAGATGAGCTAGGAATGTTTGTGGTTCAAGGACGGCAAAAGCTGGGTCCGAGATGGACCTATGTGTGCATGTTCCATCCCTCAGCATTAAATACGCTTTAGTTTTCAGAACATACTTGAAGTCATAGCTAGTTCTTTCTGACACCCCTTAAAGGACGTCTGAGCTGTTATAATCAGCGCCAGGTAAACAATAATGCATTGAGACGATTGAAGTACACTGAAGAATACTCCACCCAGGAGTCTCTGCCAACGATCCTGAATTTTCTCAGGACCCGTTCAAATCTCATTACTCATACCTATAGCCGGACCCGTATGTTATCTAGAGACTAGTACTATCGCAACGGAACCACTAGCCTCCTGTGATTGGATAAGGGGCAGAAAGGTGACATATCACATGAATACCTATGTTTCTCACATGAGGGCAGATCCGAGGCCCTCTCCAGCCTACAGTCTGCCTGACTGCATCTATGGCGGGCACAATACATGCTGCCTACTTCAGATTTTCTCGGGCAGGGCATGGAGCCGCGACAGGCGTGTTCGGGACAGTAAGCTCCCCCATCTGACATCCTTGGGGACACGCAGCCAATTATCCGGCAGGCATGGCCTTCGCAGTAACTGCTCCGCCCACAGCGCGAGTTGAGACACGGCCGCAGACCCCAAGCGCAGGCACCATGCCGCTCGCACAAGCCACCCGACCGCGGCGTCGGGTCGTAGCAGCTCCTCTGGACGCAGGTATGGAACCGGCAGCCGACGTGCTCGCGGTATGCGCCCCGGTCGTCGCTCCAGAACCGCGAGTTCGGGCACGGCTGGGCCTGGCACTCGTGGTGCGAGCAGTAGGCGCCCCTTGAGACCCGCGGCGCGCAGTGCTCGGCGGTGCAAGTGTGCTGGCGGCAGTATGGGCCGACGAGCACGCCGTCCTCGAGGACCTGCTCGGCGCAGCCGCCGAGCGCGCACGTGTGGGTGCGGCAGTAGCCATCGTGGCTAAGGGGCGAGTCGGGACACCCGCCCCAGCGGCACGCGTGGTTACTGTACTCGCCGATGAAATTCTTCCGCGGACGCAGAACTCTCCGTCTGTTATACGCGTCGTGATGATGAGCACTGCTGTCGAGTACCTCGATATCTGGCATCGGCGTCGACGGCCGCTCGTGCGACCGGTCTCTGTGTTTGGTGCAGTACCGTAGGCCCTGCTTCCGGATGGCGGGACACCCATCGCTGGCGCACTTGTGGGAACCGCAGTATCTACTCCTGTCGGCCTGGCCCCTTTCGCAGTCGCCGACCTCGCATTGGTGGCGGGGGCAGAAATTTGCGTGAGCTGGGCGGAGGGCTTGACATCCGTGTATCTCGCACTTGTGCCGTCTGCAAAGCGCACTTGACGATGTGATTCCGCGTGCGCAGTCCTTGACCTGACATATGTGGCCTCGGCAAAATTCGGACCAGATCTCACGGCGTCTCCCGCAGTCTTGCTGTCGACATGCGTGAAAAGCACAGAAGGATCTTTCGGTGCTGGAGAGCCTTGCGGCCACGCATGATACTTGCCGGCACTTGTGGTCTGAGCAATACCGTGAGGGACGGGTCGCGCGAGATCTGCACTCAGGCCATCGACAGCTATGTTTCGAGCAATAGATTTCGCCTTCTCCCGTTTCCCTGTGGCTAATACAGCTCTCTACATGACACTTGTGTTTCCGGCAGTAGCTGCTCGCCCCAATGGCACGCTTCTTGCAGAGCTTAGTCTCGCAGCGATTCGTTGCATGTGTTATCACTATCACAGGTACGGTCATTGGTCCCGGGGACGATGGTGAAGTGGTATTTCTCTGATCTTGAGGTACAAAGTGACGCTGAGCCCGGCGCTCGTCGCCCTCTGTGTAAGCTGGTGGCGGCGTGCCAGGCGTGCTAGGCTCTTGGGGAAAGGGAGAACGAAGAGGATTCTGTTCTCGTGATGTTGAAATGCGTCGTGAAGACATTCTAATAGGGTGAATATAAATTCATCTAGCAACGGACCAGCGCCAGCTAGCGTTACGTAGATAGACCTAGCTCAGCTGACGATACTGAGACGGCAACACGCACCCTAGTGACCGTGAGGAAGAAAGAAGCGGGAGAAGGTGCCTCGCCGAGTTTCCATATTAATCCCATATTCTGCAAGTAACTGGTAATTTATGTTATGGGAACATCAGTTGCAACCCGGATGCGGTCGTCGATGCCTATGTCGCTCCCATGGCATGTAATGTCCGTACCGGAGCAATGGGATAAGCCGAAGGACTATGTGAGATGACGCCGGAGCGAATACTAACTAGTTTTTGATATATGGAACCAGGCCATATCCAAGGTTAGTTTGTTGAGTTCATAGAGGGTCTACTAGCTGCTTAGTTCTGATGCCGCAGAATATTCTTTGTTACTTCAAGTATGTCTAACTGTACAACCCCGAGTCCCATGAGCCTGGTCGAGTTCCAAACTGCAAGCTCGAGCTTGAACTAACCAATAGTAACGACTTCCCGACCAGTTAACGATCTACTGAATTGACGTTTTCAGAAATAACGTGTCAAACCGCCTTATCATCGAGGCTGGCATACCCCTGAATAGACGTATGTTACACTACATATCATACTTCATACGTTATACTCATGCACGTTTTGAAACAGGAGATTTCGGGACTCTTTCTTTGTTTTAATTATTTGAGGTACCACTAGCACCTTAAGAACATTTCCCAGTCTTTATGGAGCTTCTACTAACTTTTACACACAGCAACTGATGGGTCGGGCTAAATAGGTCTTGCCATTAGTATGGAATAATAGTTAGTACAACGATACAAAGCCCCCGATTCAGAATCACTGCTGTTATAATTAGGTACTGCCATTTTGGGGTGATTTCCAATTCCGTACTACTTATTCTCCTGTGTCTGAAACATAATCATTATTGGCAGCCTAGGGTAATTGCCTACCTTTGTGGCTGTAATGGCTGTGAACGGTGTGCATCAAAGGGAAAACCATTCTTTGTGCCGTATTTGGGTAGGTAGATAACGGATCCCTCCGCACCCAGGTTCCCGTCCCATAGAGTAGGAGCTAATAGACTACTCATACAATCATTCCTACTTGCCTAAGGTACCTATCTATCTACCTATCTGGCGCGGGCATATGAGAGTGTTGTGCGTGACCCGATATCTGCAGTTTGACAACGTACAAATCCCCAACACCGCACCACCCAGGACCAACTCAAGACACCAACAAACGATGGCACCTAAGCGCAAACAGACCACCACCACCACCACCACTCCCCGCAAGGCTCGCAAGCGCGCCGCCAAATCAGACGCTACCACCACAGCATCTTCCCTGCTCTCCTCACAACCAGGCCCCCTCTACTTCTGGCGCCCGGCCACGGCCGGCACCGGTTTCCTCTCGCAGTGGTTCTCCCAACACCCCTTCCGCGACCGCTCGGACCCGCCCAACGGCTATGTCTACCCGACGGCCGAGCACTACATGATGCACCAGAAAGCGCTCCTCTTCAAGGACACCGAGATAGCCGCGCGCATCCTGGCCCCGGGGACGACGACGCCGCGCGTGGTGCGGACGCTGGGGCGGCGGGTGCGCGGGTTCGACGACGCCGTGTGGCGGCGCGCGCGCGCGGGCATCGTGCGCGAGGCGAGCTGGTGCAAGTTCAGCCTGCCCGTGCTGCCCGAGTCGGGAAAACCCGAGAAAGCGGAGGAGGGGGAGGAAAACGCCGCGGATGGGAGCGACAGAGTCTGGAAACTAAGCGACGCCGCCACGGCGCAGGAGATCCGCGCGCCCAGCTTCCGGGCCGTGCTGCTGGCGACCGGTGACCGGGAGCTCGTCGAGGCGAGCCCATACGACAGGACCTGGGGCATCGGGTTCTCGGCCAAGAACGCAGAGCAGAGCCGTGAGAAGTGGGGGTTGAACCTGCTGGGAAAGTGTCTCATGGAAGTGCGAGAAGAGTTTCGGAAGGAGGATGAGGAAGCTAAGGAAGCCAAGGAAGCTAAGGAAAAGAAAGAAGAGGAATCCAAGAAGGAGGAGGACGAGGAAGTTAAAGAGGAGAAAGAGGAGGAACCTCTGCAAGAGAATGGAGAGGAAGCTAAAGAGCAAGAGGAGGAAGTGAGTGAGGAGAAGAAGGAGGAGGAAGTTAAAGAGGAGAAAAGCGAAGAAGTTAAGGAGGAGGAAGTAGAGGAAGGTAAAGAAGAGAAGGGGGATGAAGCCAAAGAAGAACAGGAAGAGGAAGTCAGGGAGGAAACGAAGAAAGACGAAGTTCAAGAGGAGAAAGGGGAGGATACAGTAAGCGATGAGAAGACGGGGGAGTAAGGAGGCACTCAGTGAAAAGGGTTAAATAGCAGCTAGTAGTCGAGGTGAGGACTATTCCTTACGAGATTGCCTAAGCATTTAGTGATATAATATAATATATGTTCCTTGATGTGATTATAGGAATCTTCTCCCTTGGATGGAAAGGGGGGGGTTGAAACGAGAAGATTGCGTCAAATCGTCTCAAGCCAGGCCGCGTCCTGTGTTTGTTTAAAGTCTAATTGCGCGATAGCAGCTCAAGACCTAGCAATGTGGTAAGAAGTTAGTGAAATCAGAATTGTCACGAAAGTTTTAGGGGTTAGGCTGAATATGTCCAACTGCATTAGACTAGATGGGGTCGAGAATATCGACCACACGATGTAGCCAGTTGCCTAGGCATGTTAGGGTGAGTAGATAAATACATTGCTGTCCATGTTTGATGTGAAGACAACCAACCCATTATGCACCATTTTTTGGGTTTCTCCATCAAACATACCTAGTACCGTGGCATGATGCATGCATGCCATTCAATGCCTTAAACAAAGGCCCTAAGAGTGGTGTTTTGAGATCGACTGCTACGATCTCCAAGCCTGTTCCTTCTGCTTCCACGCCGTCATGTGTTGTACAGCTAATAAAACATATGTATAAAGAGACTACGCCAGCGAGGGAATTGCCATCATAGTTCGCTTATATGTAGTCTCTGCCACTCTTCTGCATTTCAATTAATCTCCACCCTCTTGTTTCGGGGTTATTGACGTCTTCGGGTACTCTGGTGATGCCGATTGCGTATGTGACAAGTTGGACTTTATCTTCCATACCGGCCGCAAGCTCGTTGGTCTTGGCATTTCGATATACGTGGACTTCCTGTGTCCGGCAAGTGATGATGAATACTGGAATCTCGCCTGGATCAAGCATGCGAGCTCTCAAGATATCCACATGCCGAATATCCAGTATACGCCCATCCGACTTCATTCCGGCTTGAAGATATTGCTTGGTGAGGGCTTCGTAAACAGAGTATTGGGCGGCCGAAAGCCACAACTTCAAGGTCTCCACATCACCCTTAACATACGCGTCAAGAACTTCTGGCAAGATATATTCACGCAGTTCCTGCAGAAAAGGCTCAAGTTGGAAATTGGGGTCCATCGATCGGAATTTCCGAATGACCATGGCAGTCTCGTTCTCGGCGAAGAACCCGGCAATCCGATCTGTGATACTCCGTGCCGTCGAAACTAATGGGTTCTCAGACTCTTGATACACACTTTTCATGTTGAATAAGCCCTGGACAAACTTGTTCTGGTCCCGGAAGTCACGCCACGCTTCTTTCCATGCAGCGTCTTTGTGGAGCGTGATATTGGTGCCAGCGCTAGGCGTAATTAGTAAAGAACTATGGCATTCCGACCCAAGACTGGTGCACTTACTTGGGATCTTCAACTATCGGCTCGTCTTTGCCGTGAATGGAGGCAGCGTTCTTTTCACGCAACTCCCGAGCTTTTCTTCGTTCCTCCTTCTCAACCCAGCCACCATACCTCGAACTACTGCCATCATCAATGACATTCTTAACGTTCTTGTATGCCTCCGTCTCTCGGATCGGCTTTGTGGCCTTGTCAAGGACCTCCCCAGTCAGATTGGCGCCCTTCCGAACGCCCTTCATGACAGGAGTGTCCCAAGTCCACGCAGCACCCTTTCCAATAGTCGCAGCCGATGTTTTCAAAACTCTACCAGCCGTGGACGAGACCGCGCCGGTAGTATTCTCATAGGCTTGTCTGGCGCGACGGACGGATTCGCTCTCGGTGAACTGGTGGGCAGAATCGGCCAGCTGCTTGGTAGAGTCATTCCATTCTTTCGACGCTTTGAACTCGGTTTGCATAGTCTCCATAAAAACCTGCCATGGTGTCTTGTCGCCATGTGGTGGAGGCGGGGGCAGGTCTTCCTTTTTCTCCTCCTTCTTCTCGCTGCCTTCTGCTTTCTCACCGTCTCCTTGCTGCTTGGCCTGCTCTTCCGACGGGCCTTTTGTTTCTGATTCTGCTTCTGGAGATGCCTTCTCAGATTTCTCTTCCGAGTTTGCGGATTTGGAATCGGCTTCGGAAGATTGTGCAGCTTTTTTAGCTGGGTCTTGGTGCCATCGCGATGTCTGGTGGAAGCTGCGCAGCGATATCGTAGCTATGGTCTCTGGAAGAAAGGGGGATCGGAGGAAGGGGAGTGCAGGAGTCGAGAATCTATAAGAGGCTAACAACGTAGGATTGCTTCTGGCCGAGATTTGTACATTTCCGCCATTGGACAGTAACCGTCTGTAGGCTGGGGACCTGCCGTAGGAATAGACAGCCAGTGAAGGCGTCCGTAGAATACTAGAGGGTGCAGTTCTCGCCCCTTGCCGTATGGTACTCATGTTGGAGAATTGTATGTCTGAGTCTCCAGACCCAGAAGGCTCGGAGTGTTTGGGAAGGATGGCAAGCCAGGGAAGAAAACAAGAAAAAGAAGCTTACGCAGGAGGAAAGAATTGAATATCGAATGCGACTTTGACGAAGGCGGGCGAAACCGGCAAATGGAAAATAGAAAAAAAAGTCGGGGATGGCAAAGTGACAAAAGGAGGGGCCAACTGACCGACCGCCGATCGCTACCTTAGTAGTACCTAGCTTCAACAGCTCGGACCACTTCCAAGGCTCGGCGGATCCGATCTGCAGGTCTCGAAATATTCCGTTAGAGATTTTGAATTTGTACTAGAGTATCGGCTTTAACCACCACAACTACCTACAACCACTAATACCACCAGATACTGCAGCATCCAATTGCACAGAAGTCATATGCTACCAGAAATAAGAATAAAACCCCAAACAAAAGAAAACTAATGACTCAACGATGAGCCGGTCCGCGAGTCGCCTACTGGCGACCACAACCTCACAATTGTCCTCCCTCTCCCACCGCACACCCACCGGTCTCCAAGCCGTCCGACACTTCTCGCAAACATGTAGACAGCAAGACGGCCCCGAAAGACCAATCTCCCTCCTCTGGGGTCTCAATCGCAACCGGCAATCGAGCGCGCCCGCCCCGCCGCCACGAGATTCTGGCATGTCGGACCTGGATCGCATCCTGGCCAAGGACCTGGTGATGGACACGATGGTGCGGTCGCGAAATCAGGCCGCGTACAACGACTTTGACGCGGAGGGTGCGGACCAGGGCCCGCCGTCCGAGCCGTACCACCTGCACTTCTACTCGCACAAGCACAACTCGCACATCACCGTGACCCGGCCGGACCGCGGGCCCATCATCTCCCTGTCGGCGGGGAACATCGGGTTCAAGAAGGCCAAGCGCGGCACCTACGACGCCGCCTACCAGCTGACGGCCTACGCGCTCGACAAGCTCAACCAGATGGGCATGCACCGCGAGATCAACGAGCTCGAGGTCGTCCTCCGGGGCTTCGGCACCGGCCGCGAGGCTGCTGTCAAGGTCCTGCTCGGGAACGAGGGACGCCTGCTGCGTGATAAGATCATAAAGGTATCGGACTCTACCAGGATCAAGTTCGGTGGTACACGGAGTCCGAAACCGAGGAGGTTGGGTTGACGCTGCCGTCGAGTCTTTTATGTTGTTGTTTTGCTCTGGAGAGAACTGCAGCGAGACTGAGACAGCTATAGTAACAATACGTGGTAGCAAGCTGCAAAGCCGGCTAAACAGGATTTGTATCATATGCCATACTCGTTAGGCGTGTACACATGTACAATATCATCAACATCATCAAAGCAAACCGCTGGTCATCCCATCCGCCAATCCATCCAATTTTACATCATTTGGAACTTCAAGTCCCAATAATGTCATGCTGTAAGCTCCCAAGTTGAAAAGAACGCATATGGTATCAACCGAGTAGACCCGTCAACACCCCAAGAGAAAAAAAGAAAAAAGGACTCCAAGCCACCATGTGAACGCCGTGAATGCAGACCACATTTAAACCTATTCCTTTCTTAGCTAGAAGAGTCATGTCCTCCCACTTTGAGGCGCTCTCTCCGCGGCGGGTAAAGGTCGCCCGCTAGAATCGCGAGCTGGGCTTTTCCCTTTACCACTTTCGCCTTGTTGCCGCTCTTCCCCCTCTTCTGCGTTGCTGTCTGCAGTGGCAAGTCGCTTTGCATCGTCTTGTCGCAACATTCTCGTATTCTCGTGAACATCTAATTCGTCATCGTCTTCAAGAAGCTCTCCGTCCGCAGTGTCGAAGTCGGGAGGCTCGATCCACTCCTTGGGCACGACGCATGGCAGCGCGACGCCAATGCTCGCCGCGCGGTTGAGCCAGCCCGGTCCGGGCCTACCGGTGAGCTTCTGGCAGAGATAGCTAGTGAAGTGATTGCAGTTCTTGGTGAGCAGGTTGTAGGCAGTGCCGTCGAATTCGTCTGAGGCGCGGCGGACGATGGCATCGATCTCGACCTGGGTCGCGAAGGTAAAGCCGTGCAGGATCTCCGTCTTGAAGGTGCCACCCGGCGGTTCCGTCCGCGGTCGTGTCCAATATACACCGGTAACGCCGCGCTTATCGTGACCACCGTAGGCGTACTCCTTGCCGTTAATCACGACTCCCGAGTGTAGCAAAGAGGCACCCATAGTCCAGAGCACCGAAGATAGGCGGCCGGGCTATTGGTTGACGGCAGCGACTGTACGTTAGTTCATCGTGCATATTCATGAGTGGATCAGCGCAGCTCCACCTTCCAGGAGCTACAGGCTAAGAGCTGCTTACCGGCAACAGATCGTAGACATTGATGACGATCTCAGTCCTCGTCAGAGAGAGGGTTGACCTATGCGATTGCCTCGACGACCGCCTAGATGAAGGCTTTTTGGTTGACATTTTTGCCACGAAAGTTACCGAGATGCGAGCGAGTGAGGGATATTGAAAGCAATGATGACAGATGGGGTCAGTGACGGGTCCGGAAGTTGGCGGGGAAGATGTATTCGAACTGCACGATGAGGCGACAAGAATAACAATATCAGGTATACAGAAAATGGGAGGAGTCGTAAACAGACAAGTGGGCAGCTAGCAATGCAGGATATCTAGGAGGATCAATGGCTCAGATAGCTGAGACTGTTGGTTACATAGAAACAAAAGCCTGGACGAGAGGTTGAGAGGATGCATGAAGCAAAGGATCAGCTGTGGCTGAATCGAGCTGAACAAATGAACGAATGCGGGACACGAAACCCGGCCCCAGTTGGGCGGATCCTTCCATGAACCAATCTACGTTGGCTGTGGAAAGTGGGAAAGTGGAGCAGTAAGACCTGTTTCTGGACCGTGTCTGGACCCGACACCAGCCACAACCAAGCTATTGTAGCAGCCACAGTAGGAGGTGTGACGACAAGGCGGAGAAATAGTTGGAATGGGCCCGCTAGGTAGGTTCCATACCTATGAAGTAAGCGGGGTAATGGAAGGTTATGTAATTCAAAAGTACTTAGATACCTAGGTACTACCTGATACCTAACACGGTAAAATGGAGGTTCCGGCCGCCGGCGCAGTTAATTTCGTTACAACCCACTTCGACGGCAAGCATTTTTTTCTTCTCACTTGCCCCTCCAAGGACAGGTCGAAAGACGTGCAGGACAAGTCAAAGGTCAACTTCGAGTACGGAATATCCGACGAGGTCAGCCTTTGACCACCAAACAAATCTCACCCTGTCACGGTCGTAGACTCGAACAAAATAATTATTGCTTTTGTTTGACGAGACCCCGACTATTATATTCTACGGCTGGTCCCCCAGCCCAGAAAAGTCCACCACCGTGTCTCATCTTTT
Source organism: Biscogniauxia marginata (assembly GCA_022695795.1). Taxonomy (NCBI): domain Eukaryota; kingdom Fungi; phylum Ascomycota; class Sordariomycetes; order Xylariales; family Xylariaceae; genus Biscogniauxia; species Biscogniauxia marginata. The sequence continues at coordinate 241,176 of MU404069.1, forward strand.
CTTCTCCATTTCTTTCGCTTCTTCGCTCCCGCGCCCTTTTCTATCACTCGCAGCTAGCTCTGCCTTTCCCTCCTTTCCACTCGCCGCCCCAGTGCCTAGTCGCACCACTGTCCATATTACTATCCGTACCTACGCCAAGCGCGGTGGACGCAAGATGCCTCCCAAGAAGCAGGCTGCCGAAGAGAAGATCCTCCTGGGTCGTCCCGGCAATAACTTGAAGAGTGGCATCGTTGGTCTAGCCAACGTCGGCAAGTCGACATTGTTCCAGGCTATCACCAAGTGCACTCTCGGTAACCCGGCCGTGAGTCAATCGAGCCCTCTGTCATCTGGATACTTGGCTGATTGGACACGAGTAGAATTTTCCATATGCCACTATCGACCCTGAAGAGTCCCGTGTCCTCGTACCCGATGAGCGTTACGACTGGCTGTGCGAAAAGTACAAGCCCAAGTCTAGAGTACCCGCACACTTGACTGTCTACGATATTGCCGGTCTGACCAGAGGCGCATCGACTGGTGCTGGCCTGGGCAATGCCTTCCTGTCACACATTCGAGCTGTCGATGCCATCTTTCAAGTCGTCAGATGCTTCGATGATGCCGAAATCATCCACGTCGAAGGCGATGTCAATCCCGTCCGAGATCTGGATATCATTGCAGAGGAGCTGCGGCTAAAGGATATCGAGTTCGTTGAAAAGGCGATCGAGAACTCCAAGAAGAAGACCCGTATGGGCGGCCAAAGTCTAGAGTTGAAGAAGGCCAAAGAAGAGGAGGCCACAATAGAAAAGATTCTCGCGTGGTTGAAGGATGGCAAGGATGTTCGGAAAGGCGCATGGGCGCCTAAGGAGGTAAGACAGCAACTTTCTTTTATCTTTTCTGCTTTTCCCTTGAATGATGAACAAGGGCCATAGCGCCTGAACTAATCCCAGCTCTTCGAATGCCTCAATAATACAACGCAGAGTGCATACTGAGATAAAAAACACATTCTGATAATACCTTACTACCCTTTAATCGTGCTGTAGATTTCCACGTGGAATCCATTGGGCTAACTTTATCGTCAGGTCGAAGTAATCAACACACTTTTCCTTCTCTCCGCAAAGCCCGTGGTCTACCTGGTTAATCTGTCAGAAAAGGATTACACCCGCAAGAAGAACAAGCATCTTGCTAAAATTGCCGAGTGGATGAAGGAGCATGCTGCTGGCGATCCCATCCTACCCATTTCGGTGGCCTTCGAGGAGCGCCTCACGCAATTCGAGAGCGAGGAAGCCGCTGCCGAAGAATGCAAGAACCTTGGAATTGAATCCGCGCTACCCAAGATTATCACCACGATGCGTAAAGCATTGAATCTCATCAGCTTTTTCACTACTGGCACTGATGAGGTAAGGCAATGGACAATCAGAACAGGCACTAAGGCACCACAGGCTGCCGGTGTCATTCACACCGACTTCGAGAAGACTTTTATCCAGGCCGTTGTCTATAACTTCAACATTCTAAAGGAACTGGGCGATGAAGCTGAAGTCAAGTCTAAGGGTAAGATCATGACTAAGGGGAAAGATTACGTAGTTGAGGACGGTGATATCCTACTGATCAAGGCTGGTGCCGCCAAGGGCTAAGGATCCAGTATCTACTGATTCGGTCTGATGAACTTAAGAGTTGATACCATTGCTGAGATGACATGATAGACAATCTCTTGATGAGGTCTAAGCCCTGCAACCACTGCGTACGTGTCTTGTCGTAATAATGTGACGTGGACGGTGGCTTGAAGTACGTGAACCCATTATGCATGCGACTAGCGCTATTTCATATTCATACCTAGAGTCCGGTTCCCTCGACACGGGACTATTATGATCACACATCTTTGAGATATCCTACATGTTCCACCTCATGCCTACCTCTTAAGGATGGGGAAATGTCTTAGGTCTAGTTGGCTCGCATCCCTCGGACTTCACAATCGCAAGAATAGCAGCACTTGAATCTGAAGGGACAACCCTTTCTTTTCGTCTTCTTTCGCTTACAAGTATTGTCACGTGCCTGTTACTCTCAAATACAGGCTTAGGAGCAAGCTAGGGGAAGATAACAAGAACGCGTCTCTTCTTTGCTAACGATGTCCCTTTCACATACTTCAAACTGATACGCAAAAAAAAAAAGCCTTACCCTCCTTCTCTTCCTCTTCAGAGTGGCGATGTAGTGGCCTCCGCCACGTTCCAGATGTGGTTCTTGTCCCCCGCGATACACTGCCAGATGACGACCTGGGTGTTGTCCCGGACGGCGCCCATGTACAGATCCGCGCAGAGTTCTGTGAGATCTCGTCAATTATCATACGATACAGTTGGGCTCTAATTATATGCAGGTATATATATATATAAGGCATGGAAAGAGGGAAAGCGGGGAAAGGGATAACGGGGCTGTTGCTTACGCGTGCCCGTCTGGTCTAGCACGATCTGGCTGTCCGCGTTGTAGAGCCAGTTCTGCGACGCCTGGCCCTCGACGCAGTCGGCTACCGTAAGGGGACTGCCGTTGCTGCGGCCTAGGGTTGGCGGTGGGGGAGGTTAGCGTCTAGGTTGGATGATATATACGGTACTCCTGACGAGGTAGGTACTGGGCATTGGGGTGTGATAAGGCCTTGTTACGCACCGGTGCCCGCGTCCAGACACAACGTCGTGTTTGCGAGCTGAATCTTGGTGCTCCCTTCTTTCAGGTACCACTGCTGCTCGATGCTGTCGCTGGCGCTCATGCTGGAGGGAGGCCAATGTTTTCGTCAGCTAGGGCGAGAAACGCTATGCAGATTATAGTGCATAGATTTTTTCTAGAGGGTTGTAGGGACAGACGAACATCACGATACTGCTTCCAGCTTTTACAGGAGCTGCGGGCTGGAGTACGAATTGCTCGCTCCACGCCGTGCTGATGGTTACCTGTTGGTACCCCTCGGGGGCCTGCGCGAAGCAGGTCGCCACTGCGAAGGCGAGCGTGAGTAGAGAGGAAGAGAACATCTCGGCTTCAGTCTTTTCTGTGTATGGAGTATTGTTTAGGTGGTTCAGGAAACGGCAGAGGATTGAAGCGCGTGTAGGTAGCGGGCACTTATATGCGTGCCGTCTTCTGGCGGCTAATATACCCCGTTGTGCGTAGCATCCTAGCAGCAAAGCTACTGCTCCGTGGTGAAGAGTGCCGTGGGGAGTCAGTCAATCCGAGACCCATGATATTTCGGAAGGACGGTATTACAACTATTCCATCGACGGCTACCATAGGTTTTCCCGTTTCGTCGTTGACAGTAAATTATCGACACAAAAGGACACCAATCGTGTGCGGATCATTATGCGTGTCAATTTCGTTTCTTGGCCTGCAGTTGGTTAGGTTCATTCGGTTGGAGAACAGGCTGGAACGGATGAAATCGTGAGTTTATATTTTTGCCCGTGGAGAGCTCCTACCCCTTGTCAATGACAATTCCCCCCCTTTTTTTACACGCTGGGAAGATATGGATGCGGGAGAAATTGTAGAATGAAGAAACCTGTTGCCTTAAATAAACCATCGACTATGAAGACAAGTTAGATCCTTATCCTATTTAGTCTACATGAATATAATTATAGATTATATAGTTAGTATAGCCATTTTCATCTTAGAATAGCTAACGGGTAGCTTGATTTATATCTTCAGACGAACACGTAGGTGGAAGTATTATGGTGTATTATTATGGAGTTATCTCAAGTTATGGTCATTGCTTTTCAGATAGGGCAACAACTAAACGAGTGATCGAATACGGTGATGTGCGTATTAGAGATAGCAATAATGAAAGGTCCCTTGCTTTCAGTTATTATCGGACCATCATACACGCATTGGATCTCTCTAGATATGATGCCCCAATCCCTCATCCGCCTTTATCACAGATGGATTCCCTCCTGGCCTAGATCGTGCTTGAGCTTCATAGCCTCGTGCGATATGGCAACCAACTCGCGAACCGACATGTTCATCAATTGTTCCGCCATAACGTCGGCGTTTTCTTTCGCTATACTCTCCGGGGTCTCGCCCATCTCTTCCCAGCCTTTGGCTGCCTCCTGGACCTCATCGGCGTCTAGGGGGTTGATGCCAAAAGTCCTTGCTTTTATCATGAAATTGAGAACCTGTGCTGTGATTCTTATGAGATTGCCGAGCTGGCCTCCGAGGGGCGTCGCTCCTGGGTAGGTCTCTTCAAACGTGCTGGTTGCGAATGTCTCTGGGTCATATTCTTCCTCCCCCTCCCCCTCTTCCTCCTCCTCTTCCTCTTTCTCATCTTCATCCTCTTCCTCGTATTCTACTACTACTTCTTCAGAGTCATCGCTGCTGCTATCTACGGCTTGCTGCGTGTATAAATATTCCTCTAGGGGTGTAGAGTCGGTGTCTTCTTCTTCTCTCACTACCTCCTTTGATTCAGGCAATTTATAACTGGATTTCAGTTCTTCCTCTTCTTCGTCGTACTCGTCTACGGGTTCCAGTGTAGCAAGAAGCTCGCTTTGAAGTGCGTCGTCAGGTCCTTGTTCATCCGATAAGGATCCGTCGCTGTTGGATTCGCTTGTTTCAGCCTCTGCGTTGTCGGTATCTACATTAGGCGAGTATACGTCCTCCTGTATGCCTCGCAAGCGTTTCGCGAATACTAAGTCTGGGGAGGACTGGGAGTCTGGTAAGGGACGTTTGTGTGCTGACATGATGATCGTCTGCTGTGGTGGTGTAGATGGACACTGAAATAAAGAGGTTGTTGTAAGCTACGCAGCGCAACCAGGAGCGACTATAACATATTACAATTATACGGATAGTTATCCTGATATTTCTTTATTTCTTTTTACAAATCATAATGGGTGAAGATGTCTTGATATAATCTTCTCTGCCTACATTATCCGCTTGCGGAGTTCTGCTGCCTTTTTCTGGATGCAGAAAGACACAGCTGAGACAATGAACATTATCACCTCACGCTTTCGCAGAACATGGTAGAAATTCCGGGCAACTTCCTTCGGCGCCCTTTGTTTCTTGTCTCGGAATAGGCATTCCAGAAACCACCCACTAGTGTTTGCATCTAAATCAAAACACGTTTAGTCTCCTTAATGACCTTTTCTCTTAGCCCTTTAAGCCCGACTTGTACATTTATTTGCAATCGTGCTCAATTCGGAGACGTGTGAAATATGTTATGACTACGAGGCCTGATGTTGTTAAAACTACAGAATCTAGATTCAATTTCAATTTCAGAATAATGCCGCATTTATAGGCAACAAGTCATTAATTATTTAGGACCTACATAATAACATCGAGGCAGCTGCACTCGATACAAGTCTATGTCGAGATAGGAGGCTAGGCCTCTGCTATATAGTCCCACATACGGCCTCATATATATATATATATAGGCTTCGACTACCTAGGTAGGTATCTAGACTAGACTTACCCTTAGATTAGTAATACACTTCATCAGATCCTCATATCTTCGTCCCATCTCGCTAGTCTGAACATGAAGAATACAAGAATCAAACTGTCTTATTTAGTCAAATAATATCACCAGCGCTATTATCAACCCCCGAGTTTCATCTCCCTACACATACGCACGTGTAATTCTTAGCGTAGCGTTTTAATTTAAAATCTCAACGAAATGATGTTTGCTAGGAAATGTTTGAAGCTGAAGGAGTTAGCTAGAACCTTTACCTGAGTTAAGTTCACTAGCCAGGCAAGGGGGGGAGGGATAGAGGTCTAGCTTAAACCTTAATCCGGCCTTCGAGGTTCTTTATCTCCTCAGATTGGCTATAGAAGTGTCAGGACTAACATGATTAGTCTAAAGTCTATCTAAAACCATACCACAGTCATGTAAGGATAAAAACTTCAGGCTATGGCCTGATAAGGGCTTAACAAACAGCCTTGCTTCAAGGCTTTAGCCCCAAGGGGGGTTGGGTTAGAAGGTACTTGATTAAGGGTGGTAGCTCACTGCAAACGAAAGGGGGGTCTAGGGGGATCTCCCCCGGTACCTTAATAATTGTAGGAATTGAGAATAAAATGCTAATAAAAAAGTGAAAGTACTAATACTGCGATGACTAATGCTGTAATAATAAGTATGAAAGGCATTGCCTTGATTCGAGCGAAGCGAGGCTTGGGGGGGCTGGGGGCTGGCTCCCATAGTGATGATGATGATGATGATGAAATTGTTTATGTCCGGAGGACGGGAACTATCTACCTATGGGTATCATGCTGACCATTTCCAATCGCGCGGCAATGGCGCATAGGACGACTGGAATACCTCATAAGGGGCCCCCATAGTAAAGGGGGGGCGTAAGTCAAAAGGGCTTGCACTCTGACTTTCACCGTATTGAAGTTATGGGAAATGTTTGCCAGCAAACATTTCCCTTAATTTCAGTATGTCCCAGGCTTACAGGGCATTTTATTTCTTGAAGACCCGAACGATGATTTTGTGGTTGCCTGGGTGTAAGTGTGACTGATGCTATGCGATCCCCGCATGGAATGGGTTTGCCTCACGGTTACATGCAATGAAAACATCTTCCCTTCCCTTTTCTTCTCTCCTCTCCTCTTCTCTTCTTCTTTTTCAATCACTCCCATCATCATTCACACTCATATCAACTTCGATCAAGTCTATCACGGTGTATACGAGGCGCAATTACTGCAACGCAATTGCGACGCCGCTTTGATACAATCGCTGTGAGAATCGATAATATGAGGAGAGCTGAAACATCGCGGCATGCTGGAGCTGTTGCTCGAGGCACGCCAGCGAGACGTCCAAACGATTTGCAGTTGCCACTCGCGATTGGATTTCTCCAGAATCCTGACCAGGTGAACGCTCAATTAACATCCCCACTGTTCTCAAAACTGCCGGGAGAGCTACGGGAGTCTGTCTGGAGCTTCGCACTCACGCCCTACGAGGACCTCGATAATCTCTATGCCCTGGACCAGCGTTATGCAAGACCAGGACAAACTGCACCACTGCGTGTCGCAGTAGGCTTACTTCTTACGTGTCGAGCGATTTATATCGAAGCCTTTCTCGTCCCCTTTCAAAACATCCCAATAGCGATCTTTGATGGGGACCGCGAGGATGTGCCACCCCCAAACCCACTTCAGTGTACATCCACAAATTGGACACAGCTGCGCAAGTTAAAGCCTTGGCAATTCGCTCAGATCTCCTCTGTAGAGTTGACTGTGCAGCAGGTCATGCTGGAAGGTGGTAAGTTTAGCTTGGAGAGGACGCTATAGGAATTGCAGAGAAATTGCACGACCTAACTGACTGCGTTTATAGGTGCTATCGAACGAGCATCTCGCTTAGTTGGGGGCAAAAGTCGACACGCCGGATATGAGGCTAGAAATTTCACAATTGCAGGCTATGCATCCTTTGCAGAGCCTAAGGATCTCACATCTGCTCAAAACCTTGGTGACAATGAAAACAAGGCACTGCCCATGGACAATATTCTTGTGGGCAAGAAGATCACACATTTGACTATACGCATGTCACGCACCGACTGGTGGACATGGTCAACTGACCCTCGATATGAACAACAAGACCCTTCCAAACGACTCCGTCTCGAACCAATGATCAATACAACCTTGGCCACGTTTTCAGCTATGGGGGCCGGTTACCAGGCACGCAGAGCAGGACAGGATCCCGACTTCGAACTTGATGATTTCGAAAAGCAAGGACGTTGGGGCATGCACTTTGCAGAGTTTTTTCCAGACCTCCAAACACTTGAGCTGGTACTAGAGACATTCGCACCGAAGCAAGATCAGCTCGAGTCGGTTGTAGAGTGTGCTAAACTTTGGACGTTTCCGCTCAAAGACGGGCACCACTTGAGATGGAACGGCAAACCAGAGTCGACTATCCGATGGGAAGGCGCTAGTAGATACCATTATGGTGAGTATACGGCGTGGATCTGGAATTGCAGTAGACGGGAAGCGTCCAGGGACGAGAACGTCCAACTATGGAGACAAGCACGAGAAAGCAGCGATCAACCTCGCCGTGGACAGGTATTCGTCATGAAGACACTAGTCTTCGAACGACAAAGGAATTCAGACTACGAACCTCCCTCAGAAGTGTAGTACCTACCACACGCATGAGGGGTGCTGGCATAGGGAGCAATAGGCCTACAGTACTAAAGTAACATGCCATTGTTGTTGATTGCAGAATGTTTGTTTAGAGATATGAATAACAATGTTTTACAAAATATGAGTGAGCAATATTGATACGAAAAAAAAAACAGGGGAATCCATGTTCGGGAATTTCATATACTATCCAGGTATATAACCAGTGTCCACCACAGTTTTGTCTAGCCTTAAGCCCCTAGACCCCCTAGGTACCGTATCAAGTGCATTTTTAAAGGGCCTTTTAAAATTGATTTTTCTTAAGGTGGGTAGTTATAATTTATTACAAAGTTCATTATAACTTGTTTATTTATATATTAAAGTACTTTTTACTAAAATTTCTAATTTTTAATATTTTATATAAATTAAAAAGCTTTTTTTTAATTATATAATGATTAATAATAACTTATTTATATTTATAACTCTTAGTTTAAAAAAGGGCCCGTGAAAGCATTAAGTAGTAATTACCTTATAATATAAACTAGAAAGGTAAGTTGACGTTAACGGGCTATTAACGGCCGTAAAAGATTTGTCAAGTGATTCAAGGTTTCAATACAGCCACGATAAATAAACTTGGTGGCTGCAGTTCAATTGGGTTCGCTCTATATAAGCCTCTACACCGACCTATCCTCTACAACAATCTTACATGCTCAGGTTGCTAATCAAATTCCCCATCACACTTTACGACAATTCAGCTATTTACATCTTGGCATGTGCCAGATTGCGAGTCCAACGAGTATATTGTGACTTCTTATTCAACTCTCAACTCTAGGACCATGGATACGTCCCTACCTGACGACTTGGACAAAAGTCCCCTTGCAATGGCGCATGAGACTGACCTAGTTCAGTACGAATATCTGACATTCTCGACTGACTTGTCAGGTCTCATGCGTGACGCTGCAGCTCAAGACAAGACGAAATCCGAAAATATATCCCACGGTCCATCTAGGCCGCCTTTCCCTTCCTTGACACAGTATTCCGACCCTCAAAGCTGGTCCCCTCGGCGCAAGGCGTTTGTTACTTGGCTATCGTGCTTCTCAACCTTTGTCACGACATACACTCCAGGGGCTTACGCGGCTGGCCTGCCCCAATACAAAGCGGAATGGGGTATAAGCGACATAGAGGTCTACGCTGGCATCACTGTGTTTACGATACTCTTTGCCTTGGCGCCTATGTTTCTAGCTTCGTTCTCCGAGCTGATGGGTCGGCGGCCACTCTTCCTAGTCGCCGGGGTTGTCTATGTCATAAGCCAGATCGGCTCTGGCGTGACAGCATCGTTTGCAGGCCTACTCGTCACTAGAGCGCTTGCTGGAATTTCTTGCTCAGTCTTCAGCACAGTAGTGGGAGGTGTCATCAGCGATATATACAAGACTAAGGACCGCAACACTGCCATGGCAATTTTTTCTGGCGCCGCACTCTGCGGAACGGGAATCGGGCCCTTGGTGTCGGGGGTCATTACGGAGCATCTGAGCTGGCGATGGATATACTATGTTCAAACGATAAGCTGTGGCATTGTCGTGATTGCACTATTCGCCTTCTTTCCCGAGACTCGCGGGAGCGTATTACTGAGCCGAAAGGCCGAGGCGCTCAACACCTGGTGCAGTAGTATCCAAGACTCATCAACCCCCGGCCGTGTGCATTGGAAAGTCGCAGGCGACGAAGAACGCCAGTCTCTTGGTCGCATAGTCAAGACGTCGTTCCAACGTCCGATCCACCTTCTCTTCACGGAGAGCGTCGTTTTTTGGTTCTCTTTGTGGATGAGTTTTGCCTGGTCGATTTTGTACTTGACCTTTGAGGCCATTCCACTGATATTCGGGAGAGCATATGGCTTCTCCTCACAAGCGAGTGGGTTTGTCTTTGCAGCTACCGCCGTGGCGTCTGTGATCGGTACCGTGGCCGCAATCGAACAGGAAACGCTGGTCACCAGCTCTACCTCATGGTTTTCGACCCTGGTCCCTACCGGTCGGCCCGAAGCGCGTCTCACATTTGCCTGCGTCCAAAGCCTCCTTTTACCTATTGGACTGTTCTGGCTCGGCGGTACTGCAAGACCTTCGATCCCGTGGATCGTTCCTGCGCTATCGATCGGTTCTATAACCCTGGGAATCTTCAGCGTCTACCTTAGCGTTTTCAACTACCTCGCAGATACTTACCACTCTTATGCCAGTTCGGCGATCGCTGCCCAGTCTTTCACCCGAAACGTTTTTGCCGCATTCTTGCCATTGGCCATCAAACCTATGTTGGATTCTTCACTACAAATCGTAGGTACTGGGTCCCTTTTGGGTGCCATTGGCTTGTTGCTTAGTGCTGTTCCTTGGGTGCTCGTTTTATGGGGCCCTCAAATTCGCAAGCGAAGCCGGTTTGCTACGGTAGATGTATCCTAACTTACAAGCTGAGGCTAGGTATATGTTTATCTATTCTTGTCAATAATATCTCCCGTTGAAGGATTATGTATCAACTGTGACGACTGGAAACAATAGAAACAACAGGATATGGCTTGTATTCACTATAGCAAAGGGGGACAAAAGAGCAATAGCCATGGGGGCACGTAACTCACACTCATATGTATTTAGCTGTGTAAATGGCCCTAAGAACCATTCTAGATTTACTCTCCTTCCCTGCATTTAGTATTTTCGTTCATAAACTAGGAAACTATGCATTTTCTTCGATCCACCTGCGTTGCCGTGACATCAACACATTTGGTTGATGATCCCATTCTCGTAGACCATTGGCCCCCCTCTGTCTGCGGCTCTTTACATGTTTTTACCCAAATAATCTGGATCATTGTCCTATAGGTGTTGGTTTACCGATAAATGCCCACATCAGAGGAAGCATAATGTGACTAAATCCTAGCTTTGCTCGATTTGTCAGAAAAGGGGTTAAATCAAGGGCGGAAATATTAGCTGTCGATGTGCGGGGCGTATAACGTCGCTACAAGAACACACTCCCTGAAAATATCCTACACCCACCAGAAGAGAGAGACAGCACACAACACAATACATGCGTAACCACACCAATAACTGAACTCACTAGTATATGACACCATTCTACATTGAGTATGTATCATAGAGAGATCCCTTACAGATGCTGAATATATTCATTCATCAAACTGACAGCCAAGGAGGAACTGTCATATTGGCGGCGAGACCGACGATCCATGACCTTGTGTCTCAACTTCCACCTGCTACAGTGGATGGATGGATGAATGAAATTGAGACCCTTGCTTAGATCTGGCCCTTCATGTTACTAGCTCATTGGATACGAGATGAAGAAGATGGCGGTTCAAATCTCATCTCAAAGGTCTAGATTCTAGTGCAACTGGTTAGAAACCTGCACTCATGTCGTACAGGTTTATGAAGGTGTCATGATAGTGTATAAACATGTTTTCTTCATTGGTCAGTGGTAGATGGATAAATGGGGTGCGTGACACCGTCAGCATCACCTTAGATCTGTACATCTTACCGGGCCATAATCTTTCGGAATCCGATTCGCTACACACTAGTACAAAGTATGTAGTTGCATTCTAAGACCGTCATGGACCGCAATGACGACGTGAGCATGGCTTATGCTGTACACAACTACTAGAACTACTTACATGGGTTTTTGATAGTTCGCTGATCCTATTATAGTATGTGCTTGCGGAAGGTTCTTCTCATTGGTTGACAGAAGAGTGCGGCTCGGCGGTATCGCTATCCAATTGGTATATAAAACTACCCTGGATCATCGCCGCTAGTACAGTGGCGTTTGGTAAATGTTTAAGCACATAAAAAAAGCAGAACTTTTAACTTATTTTCTAATAACTCTCATACGTGATATAATAATCATGATATTTAATCTTTAAAATTTGATAATCAATTAATTTATTTAAACTATAAGTTATTTTATAAGTATCTGCTTTAGACTGCCGTGCAAAGCGCAGCAAAATATGTCAGTTTACATATTAAACTTATTAATATCAACTTATAAAGAGTCTGTTACGACAAAGGCCGTGGTTAATTTAAACAGTATTGTATAAGTACTAGGCATGGTTCAGCCGTAAGAAGTTGTTCCTATATGTCTGGATATGCTTAGATTGGTCATTGCTAAAGAGAGTTGCTATCTAGAGTTTTAATGAGCGTGCGTCTGTGACAGAGTTGTTCTCGTTTTGTGCCTTGAACTAGAGACCGGCTATATCCAACCAAATGACAAGGAAACAATAGCAAGGAACCTAATGTTTAGTGTAGCTCGCCTGACTTATTTTCATTCCTCCTGTACCAAGGCAGGCATGATGCATCAGTTTAACACCGATCACTTCCCCACGGCTTCAGCACCGTCAACATAGCTCTTGACAAAATTGCTCCAGGCAGCGCCGTTCCAGTTATTTTCGTCACGCTTGACATCCTCGGCCCCGTCAACGTAGCTCTTGACGAAGTTGCTCCAGGCGGCCGCGTTCCAGTTCTCATCACGCTTGGCAGTCTCAGCTACATCAACGTAGCTCTTAACGAAGTTACTCCAAGCAGCTGCATTCCAGTTTTCCACATCGGGCTTGGCTACGGCTTCAGCCGCTATATGAGGTTATCAGTTCATACATCGATCTTGAGAATAGGTAGAAGAAGACTTACGGATGGCAGTAGCCGAGATTGCGAGAGCCTGAAAAAGGACGGGGAGAGCAATCATGATCTGCATGGTGAAGGTGTTTGTGTTGAGTCTGTTGATGATAAATACAAGAGCTAATAAGTAAAATATTCCAGCAAGGTGAGGAGCTGTGACTAGATCTTCGAACAAAAATGTGAGATTCTAGAGAAATGGATGATAGAGAGTATTGCCTTTCTCTATTTATAATCACTGAGACGTGAGATTCTCTATGCATCCGCACACCGGCCCCAAGGTGCTAGTCAACTAGACTTCTTCTTGTCTCGCCGGTCCAATTCATTCTTTACAATATACCGTTGTACGGTAATCGGAAGTTCATCCGTCTATCTTCGCTTCTAGAGCATGCTTCGTACTACATACAGATCATGTAGTCATCTGGCCACCGTTAGTATATGCAGAGGTAGACTCTAGTCATGCGTTCCGTGGAGTCTGGAACTCTGAGTTTTGAGCAACAAGGTCTTTTGCACGCCTAGATTCATCTGCGGGTTCTACTGCATATGAATTCTGGACAATGTGGCGGTCTGAAGAAACGTCCATTGGCACATCTTTGCCGCCATAAATTCTCCATCATCGGAGGTCATCCGCCTTCATCGGGCGAGAACCATCATCTCACTATCTCAAACTTCTACGGCCGAGATCAGCGGTTAACGTGCGGGGTTGCTGCAAACAATTGTACTCTCCTGTAGGCCAGATCTTTCCTCTACTGCAATGACGATTGGCCGTAGATACTTTGATGCCGAGTGATATGCATTGGGAATGAGTCGGCCTGCTTGTGTGATAGACTGTGATTACCCATTCTGTGGCCATCATTCCGGCTCGAGATGACAATCTAGAACCATAAACATATCCTATGGACATGCCAGGTAATTGGACGCATAAGGTGATGTTCTATCCATGACGAAGGTGCATACTCCCCCCCATATTAATGCCGCATACGTGTCTAAGGGGCCATGAATAAATGATATTGTATTCTCTCTACGATCAAGTTTTTAGTCTTAGACCCTTCTAGAATCATTATCCAGGCTCAGACAAGCTCGAGCAAAGTGAAGAGTATTTCATTAACTTCACCCGAAGCCCCGGGATACTTATTCTCTCAAGCTCCTCCTTCATCAAGATTTTTCCTTCAAGCTGTCGTTTCTTGTCCTCCCCCAATTCAAAGACTATCCTGTCTTCACGGTTATATCATGTCTCGTAGTAAATCTTTACATTCTTTCTTAGCCATTGTCTGGCAAAAGATGGCACCAACTTCTTACCAACCTATCGAGGGTAAGGAAAGTGATTCTGGGCGAGATTCAAGCAGAGAGAGTTACAGTGAGGAAGAAGGGCTTCTTCTCAGGGAGCAGCCGCTTATAACACCGCGGCGATCGTTCTGCAACGGTAACTTACGTCTCCTCTTTGAGGCTGCCCTGCTGCTCGCCTCGCTTATGGCTCTTGCTGTAACATTATATTACCGACCGTCGTTGTATAAACGACAGCAGGAATGCGGCAGATTGCTTGGACAATGGTGTATGTTCATCTTTTTCATTTTTCGAGCACACATCGAGCACTATGCCAGCCCAACCTCACTCGAATGCTGACAGAATAAGTGCCGGATGCCGAGCAAGGTGTAGAGTACGAAGTACAGCGCTTCAGGGGTAGCTTTGGCCTCAAGACCCCCTATACTGGCATTGGACCCGAGGTTGATGCGGCCTGGGATAACATAACCGATGGTACAGTCAGCCCCCTCACTTTCAGCCTCATCTAAGACGGTCTGGTAATAATGACAATCAGGTCCCGTAGGTGGCGCCATCGGTATAACTAAGGAGCAGTGGGAAGCTGTCAATGAGTATCACGAATATCCTGTCCTCCTAGACAAGGACCACGGTACCGGACAGTATCTCGCGAGCTTAGACGTGTTCCATCAACTCCACTGTGTGGATCTACTGCGCAAGTCGCTTCATCGAGAGTATTACGACAAGCACGAAGGCTCGTTCGCCGGTGCTCCCGAGTCGATCGTACAGGGACACCTGGAACATTGCGTGGAGACCTTGCGGCAGACACTCATGTGTCACAGCGATATCAGCTTACTGACGTATAACTGGGTTGAGGGCCGCTCTATGCCGCATCCGAACTTCAATACCGTCCACACATGCAAGAAATGGGACACTCTCATTGAGTGGAACATGAAACGGGATGTAACGGTTGAGTGGGTGGACGGCGTTGGCAAGAAGATGCTGAGTCCACCTATAAAACCTAAGAACGTCAAGGGAATGGCAACCCCCCCGTGAGAGCAAAGACGCATTCATCGTCAGAAAGCGGACTTACGCAGGGCATGGCTAGATACACCTCCTAATCTTGCAACCATAATTATAGAGATGAGAATGTTAGCAGTTTAGTGGACAGACTTTCAACTCAAGGAGCAAAGTAGACTCCAAGGATGTTTCTATGGAGTAGGTCTTTGCATTTAACTTTTTAGCTGGGCGAACATTGGCTAGGGGGGTATACGGGGTGGGCAAATTTCAATTAGTAACCGATATCAATCACATCTTTGGGGCACTTCCGTTGTCTATACACATCCAATGACAAGTGGGAGCAGTCCGAAACGCCTCGACAGAAATCCTCAGCAGTTTTCTCTAATATCTATGGGATTCCCATAAAACCCGTAACTAGGAGTCTAATGATGGATATGTGTACATGGTCACTTAGTGGGACTGTGTTCTGGCCATCTACATAACTAATACCTCCTTCGCCACACTTGACAGGGCGACTACATTAACTGGCACACAAGGCGCGGCCAGATGTAGAAAATGGAGAGGTCGCCAACGCAGAGAGCAGCTTTACTTTTCCAAAGTATAGCGCTATTAAGTATTGGCTTGCTGTGACAGTAGCCTAGCCAAGGAAACAGAGTACGTTGACAGAAACGAAAATTGAGTTCCTCCATAGCAAGTTGGGTATTAGTGCTCAATGTCCGCGTTTTTCTTACCAACCCTGCATATGGAATTACACTCTTAATTCCAGAGAGCCTCAGTGTTGTAAACATGCCACGATTATTTCAGTCACGGAAGACAACAACAATCTGGTAGACTTGAAATAATTATACTTGCCCGACGAGGCCATTCTTATGAACGAGTGGCGCATTTATTTTAGTAACCCGGACCCCGGGGTACTGCGTCTTCCGATTCCGGCCCTCCGATATCCAGGAAGCATCAAAACGGCCCCGCCCCGGCTATTACATACAAGTTGTAGCGCGCACACGGAGTAAACTTCCCCAAACCCACCACGAATCCTTCATCCTCACCATCACACATCATTCGCATAACAACCCTCCCCCACCCCCCCCAAGTCCCATCGAACAAAGTCCTCACCTTCACCCAATCCCCCCCCCCCCCCCCCTTTTCCATTAGTTCGACATATATATCTATGCTCTCGCTAGCCCTCGCCGCCCCTGTCGACGCCCCCCGCATCGCCGAGATCCACATGGCGGCCTTCGGCGCCAACGCGATGCTCCGGGCGCAGTTCCCCGCGGCGCCGGTCCGGGCCGCGCTGCGGCGCAGCGTCGAGGTCAAGGCGCGCGCGGACATGGCGGACCCGCGGACGACGGTCCTCGTCGTGCGGGAGGATTGCAGCGGCAGTAGTAGTGATAGCCATGCCCGGGGAGCCGAAGGAGGAGGAGGAGGAGGAGAAAAAGGAGTTGTCGTAGCTTTCGCAAAGTGGGCGCACCCCGTACCGTCCGCGGACGAGGACTACGCCGAACCGCCGTGGATATGGCCCGAGGGCACGGATCGCGGGATCCTGGACGCGTGGGCGGGGAAGGCCGAGGAGGCCCAGCGGCGGGCGGTGGGGTCGAGGCCTTGTTATCGTGAGTTGTCCCCCCTCCTCCCCTTTTTTTTTTCGTCCATATTCCCCCGTCTTACACCTGAAATATCACCGAATTGGGGGGAGCAGAGCAAGCGACTGACTGATAAACATGTCCCAGGTCTCACGTTCATGGGCACGGATCCGGCGCACGAGAGGCGCGGCGCGGCGACCATGATGGCGCGGTGGGGCATCGAGCAGTGCAAGAAGGATCGCGTCCCGGCGTACCTGGAGAGCACGCTCGAGGCGGCCCCGTTCTATGCGAAAAACGGCTTCACTTCTGTTGAGAAATTCTCCCTAGAGTACCGGCGTGCGGGTTCGAGTGGTGAGCCGGAGACATATGAGGAGATTAGTTTTGTATACGATCCCCTGTTGTAGGCATCATTAGGTAGATACCTCTTAATAAGCGTAAGCTCATGTTGCTGCTATTCATCGCAAAGATACCGGATAAAACGTCATGTTACTGTTATGCATCGATTTCTTATTGTAAACATGACCGGCAATCAGAGCAGCTTAGCGGCGAATTCGACGAGATGTACGCTGCGCGAAGTTGTTGCTAAGTCAGCTCCGTCGCCAACTACGTGTTAGATTAATTACATACAATGCTACGACGAGCTATACAAGAAAGATTATCTGCCGTGACTTATACAGCACTCGAGAAAATTCCAGAATAATGAATTAGAACAGCAGCATATCACTTCGGCATAAGAAAATTAGGAGAGACGACGAGCTATTGAAGATAGAGTGGTAGTAAAAATATAGATTTCCGGTTCTTCAATACAAAATTAAGGATAACTAGATAATAGATAAGTATTTCTAAGGTCGTTAACTTCGCGTTTCATTTCCCATTTCTTACCTATGATTTACCCTTCACCCTTTTCACGTTCATTTCACGTCATATCATCCCCTCCCGCCTTTCCCCTTATCCCCCCTTTTTCACAAAAGAACGCCCCCCCAAACCAACCCAAAACCAAGTAAATGCAAAATGAATGAATCTCGCCCCCCCCACCCTTTACTAAGCCATGCATCCCGCCCAATGAATGTATGTATGAATAAATGAATGACCCAGACCTCATATCTCATGAACATAGCATCTTCCGAGTACAATGCAAGGGATACAAGGGATTTGGAGAAAGAAAGAAAAAAGAACGTATTACACCCTCGGTTTATCCTCAATAAGCAACAACTCCAGGACCAGCCCGTAGGTCATTGCGCTGCTGTCTGTCTGTCTGTCTGTCTGTCTGTCCTCCATAGTGGATGGGGATCAGCACGCTCCGTACCGCACGCCCCTCTTCCCCAACTCCTTCCTCCCGATCGGGTCCTCAGGGAGCACCCACCCTCTCGCGCGCTTAGCCTCCCGCTTCTCCGCCAGCTGGGGCTGGGGCATCCAGTCGTCCCGCGGCAGCGCCTTGCGGCGGGTGCCCTCGGCCGGGGCGCCGATGTCCGCTTTCCAGGGGGCGTGACCGGGCGCGGGCTCGTCGCCCGCGAGCATGCACAGCGCCCAGAGCGCGAGGCAGGCCGTAAGGGGCGTCGTCTCGCCGTCGCTGTCACCCTCGGCGCTGGCCGCGGTGGCGGCCAGCTGCACGCTGCCGACCTCGAGGTAGCCGAAGTTGGGGACGCCATCGCCGCCGTTGCGCACGACGACAAGCTCGATCTCGGTCAGGATGAAGCCGTAGCGCGTGCCGTGCTCGCGCATCGCGTGGTGCAGGTGCGCCAGCCCGCGCAGGTACTCGACGCGCTTGACGTTGCCCTCGACGCGCATGCCCGTGTTGAAGCGGTCGAACGACTTGACCAGGCCGACGACGCGCGCCGTCGGCTTGCCGCCGAAGATGGCCGCTGCCGTGCTGGACTCGCCGACCATGTTGGCGACGATGAGGTGGTCGTTCGCCGACGAGGAGTTGGCGGCGTTGGCCTTTATGGAGGGCACGGAGAATTGGAGCGCGTTCTGGGAGGATAGCGCCAGTGCCGAATTGAGCTTGGGGATGTAGTATGATGCGTAGATGCTGTGGAGCGCAGCCTCTGTCTCTGGGTGACGCGCGCTGGCGGGCGGTTGCGGGAGCAGCGGCTGGGGAACCGGGCAATGAAGGAGCGCAGATGCGCCGGGCAGCGAGAGGACGGTGTCTATGTTGAAGGCGGTCCAGGATCGGATTTGACGGACATCCCACCAGAAGTGCTTTGTGTGAGGATCGCGAAGAGGGAATGAGATGGTGCGCACCAATGACGGCGCAGGGTTGGATGTGGTGAGATAGTTCATGAGTGTTGTGGATGGCGTCGGGTCAGGAGTTGACGCCAAGCTCAATGGCGAAGGTGCCCGAGGAGCAAAGTTGTACATGAACTGATCAGGTTGGGGCTGAGGCTGGGGTTGTTGGACGGCTGGAACGTAGGAGGGCATCTGGCGATACGTAGGGAAGCCATACCTCTCAAGCGCTGATCCGTCTAGGCTGACACTTGAAGCACGACGGGATTCTATGCTATCCTGGGCAAATGTGATAGGAGAGCACAACAGCGAAGATGGGAACACGGGCTGGTCCTCGGCGGGTGCGAAGAACGAACCGGAGAAGTTGAGAGTCTCAGGGTTGGTGTAGCTCCGAACATGTGTAGGACGGAATCCTCCCTGGCGGTTAGGCCTGCGCGTGGGTGCTGGTGAGGTCTTCACACGTTTGGGAGGTGACTCTATGGCTTGGTCTTGCGATCTGATCTTAGGTAGCAGAATAGGACCATGTTGCCGAATCGGCGGTGGTGAGCGCGATGGGGTGGTATGGCGTGTGCTGACCGAGTCGGAGGGCGACGTCTCGGTAGTTGAGCAGAAGGAGCCATATGAGCTTGAGCGAGCATGTCCGGGATTGTATGGAATATCGAGAAGGGACGGATCAAAAGAATAGCTCGGCGGAGTGGCCGGCTCACAGGCGGGGAAAGTGAAGTCGAACGACATGTCTGCTGCCAGACTGCGTGAAGCTGTATTAGTCTCACGGTGTCTCTTGTATGAGAGAGGGTAATGAACGAGACCATCACTCACGTAGCCATGTTAGTATCTAGACGGATGTTCTTGTTTACTTAGACAAGAACAGGACAATTATTTTGAATTATTGAAAGAGGACAGAATGGAGAACCAGCTCCGAAGGGGTATCCTGTCGACAGTTTCGAGGGGTGTGTATGATGATGCCGGGTGCTTGGGACTGCTTGCTGTGAAGCGGGAGGGAACCAAGGTCGCGTTTACGGCCGGCCTTCCTCTGCAGAGATCTAAGAGATAAAGAAAGAGAAAAAGGCAAAAGGAAAAGATTGTATTGGCTTGTAGTTGAAACTGAAGAACTAGACTGAAGAGAAACGGGATATGAAGAGGAGGATATCCGGGCCTCTTATCCTCGAAGGTCACGATGGGCCGGATACAAATCAGCTCACTCGAGCTGGATTAGAGGATGATGTAGTGCAAATGCAAGGTCGTCTAACCTGAAACATGGGGTAGAAAATTGAATTCGGATGCTAGTGAGAAGTATCACGTATCATTCCACGAGATGTATGAGCCCGCTTGTTCTGGCCGGTAGGTATGGTCAAGCCGGCCTGGTATTGGACCTGACGGTTGAAGGTTGAGGTTGAGGGCGACGGGACTTACACAAAAGATACGTACCGAAAATAAAGTAACGCAGGGGGGACTGCATGAAGGTGGGTCTTCCATCCCATGCCCGCTAATGGACCTAGTGGACCTGGTCGGTTACTTGTACACTAATTGTGCGGCTACAGCGAAAAAGAGGCGCAGCAGTCCGTGTAAGTCAGGGTTCACACGTTGATCTCCGGGCAAGAATGGCGGCTATATCACAGTAACCAAGACATGGCGCATTCTCGACCCGGCTAGCCCCTGTCAAGCCTCCCCCACTTAAGGTCCCAATTAGGTAGGGGTCATCTTGGTTTAGGGATCGATTCTCAACACCTAAATGGACACATCAGTTATCCACTGATCTCCGTCGCCCGTCGGGTACAGGCTTTTCGACTGCTGGATACGGAAAAAAGACCTGCTGTTCATATGCAGCGTCTATGAGTCACTCGAAAATAGACACACACGTCGCCTGCATTAGTCTGGCTTGGAGAATGGGCATCCGCTTACATGGGTCACAACCTGCAGGGCGCCAACGAGGTGTGGGGTTGGCTGCTGTTGTTGAAGGGTACGGAATACTGCGAGTCTCTCTCGTCCTTCGACGCGACGTGAAGGAAGACGCGATTGTTGCTGCGACACGCACACACACGTCTCTGCGTTGCCGCGGCGAACGAGGCGGTGACACAACTACCGGTTCGCCTGCTCATGCCTCATATCCTCAATGTCCCACCACGCAGCATCTGCTGCTATTTGATAGTATAGTACTGCGTTTCTGCAGCGCGGTCGCAGTACGCATTGCTGGTTTTGCCGCGCTGGTCTTCCACAGCTGGTACCAGGCTATAGCGCATAGCGACGAGCCCTTGTCCTTCCGTCCTCGTCAATCTCGTCAATCAGCGCCTGTCACAAGCCAGTCGCAGACCGAGTCTCGTGTGTACCTCCTAGGCTTGGATGACTTCAGATGGATGAATGATCTACTTCCAGGTTGCCTCTCGACTGCTACCTGGCAGGCTGCCCGTACTGTGCCATCTTGCGGTTGCGCTTGATTTAGTTACCGATATTACTCCTACTATTTTTGTATGGGAGCGTCTCGGCTTCAGTAGTTAGCGAGCGCTTGCTGAAATGAAGCCGAAGCAGAAGCGACCTTTAGACCCGTCATCGGAAACACGCGTAGCCGCTCCAGCTGACATAACCGCGGCGGCTAATTCTGCGAGGGATTAGAGATTTGAGATGGGGCGAAGATCGGGATCAGATGCTGATTAGGTACCTACAAAAATAACAAAGTTGCCGATCAGGTCCACCGCGGCATTCACCTGGAATAAACCTAGCTCTAGGATAATCTTTTGTTGAAGTGTTGTGTTCCGGTTCAAAGCATCTGCCCACTGCCAGCTGATGACATAAGATTGTAGGTTAGATGTTATGTTAGGTAGATAGGTAGTCTCTTTTCTTTTTTATTACCTCCAGTCGTATTGGCCGAAGAGCGCCCCAAGACTTCATATTTTACATAAGTCCGACTATACAATAATATGAATCCATACAGGGGCATTGTGTAACCCATGGCCTCCAATCATCATGCATTTCGCATCTCTGTGTTGAGGTCCCTAATATATATGCATTTAAATAGTATTTATACATTCATGAATTGCAAATATAATAGGGGTAGGTAGGTATCTGGGAGGTAGGTATGCAAAATCTACATTGAACGATCTCACCGACCTACGGATCTGTGCGAGCTGTGAGCCGCTGAAGAAGTTCGCCAGATCCGCTTACAGAGCCATGCGGTACTACAATCCACAATATGACGAACACATACCAACCTACGTACAGTAGGTAGGCATGTATATATATAATTAACGGCAGCGGCTATAGAATGGGTCCTCAGTATCTGACCGACGTACGAACCCAACTGGCTTTCTTTTCCGTCGCTTAGGTATAATACCTACGGTCACCGGCCGTCACCGGCCGTCCCGTCATCAATGCCTTTAAAGGGCTCTGCTCGGCTTGACAAATTCCCGGCCGAGGATATATTGAACATTACCTACATGCCCGGATCCATACCTAAACATACTAGGTTACTCGAAGAAGCGCGCATGACTTACCTAACCACACACGTTATATTACCTACGAGAGAGCACAGCCGCTTTCGCCCGGCGCTTAGCTCATTTTCGCTCAGTCAGTGCGTGTCTCCTCCCCACCATGAGCGCTTAAATACAGATGGGGACCGCGACCTTGGTGGGTAGGTAGTGCAATAGTCATGATTGGCCGGCGAGCACGCGCCCTGCCCCCCCTGTCCCGGGAAACCGTGGAATGGCAGCGCGAAAGACTAGGTGTGCCCAATCGGCTCGTTGCATTCTCGACTCGACCGCGTCAGGGACGGGTCGATTGGTCGTCGACGGTCGGGTGTCAAGGTACATGCCATATATTACGTCCGTAGAGGGGTACTTACAGGTTGGCTAGTCCGGGTTGGGGGGAGAAGGAGGAGGTTGGGGAGGGGAGGGGGGAGTTATTCAGGTAGTAGTGCTGCCGAACCCAGCACTACCACTACTAGGTACTAGCATCGTCATGAACGGTATCTCGGACTCCCGGACTGCCATGTCATTGGATAGTGTCTAGTAGGTTAGGTATGTAGGGCATCTGATTTTCTTCTGTTTCGTTTCGTTTCAAGTTCATCTTCCTCTCTTTCTGGGCCGATGTGGATAGGTCCGGTTGGGTATGCATGTAGTATCTGGCGTGGCATGTGGGTAGTGTAGTGTGGTGTAGTGTGCGAAAGAAGGAGAAGAACATGTTACCTACATGCAAAGTAGATCCGATCATACATTGGATATCTTTACCTTTTCCCTTTTCGCCCTTTGTGTTTCAGATCTCGCCCTCTCTCAGCCTCTGGCACTGAGCTGGAGCGACGAACCTCCGTCGACCGTGACTCATCTTTCCTAGAACTTGCAGCTCTTCGGCATGCAGACAGGGGTTTCATGTTGTAGGGTTTGATCGGTCTAGAAGATTATGACTCAACGACGGACAACGTCTCGTAACAACCTTGAAATTGTTCTGAAGAAGAAAAAGTCGCAATCTCGAATGCTATCTATTTACTTAGTTGGCATCGATCGAAAGAAAAAATCGTGTGGCTGGGGCATGACAAACGTGTCGACGTGTTGGCGACGTCGTGTCTTAGCTATCTGCTGTCGCGTGTGACGTGCAACCCAGCTTCGACGAACTCCCCTGCTTCCTCTCTGTCAGCGGGCCCTCTTGATCTCTAATTTGCCGGTTTCTAGTCGCTTGTTCAACGTCTGGCTTGGTCTGTACTACCTCGTCACAGGAAATCCAAATCGTAGCGCTCTCTCTATTATCTATCTACGCCTTAGAAGGGAGGGAAGCACCTCGTAAATGGTGGTTTGCGCATATACATGCCTCCCCTTGCCTCTCACTTACATTAATTACACATGGACTCGCATCCGGCTACCGAACTACTGTACATACATACATGCATACGGGTCCCAGATAGACCGGCCCAGCGGCCAACAAAAGCCGGCCTCTCTTCGAGGCCTTTGTTTCAAACGTTCTCGGCGAGCCCTATCTGCCGGGACCTCGACCCTCACTAGCATCCTATAAAATGGCACTGCCACTTCTCGACAGCTGAGGAGTAGGAGCCGCGCGTTATGATAAACAGCCCATCACACACCTCTTTATATGTTTGCCTACATCAGCTCGATTGGTTACCTCCTGATTAAACCTCGGGATTCCGTAGGTCCTACGTAAGCAGCCATCAGCATAGTAGGCGAGTCTTTAATTCAATGTGGCGAGGTCTCGAGTTGAGGTCGGGCGTAAGGGGGAAAGACAATTGAGGTCTGAACGGCGCTTGTAACTGATGTGAGCGATGCTGAGGTAACGTGGCACTCGGCCCAGTCGTTCATTTCAACTAGGCTATCTCATTAGGACATTCATGTCCCTATATCGCCACCTATGCATCCCCTTCTACAATGCATAGGTTCCCTAGTCTAGTCTAATCTTCGAGCACAATGCCTACTGCGGCGGATTTGCCACCCCCAGAAACCCCAGTCATCAACCCCTCATCGTTATCACCAGAGTCGCTTTCCGAGGCGACAAGAGCAAGTGCCTCTAAAGTATGAGTATCCGGTACTGGTACCGGAGAGACATCCTTCAGCTTCCTCAACGCCCTTCTAATCCCTTGCAGACGCTCGCGCTCCAAGATTAGCATGCCCTGTGCCAATTCCTTGATCGCCTTGCGACCCATTCGTTCATGCATTTCTTGCCATCCCGCCAACTCGCTCGCTACTGTCTGTTGCGTGTACCGCAGCTCTTTGCCCAAATCGTCAACCTCGACCTGGGTCCGTCTGGCCTTCTCTTCTTTTTCTTCGTTGAGCCGTTGACGAGTCTCGTCAAGCAGCCCAAGTGGCCATCTTGTCGACCGAGAGAGCGAGTTATAACTCCGCTCAATCGCCTTACGGGATGCAGTAATCTGAGTGATAAGTTGAGGTGGTCGCGAAAGTGCAGTCAACATGGCCTGAATTGTCGACTGTAGGGCAACAAAGGCATTATGAAAGAGGTAGGAGGGATTAGATGCCTGGGGAAGAAGAGTCTGCGTGTATATCTCAAAGGCAGAAATATGCGTCTGCGGGAGAAAGGCGAGGTTAGCAACTCCGCGAGATAGGAGCTTCGCTGCCTCATAGAGATCTAAGCAGAGTAATCAGTATCGCCTCATCATTCACCGGGGTAAGATAGGAGACATACCAGTAGTAACGACACTCATGGCATTGGCCCGTCGCGCAACGCTCTTAGTCGAATAGTTGACGCTGCGAACCATGTCGCGTGCGTGGTCCACAAACTGCTCTACCTCGCGCACATCCTCTAAAGGTTCGAGCTCATCTCGAACCTTCTCCGCTCGTGTTTCTGCCTTGAGGCGACTGCGTTGCTCCATCATGTCTGCTTGTAGATCGGGTACCAAAAAGAATTCCCATAACATTTCGTGTGTCGCAAAGGTAGGGTGTGACAACATGATTCTAAGAAACGAGTCCGCACGTATCTGCATATCCTTCAAGACAGCCCTTGAGGGCTTTGATGGGATCTGAAAGGGAGATCGTGCACCTGTAACCTTTGGTATCCAAGATGCTGGATTTTCAATCGATAGTAGGTTAGCTAAGCGCTCAAAGTCTGTCATAGAACGCCGGCACGTGGTTACCGTCCAACTATAAGCATCAGCCGGCGCACCCGACTTCAAGACAAGTCGGATCGTAGCGTCTTCTACGAAGAATGATCGCACCACTCCGGTAAAACGCCCGTCATCGCCAGGCATCATGGTGAACAATTGCAAGTCGTCGATCTTGTTCCGAACATCGTCATCTTTCGCCAACTCCACCGCCGTGAGACCGCGCGCCTCCTTTGCGGCAACATCTACTCTTGGGTCCGAATACAAGGTTCTAACCATTTCAAAACGGCCATACTTGCTAGCGACCATGAGGGCTGTAAATTTCTTATCGTTCGTGGCGTTTACGTCGACATCGCACTGCTGTAGGATCTTTGCTGCTAACTGAGGGTGACTAATAATGTGTAGGAGCGTATTCCCCTTTGAGTCCACATGATCGTCCAGGTGAAGTGGCTGGCCGTCGCCCTGCGTACTGGTTGCAGCTTCAAGGCCGGCATCGACCATCTCACAATAATGCGGGTGGTCATAAGACCGACAGAGCGCGAATAACGGAGTTTGCCCATTCTGGTCTTTTTGGCGCCAGGGAAGCAGCTTGCCAATGCGCGCGATCAACGACGGCGCGTGGAAGAGATAATGTGCGATGCTCCGCCCTCGGATATCCTGTAGCGCGAAATAGTTGCGAATCCGCTGATCGGGCGCTGACGCCATTACAAAGTCGAGGATGATATCGATCAGCTCGGTATGCCCTAATTGGACAGCAGCGCTAAGCAGACTAGTGCCTTCGTTGTTACAGTCGTCGATAATGACTTCTAATGGGAAGAGATCCGTCAGTGAAAGCAAATACTTCAACGCGTCTGGTCGTTCGTGCTGGATTGCCATCATCGGAACCGACTCCCCGAACGGGTCTTGGGTTTGACAAAGTCGTTCGATTGATGTGTCCCCTTCAAGCCCACTGCCCATTGTGATGATACTCTCTGGTCTGGAGTGGTAAGAATATTCAGAACCGCTTGACATGCTCCTAGTGTCCATGGCTACCTTCTTAACTTTCTTTGCAGAGGGGGCTGGTCCATCATGCCACGCTGCGCTCTGAAACGGAAAGACATGGCTCAATCCAGATCCTTGAGAATAAGAATCAGATGGCGTCAAAATAGTTGAAGATCTTTTAGAAGATCCATTGAGCATACTCCAGCTAATTGACGGTGCACTGTTGGAAACTGCTGACTCGGGGAGCTCATCATCATCCTCAATAGAATCGGCATCTGGAGTCATCATTTTTTTGAGCTCGCTCATCTCGCCTTTAGAAGTTGCATCCCACAACGCCTTGTTTCGGCGGCTTGCCCTTCTAAGACTGCTCGAGTCTCCAAATAGGTAGGAGATTACAGCCTCAAATGTGCTTAATGCATATCCCATTTCGCCACTGTCAACATCGTCTATGAAAATGAAATGTCGCATGTACAGCAATCGAGCCTGTAGATGTTTTACACCCGCTCGGATCACCACGAAGAGGAGCAGAGAAACCAAAGTATCGGCGTTGACAGTGAGAATAGGCTTCTCCAAAGAGGTTTCCGTATCAATGCTAGGTCTCGGGTGTTCAGCTAGTTGTGTGGCTACTTTTATTGTCGAGAGAAGAGTTTCCATCATATCCTGCGGGCACGTCGCTACTGATAATTTGCGGAACTCATCTACAGCATGTCCAAGTTTGATCGTGAGCTCGTGCTTTCCTCTTGGACCACCCTGAATGGTTATTCCCAGTTGGGAAATGTCGATAAACTCCATTTGGCGGATCTTGGCTTCTAGTTCGAGGTCTTCGGGTCGTCTCATCGCGGCAAGTCGGGGCCAGATGAGATTGTGAACATTCTCTGCTACATACTTTTCGATGAGTCGCTCGACTACCGGTCCTGTAAGCTCCGTAGTAGCGCCTAGCATTGACAGCTGTTGCTTGTCGACACTTTGAAAGAGGTCGATAGCATTTGTAACCGCCGTTTCTAACGAGGCTCTCATAACATCTTCGTCATCTTCGGTAAAGAAATTCTCTGTGGCTTGGCTGCTGCCCCGGTCGTCCAAGCTGGCTCTCCTCGCAGACAAGCTATTTGAGCGAGCTCTCTTCATTGCAGAAGTAATTGGGCCATCCGGCTGGGGATCAGGGATATGTACTGCAGACGGCGGAGGAGGTAGTGGTTTCTCGAAGACAAGCGTGAACTCTCTAAACAACTTTTCAAGCCCAGAATGCATTTGCCTCGCAATGATGGGAAAATTGTTTAGAAGATCGTGGAAACTCTTGATCTCCTTCTTTCTCGGGAGGCTTGGCTCGCCATTTTCAATAGCCGTCGCTCGATCAGCCTCTGCTTGCTTCTTCCTTGCCATGCCCTCTAGGAAGACAGCGCGGGGAACCTCGATATCTTCCCACACTCCCATCAGGGGTCGCGACACATAATATATCAGCCATTGTCGGGGTTCGAGGGCGTCGGCAAACCAGATAGAGTCGTTCAATAACTGTGATTGAGCCAGTATTTTGAATCCTGTCCTCTTCCGAGTAAGACAAGAAGCATTAAGGTGATGGCGCGTGCTACGGGAAATACATACCCTTATTTGTATATATGAAGGTATCTTTGATGACTACGCTGCGTCCATTCAAGGTGGTGTATTGTCGCGCCTTGCCCTTCAGCTCTCGCAGGTTCCCAACGGCATCCTTCCCTCCCGCAGCAGTGGCCGGACTAGGAATGCGAAGTACATGGCTTCCCAGAAACTCTTCAGATCCGACAAAGTCTGACAGAGATAAGCCGCTTTCGGTCTCGCGGGAGGTAAGGAGGAATTCAACGGTCGGGACTAGGAGAATGTGATGATGGACTGGCGTGCACTGGGCGACGATGGAACTGCCCGGTCTGAAGAAGGCGGCTAGGAAGGGATTCAAGGGTTGCATTCAGGCAGATGTCTGCCGGAACAAAACGAACCTCTTGACCATGCCTCCCCAGCCTCGCGCCAGGGTCTATTGACAGAAATGTCGGGTCTGATCGTAGGCGCCGTCGGGGGTGTCGGAACGGAGGCAGAAGAAGAGGCCTTGGGAGTTCTCGGCCGGGAGGAGAGTAACGCTTAGCCTTGTTCACCTCGTCGTGTCTACAGACAAGCGATTGCGGTTATTACCATACCGCTCGAAGGAGAAAGTGTGATGTCGGACTGTGTCGCGTGGATTGGCGGAGGATTGCGATTAAGATTAAACGGGGTGGAAGAAGAGTTGAATTGGAGCTGGAGCTACCCATGAGGACTAAAGGGTGGCAGGACTCAGTACAAACGGCTGACGGCAAGTAATAAGATTAAGTTGCGATTAGCTTGCGATAGTCAATGATGCGACGTCGTAGCTTTAATGTCATAGCGCACCAGTTTAGTGCCCTGCATGTACAATTCTATACATGTTGCCTATCAAAGCTGCCTGTTTGCATGTACCTAGAGGTTTGGTATCTCTTAGCGAATCAATGCCTAAGGTGCCTGCCTACCAGGTAGGTACATAAGGTGAGGGGACCACTCCGGGCCATATCCGAAGTTCTACCGGCTCACATGTCACCCGCCGACACTGTCACGAACACCTGACTGTTTTCTGGTCCGTGCATAACATGGAGAGACCTTCTGTCGCAACAAGTTAGGTATAGTCGGTACCCTTACAGACACTTATACTCGACATACCTCCAGCTTAGCAATGTGGGAAATGCATTGGCTAGACCATCTACATATCTAATCGAGGATCCCGGAGTGTTACTCTCTTCTGGACTTCGTCGCCCCGATCAATAAGAATGTTGGTCTAATGATCTCATCCGCCCATTCTGGAAATATTTCCAGGTCCTCTTCATCGGGACGCCACTCAACAAAATTTGTCACTTCAAGACCAGCCTTGAGTAACATAGTGATATACGTTGCGACTGTCCGGTGCTGCTTCTTCACTCCTTTCATGAACCAATTTGTCGTTCTTAACCCTTCTTTCTGGTAGCCATCAATCGGCCAGAACTTGCGGCCGTCCTCCTCGCTGACTAAGAAACCCGGCTTCGATGGCGCTGTGAATATGGGATGTTCGATCGAGTACACAAGGCGTCCTGAGGGCTTCAGGCTCTCCGCAATCTCTTGAACCAATTCGGGCAGGTTGACGAGGTAATGCAAAGTCAGAGAGCTGAAGACGGCATCGTACTGGCTCTCGGGTAACTTGAGCCTGTCAAGGTCTGCCTTTTGAAACTCGATATTATCATCCTTCGTCATGCTTCGGGCCTTCTCGAGCATGTTTTCGGATAAGTCAATCGCCCGCACGAACGTCGCTCCTTGTTCCCTTGCGTATCGAGAGAACCAACCAAATCCACATCCCAGGTCAAGGACGCTCTGGCCTTTTAGATCCGGGAGCATGGCTCTAAGTTGAGGCCATTCGGGAGCACCATCAAGCCCCCTTGTCTGTCGATCTAGCTGGATGTAGCCCTGAAAGAACTCAGGTTGGTCGTAAACATTTTGCGACATGTCTGCCGGGGACTGGTTTCAGCTCGATGAGGCACAGTAACAAAGCCAACGTAGATATTTTGTGCCTAGGAAATCTTAGGAATTTCTGTGCACCTGTTTAAGACTTCATGTCCACGGCTGGCTGAGCCATTTATATAGGGCAATTACCTCACATATAGTATACTATATCGAGAGTGACCAGACTGTAGGTAACGTCTCGTGCGTTCCCACTAACCCGATAAATATACATAAATTGAGTCACGCCGATAGAAAAAAGCCCTGATTGGTCAGCAGGACACTTATAAGCAATCTGCTAGTTTGCGTTGTTTTCCCCTTCTTAGATCTGCTTTCCCGCTAGGTTAGTCCATATTACCTAGCATTAGTAACTAGGTAGGTACCTAACTAAATATCCCCTGAGACTTATAGTATATACCATCTTCACTCGCCTTTGGGAGATCGTCTTTACGAAACAGAAAAGGATATCAAAGCCTCTACTCTAACGAGGTCATTCTTCAAGCCATAGGCTAAGAAATATCACTTTTGATTTTGTAATGTTTAAACATGTCTGAAAGATCTACTGCTACCAAGCTGTTAGGAAACATCAGTTCTATCTTGACCGTTGTGACGAAGCGGCTCCGAAATCTTTGCGTTACCTTCTCATGTGGGAATCTGAAATATTAATGGCTACTTTAGCATTGTAGACTATATTCGTGGGACTTACCAAACTTTTTGGAATATCTCACTCGCATAGTTACTATATGATGTCTTCCCGGTTTTACATCCCTTTCGTACCGTACTTAACGTGGATTCATCTACTTCGCATGCTAGAGACACATATTCCATGTGGTCAATGATGATATTAATACGTCTATTTTGCTCTTCAAAGCAGCGCAAGACTATACGCTCTAACTAGATATGTAACTCTAAATCATTGAAAGGTCTCAAGTGGACGTATACGTATATGAATGTGCCATTATTAGTAATTAAACATATATCTGTAATATCCACCAGAACATCAAAGGCTATCTTGGGTACAATAAATATCAATTAGCATCTCGAATTGTGTTTTACTTAGTAGATGATCCACTATTCTAAATGAAGCAATGTGAAGTGGATGATAAGCTCTATTGGTATTATAGAATATATTGTATTTGAATTGATGGCCTTACGAGTGTAGCTTTCAACCTTCGTTGCACCGTCGTAACCATTATGCGAGTTATTAAATAGTCCCGGGGAAATGCTGGTGATATGTTGTTGAGGCTTCATTGAGTATAATGTTGCACGTGAAAGTTGACTAATGCGTATTCGAGCAAAGACGGACCTCACAGCTTCATGTAAACTCCATCGAATATTACAGATAAGGCATTTTAGCACGCCCTTAAATCGATGGGTTAGCCCTTAAATCGACGAGTTCAACATTGGCCTGTGCTTCATGCATGAACTAATCTGCCAAGCTAATCCCAACTTAACACATAACCCCCAAAGAACAGGCGTGAATAGTGTCTATTATACTGTACGGGTACTAATATTACGTGTTGTTGCGCTGGAGAGGAAAGGTCTCTCTAGAACTACATATCAACTATCTCGTACTATGCATGGATTACATGTGTGGTAGTGCATGGGCCAACTAGCGGTCAGGTGTCCGTGACATATACTAATATACCTTACCAACTCACTTGAATATATTTTTATATAATATGCTTCTTACCCTCCACATGTAAGAATTGTTTCATAGATACCAGACTACGTGACTTCCCACAATGGCTGCTACAGACCCTTCCTTCTCGTCTGTTCGTTATCTGCCCACGGACGAAGCTTACGATAGATGGGCCGCGATCTACGACACAGACGGGAACTTCCTGCAAGCCATCGACTCCATCGAAATGAAGACCCTGTTCCCACGGTTAATAGCGTCTATTGAATCTCCCCGGCCCTGGCGGATCGTAGACCTAGGGTGCGGCACGGGCCGTAACACAGCGCTGCTGCTCAACGTCCCCGACGCGGAAATCATCGCCCTCGACGCCAGCAGGGGCATGCTAGACGTGGCAAAATCCCGTCTGTCGCCACCACCTCCGAGCGCGAGCGCGGAAGATGATAGCGGAGGGGTCCCGACCAAGGAGGATAACAGCACGTCTCAGACAAGGACCCTCCGCTTCGAAATCTTCGACCTGCTGTCCGCGCCCGCCTCGCCCGAGTTCGCGCAGCGCGCGGACGCGGTGATCAGCACGCTCGTCGTCGAGCACGTCCCGCTGGCGGTGTTCTTCTCCCACGTGTCGCGGCTCCTGAAGCGCGGGGGCGTGCTGCTGCTGACGAATATGCACGCGCACATGGGGAGTATTAGCCAGGCCGGGTTCGTGGACGCGGCCACGGGGGAGAAGATCAGACCTACGAGCTATGCCCATACCGTGCAGGACGTCGTGGCTGAGGCGAGGAGATGGGGGTTGGAGGTTGAAGAGGGCCCGGGAGGTGGTGTTGAGGAGCGTACTGTTGAGGAGGGTATGGTTGAGAGGCTGGGGCCTAGGAGCGCGAAGTGGGTTGGTATTACGTGCTGGTTTGGGGGGTTGTTTAGAAAGGTCGAAGATGCATCTTGAATGGTTCGACACATTCTGTCTATTCTATTTGTACATGGTCCAATATGTTTTCCTTAATGACCGTGCAGCAAATCAGAATTTTGATCCTTAGGACTGGTCGACAATTTCTAGATAGCGAGATGCAGAGAGCCCTATGAGAACACGATTTAAGCTATATCTCCGGGGATACATTCTATCTCTGCGAGTATTGTGTTGTACAGTAAAGGAGAGGTGGAGTTGGTCGGGTCATTTAAGAGAAGTTGACTAGGATACGTGCCTGTAGACAAATAAGCGTAATGTGAGTCGAGGTTATAATATAAGACGTGGAATATATGATAAATGGAACCCGTGAATTCCTCCCCCTCCCTTTTGACGACGTAATTCCGATATCAACTTAATATCTTTGTATTTGATTGATCTCCATGAATATCACTGTAGAAGTAAGTGGCTTACACAGCCTGTGGTGTCCACTAGGAAGTTGCCACCTCGGGACTTGGCGCTGGTATGCACTCAAGGTAATAATGGTTATAATGATAAGTTCGTTTACGTCCGAAAAACGGGAACGATTAAATGCCTATCTGCCTATTTCACATATAAAGTGAATAGAGCCTTAGGTATTATGTATTTATTTAGTTGCGTAAAGATTTATGCCTCGAACGGAAGACTTAAAAGTCTTGAAACCCTCTAAGGCCTAGGTAATAAATGGCTTGGCATGTCTTTAGTTTCTTCGCATTTTACAAAGTGGCCTAGAACCCTTTTCTCGCCGTACCGGCAGGGTCGACTTCGCTCCGGGTGGCCTATTCTCTCATGGTACTCTGTCAAGTCACCATGTCTTGTTCTTTCTGCTATTAAGCGGCGTAACATTGTTCGTTTGAGGGTTAATTCGCCTGGGGTGCGCCCCTATCGTTTGTGCTCCGGGGGGAGTTTCGTCGACGGTGGTAACGGCTATCTAAGGTACCCGAGACATCGAAAAAGGCATTTTCTTTTCTTAGCTTCTCCCAATTCGCCCGCTACATAACAGTTATTCATTTACTCCACCAACAAATAACCAACTCGATTCAAATATAGAGAAAAGATGGCAGAAAATGGCGCACTGGTTTGGATTGACTGCGAGGTGAGAAAAGACATCGGGTCGAGTTACGTGTTCTCCATGGGTCGTGAGCTAATGCCACGCGCCTAGATGACGGGTCTCGACCCAGACCGGGAGGAGATAATTGAAATATTCTGCATTATCACTACAGGGACTCTGGAAATCGTAGACGAAGCTGGCTGGGGAACTGTGGTGCATCAATCAAAGGAGAGGATGGACCTGATGGACGAATGGTGCACGCGAACACACGAGAAGAGCGGCTTGACAGCCGCGGTGCTGGCCTCAAACGTGACTCCAGAGCAGGCTGCTGATGAGCTTCTCGCCTACATTAAGAAGCATGTTCCCGAACGAGGTGCCTTGCTGGCTGGCAATAGCGTGCATGCAGACCGTGCGTTCTTGCACAAGGAGCCCTACAAGAAGGTTCTGGACTACCTGCATCATCGGATTCTCGACGTCAGCACCATAAAGGAGGCAGCTAGACGGTGGTGTCCTACGGAGGTCCTCCAGAACGCACCTCGGAAGCAGGAGCTACACCAAGCAAAGGAAGATATCTTGGAGAGCATCGCTGAGGCTCGATATTACAAGGATGTGATATTCAATAGCGGCAAACCTGGCGAGTAGGTAATTAATCCTAGCTGAGCGCTAGCCGCCCCGAAAAAGGTCAAGCACGGGAAGTTCTTGAGGTTCTAGACTGCCTAACAATACCAGGTCTCTACATGTACATACCTGTTTTCGTTTCCCTGAGCTAAGGCTATATTGTGGCGTCAATACATATCTTGGGTGTTCATTGCCCAACAAATCCGGATGCAGGATGTCCACGCAAGCCCAAGTTAGTCTACGTAGATTAGTAGGTACCTACTGTATGTGCCCTATTTGATAGCTCACGTGTGATTGGAAACCGGCGTACCTATGTATTGGACAAAAAAATATCGCGTGGCTCATTGTTTGGCTGAAGAGCTTGCCAGTTTGGGTTATGATAACGCATGACGGTTTTCGCGAAGTGGCCTGTATGACAGTTTATTGACACTGTCGGAACCCATACAACGTACGGCAGAAATTACTGTGTATATCAATATTCTACACTGTATAACATCTTACACATGCTAAGCTTGCTTAGGTACCTAAATTGCAGGTGGTTCGTTGGTTGTCGCACCCCACATGTGGAATGAGATCACTGCCATTTGCTACCCCGCCAATGCATCCACCCCTCCACCCGCTACCATCACCTCCTTTTTCGTCGAAGCTTGATGCCATTCCTTTCCCTTTCCCTTCCTTTTCCTTTCCCAATCCCGGATCGACTTCTATAAATCCTCTTTCTGCTTCAGTAAAACCGTCCCCTGATACTAACTGATTCCGCTGCTATTCAGAGATCAGCCATCATGAGCATCAAGACAGTCGAGTTTAAGCCCTTCACTGACCAGAAACCCGGGACGTACGTTGAGCTCTATTTACTCGCCTCTACCCTAAGCTACCTTACAAATATCTCCATGACGAGAAATAAGGCCACGATATATTGGATAACGCTGACGCATTCTACAGCTCAGGTCTCCGAAAGAAGGTCAAGGTCTTCCAGCAACCTCACTACAGCGAATCCTTCGTCGCTAGCATCCTACTCTCCATCCCAGAGGGCGCTGAGGGTTAGTATTTTATACCAAATCAACCCTTCTAGAGCAGCATACACTGACAAGACGCTCGGGGGCGAACAGGTGCCTTCCTGGTTATTGGAGGAGATGGCCGCTTCTGGAATCCTGAGGTGATCCAGTTGATTGCCAAGATCGGTGCTGCGTACGGTGTCAAGAAGCTCTTGATAGGACAGAACGGTATTCTGTCTACACCAGCAGCGAGCCATGTTATCCGCAAGCGAAAAGCTACGGGAGGTATTCTCCTGACTGCTAGCCACAACCCTGGTGGTAAGTTTTGTAATCCTTGCTAAGGACGTGCTTGACGGCTGATACCGTCGTTCCATAGGCCCTACCCAGGACTTCGGTATCAAGTACAACCTGGCGAACGGAGGCCCCGCCCCCGAGAGCGTGACGAACAAGATCTACGAAGCCTCGAAAACCCTAACATCATACAAGTTGGCCGATATCCCCGACGTCGATATCAGCACCATTGGCTCCAAGACCTACGGGAGCCTAGAAGTCGAGATCATCGATAGCACTGCTGACTACGTGGAGATGCTGAAAGACATCTTCGACTTCCCCTTGATCAAGAAGTTCTTCACCTCAAATCCTGACTTCAAGGTCCTATTCGATGCGCTACACGGTGTCACTGGTCCCTACGGCACGGCGATATTTGAGAAAGAGCTTGGCCTTAAGGGCTCTACGCAGAACTGTGTCCCTTCGCCCGACTTCAATGGTGGGCACCCGGATCCTAACCTTACCTACGCTCACTCTCTCGTCGAGGTTGTCGACAAGAACTCCATTCCGTTCGGTGCTGCTTCGGATGGCGATGGTGACAGGAACATGATCTATGGAGCTGGTGCTTTCGTTTCTCCTGGTGACAGTCTTGCAATCATCGCTCATCATGCCCAGCTTATCCCGTACTTTAAGAAGCAAGGTGTTTATGGCCTCGCTCGAAGCATGCCTACATCTGGAGCCGTCGACCTGGTTGCCAAGGCACAAGGCCTCAACTGTTACGAAGTCCCCACGGGCTGGAAGTTCTTTTGCGCCCTCTTCGATGCAAACAAGCTGAGCATTTGTGGTGAGGAGAGCTTCGGTACTGGCAGCAACCACGTGCGTGAGAAAGATGGTCTCTGGGCGGTTGTCGCATGGCTCAACATCATCGCTGGCTTGGGTGAAGCACATCCTGAAACGAAGCCAAGCATCAAGCAGATCCAACAAGACTTCTGGAAGACCTATGGCCGGGTCTTCTTCACCCGCTATGATTACGAGAATGTAGACTCGGATGGGGCGAACAAGGTGGTTAAAACGCTCAATGATCTGGTTGCCGACCCGAGTTTTATAGGCAGCAAAATCGGAGGTTTGTCTAGGAATCTACTTGTCGAAGGAATTGACACTAACCTAATTATTTCTTAGAACGGACTGTCACTGATGCTGGAAACTTCTCATACACCGATCTGGATGGCTCCGTTTCTTCTAATCAAGGTCTCTATGCTCGCTTCTCCTCTGGAAGCCGCATCGTTGTCCGACTATCGGGCACGGGATCATCGGGCGCAACTATCCGATTGTATATTGAGCAGTACAGTAAAGATCCTTCGACCTACAGCCAGGACGCTCAAGTGTTCCTCAAGGATGAGATTAAGTTCGCTACGGATCTGCTGAAGTTCAAGGAGTATGTCGGACGAGACGAGCCTGATGTCAAGACGTAAAAAGGGGGTTTCGGGTAAGATTACGGGAACGACTGAGCGCCAAGGAAGTCGATAGCTATACACATGATAACATGTAATTACATGATTTCCGGGGAGTCTACGAATAATGATTACATGATGTGGAATCAAGCCGGCAACATAATTCAATAAAAGTTGATGTTTACATAAGCTAGAATATGTCGAATACTTCAGA
Organism: Biscogniauxia marginata; assembly: GCA_022695795.1. Taxonomy (NCBI): domain Eukaryota; kingdom Fungi; phylum Ascomycota; class Sordariomycetes; order Xylariales; family Xylariaceae; genus Biscogniauxia; species Biscogniauxia marginata. The sequence goes on from MU404069.1 coordinate 278,119, forward strand.
AGTGATGGGTGTCTTTTTAATTCATATGCAAATCACTGGGTTGCTATGTAAACGTTGCTAGAAGCAACCAATCCTATGCCGCGTGTCTTGAATCTCGTTTATGCACATGGATTAGAAGAGATATATATAGGCTCACCTACATACAGGGAATGTAGCCTTACTAACCAAATCTTGAATCCTAGGTAAATTGGATTAGTAGGGCTGCTAGGTACTGTAGAGATGCTGGCATAATATGATATGGCTTGATGCAAACGATTTCTGCATGGCTCTGGAAAGTAAATCTAGTGTATCGAATATCTGGAATTCAAACGGAATGCTGCTCCTTGTTCTCCTTAACTTGCAAGTAGTAGACAGGCATATGGGCACACAGCTTCATAATATGATTCAATTTTATTCTTCTTTAGGATTTAATGTGTTGTCGGTCGTACTATGCTGGGAATCATGCTTGTGGTTTTATTCTTCTTTGCAAGGAGCTTGTTAAAGAGCTAGCTTGTAAAAAATTGCAACGTAGGCCTTGTTCCCTTGGCGACGGCATACAGAGAAGTTGTTCATGATTTTCGAAAGGTCACGAACCACTGGACACATAGCTTTCGAGATGAGACGACGATTTAATGGGGGGAGGGGGGTTGAAATGTGTATTGGTCCAAGGTAGAGTAAGAGGGATGGGAATATGCCATGGAGGACCGTCTAACAGGCCCTATGTTTGAGAAATAACTAGCAATATAAGGTCACAAGGGCACTTGTCACTCGGTACTTTATTCCCATGTGGTTTTTTTTTTTGCCTCCATTCCCTGCTCCAGCTACAACATCTATTCCCTTCTCCTTCGTCCACTTGGCACTTTCAACATTCACTCTTGGTGCTATCTTCGGCAAAGACAATCTCTACGACAGATTGAAATTCTCCACCAAGGTACCTAGTGATCATCTTGCCTACTAGTAAGAATTTCCAGTAGTAAGTCAACACCATTTCCAAGAGCTTCCCTTTGGCCTTTTCTGCTTTTCTTCACCCCTTAGTACCTGACCTACTACGTACCTGTTCACATCCTTCGGATCCCCACACGACAGTGACAAAAACCGAAGATTGAGTGCCCAGCAGATTAGCACATACTCACGTACTCGCAATACTCTTGAGGTACCGAAATACCTCTTCGCCTACTCATTCTGCCCTGTCAAGCTCCCATTTCTCGTCACCTCCCCACAGTACCTATCATCCATATTGTCACAATCATTGCCCTAAACATTTCCCCCTCTCTCGTTTGCCCCAACTTCAGAAATATCTCCGTTCATGGAGTGCTAAAGAAGGTTTGCAGATTCACGTACCTCTCCGATCCTTCATTAGATGTACACACATAAACATACACACGGCGCTAACTACAAACAAGCTTGTACCTTTGCGACCTCTTCGACATCGACCTCCTTCTTCGGCACATAATCACGTCTGTGTCTACCTGATCAAGCAGGGTACGCCTTTCGCTTGGACTTTCCTCAACTACCCACAGAACTTTCTCAAGCCTGGCATCTTGCTCGTTAAGGTTAGTTCGCTATATACATCATCATCACAGTACTTGCGGCTTTGAGCTGGTAGCTAGCCCTTTTATTGAGCACCCGCTCTCTCAATATCTTGAATTTTATACCCATTGACTGCTAGCCCTGGCCCTGTTGAATTGTCTGTTAATTTTACAGCGCATCCCCAATCCCCGAACATTTCCTCACTTTGATACATACCAGTCGGTAACCATTTATGTTATCTTTATGCCCCCTACTATTATAGTATTGCATTTGACATTCTCACGCCTGTCATGCTATTTTTTTTGCTTTCTTTACTAACTTTAAACAAGAAAGTTCTTTCCTGATACTCTCAGTGAGAATCCTTTAGGAAGCTACAGGACGAACCCGCAGCAAAAATGTCGGACAACGGGGATTCAGGAGATTCCTCTTACGAGCCCTCCTCGTCAGACGATGAGGATGATTTGACCAGCTCATATAGCAGTGCCGACGAAGATGCGGATGAGGATGAGGATGATGAGGACTTTGACACGATAGCTGAGGATGAGGGCTACGATCAACACCCCGAGCAATCTACCTTTTTAACCGACATCCATACACGAACTGAGGAGCGCCTGGAAATTGTGGCTTACTTGGATGCAAAGATAACGCCCAAGATTTTCTCGAGAACTCAACCCTTCACCAAGTTCTCTGCACTACCACCCGAGCTCCGAAACATGATCTGGGAAGAGGCTGTACATGAGCAAGATCGAGTTATCTCTGCTCCCGGGGGGGATATCGTGATGTGTGCATCTTGCCCCGTGCTCTTCCTAGTATGCAAAGAATCGAAGCAGGTGGCGGCGAAATACTACGTGAGACTCGAAGGCGGCGACCTGCTCGCCATGAGTCTTCGTCCCCTCTCCATGCCATGTCGCGGACCTGTGCTGTCGTTCGACTATGATGTCTTCTTCGTCTCAAACGCGTGGACATATTGCTCTTTCGAAAGATTGGCATCTGGGGAGATTATAAGGAACGAGGAGAAATCGCTGCCTGTCCCCATAGCTTGCGACAAGATCGAGGGGCTCTACAGAATGGGAATTCGTCGGGTCGAGCAAGACAAGGTCTAGGTCGGCGAGGTATGCAGAATGGTCCGATGGGATACACAGATTACCTCGACGAAGACGATGAGGTATAGCAAGTATGGGAATCACAGATAAAATGGAGGATGTAGTGGCGAGTGGTAGAAATGGCACTGCGCATCTTCTCTTATTTGTTAAGCCTTTTCTTGCTGGCAGGCTTTTTCACACTAGGCGATGAAACGTGAAGCATTGAGAGTGGACTGCACTTGGAGCTAGATAGATAGACCGACCATCTAGCAAAGAAAGACCATGTCACCCTCCTGAAGTCACAAGAAACGTTATTAGGTGCCAGGATCATATATATGTGTCTGTGTAATTCACCTTCGGTAACCTTTTGAAATAGGTGTTACCTTTGAGGTTTGTTGTAAGGGGACCTTTGAATTCCCTTTCTATATTAACCCTAAGATGACAATACCAAAGAAAACTCATCAGTGCTTGCCTCTACCCACACGACTAGAGGAGCTATATTTCACTGATGATTCGATAATAATCACTTAGTGATTGTACCCCTTCTTTTATCAGATGTTGAATATTATAAGCACATGGGAAGCATCCCAATTGCAACCTGTTCATGCATTGACCTGAAAGGCACAATGTCACGAGTCATATGATTAAAAAAAGATTTTTAAATTTAAAAAAAAAAAAAAAAAAAAAAAAAAAAAAACCCTGTAAATTTACGATAAGTGCTCGTGGAACCCCTTTTTACTGCGAGTTTGATATGTGGACAGGGGCAAGACTAAATGGTCTACACAACCACATATAGGCTATTAACTACAATTATCTATCATCGGCTTTCCTTATTTCTATGTCTACCAATTTTGTCAAAAATCCAGTGCCTCTTTTTGTTGCTTCAGTACCCAAGCTTTTTGTTCACACGGTTGACAACCTCTTTGCCCTCTGCCAGACGTTGCAAATTGTATGCCAAAATTCTGAGCACCCTCTCGTTATAGTGATTCGAATTTCCACTGCAGTGTGGAGTGACCGTAACATTCTTATATTTCCAGAGCTTATGGTCAGCCGGTAGCGGCTCCGGATCTGTGACGTCAAGGGCGGCGCCCCGGATTAGATCCTGATCAAGCGCCTCGATGAGAGCGTCTGTGTCGATGATAGGCCCACGCCCGACGTTGCTAATATACGCCTTTTTCCTGCTCAGCAGGGCGAATTGATCGCGCGAAATCATGCCGTGCGTTTCTTTGGTGAGCGGCAGCGTGATCACAAGCAGGTCTAGATCCGACCCCAAGAACGTACCCAGCTGCTCCTTTCCGTGGAACCATTTGCTCGGGAACTCGCCGTTTGGGTCACCCAGCCCGGGCTCCGTAAAAGAGTCGTCCTTTTGCGACTCTGGTGTCGAACGCTCGTGATTTGTATATGCGTAAACATCCATCCCAAAGGCTTTTGCGACACGGGCAACTTGCCGTCCTATGCAGCCGTAGCCTAGTATTCCCCTGCCATTGGCGTTAGCAGCGATACAAAGTGTGTGGAGTGGCTGGATGCAACTTACACTCTTAGACCCACCGCATCCTCTGTGTCTCCATCGGACTCGGGGTCAACCCATTTTGAGACTTTCTGGTTTTCACGATGCTCAGGAACTAAGGGCAACCTTGCTTAGCATCTCAAGCAAAGTTCAATGTTACATGTTAAGAGACTCACGGTAGTGCTGAAAGGCAAGGAATGTTGCGAATACCCATTCCGTAATTTGAGGTCTACAATAAAGAGTCAGCCCAGCTGCAGCAGGATAGAGATAAACAGTGATTAAGAAAAAGGGTTTGTTCTACGGGTGGACACCGTTTGCGGTGCAGAACGCGATGTCAGTATCCTCGAACAGGGGGAGCCCGAAGATCTGGTTGCAGCCTGCGCTTAGAAGCTGGACATATTTGAGATTGGGTGTCAGTTCCCGCAGGGGGAACCTCTTCCAAGTGAACAGCACTGTGACCTTTTTCCATGTCTCGGCACTGATCTCCTTGGGAATGTCCGTCCCGTACATTTCAACTTTGTGCGCCTCGACCCGAATTCCAGGGCTGATCTTCGCCAGGTTAGAAACCCAATCTGACGGAGGAATCCATGGCATGAGAACCATTAGGAACTCTGGTGTTGACATGTTGGCGGACGATGATGTTTATTGCGCTGAGAGGAGGGTTGGGGAATATAGAGGGAGGGTATGTTGGGCGGTGAACATTTGAATAATAGTAGTGCAGTCATGATGATGGCAAGATATTATCTGTCAATCCACATGGGAGTATGACTAGAGTTAGTCTCCGATGCCTCTCCGGTTTTGAGTCAGATAAGGAGTTTGAAGAGGGCTGGGCTAGGAGGACAGCTCTATCTACTGCCTATTATAAGTTAGTTTTAAGCGGGGTTGACTCGGCTCTGCCAAGATACTACTGCTAATTCCTGTTATATCAAGTTGAAGATGAACTGAATTAAGAGCGGGAAACGCGGTCCAGCCCATATATGGTATATAGTTGACAGCTAATTTAGGCAAAGCCAATATTTCGTCCATCAGCATAATTGTAAATCATGCTATTCGCCGTCTAGTAGGCCAGGGTTAATTTGACGACCAAACATCTTCCTTTGGCTATGGAGGGTATGGGATGTGAGCTATTTAATGTGGCTTATCAGCATTGCACTAACCAGCGCTTTAGCTCTCTTCCTATATGAGTCTTTGCCCGTATATAGAACGGCGTAGATTTATTGTAGCCGCAAGCCTGGTCTAGTGCCTGCCGAGATCCATAACGTGAACTTGTAGGGAACTCAAATTTAGTTCTATAAGGATTGCTAATTATTAACTGATATTAAATCATTCTAGACCGCTATTTAGTTTATAAACACCTGATAGACGCCTTCCCGCGCTAAAAATGCGGGCAAATAGTTCATATGCATTATCATTGTTAACTACCTACCTACCTAGTTATCCTATTTCAAAGCTACAATTGTTGAGATGAGACGAAGATGAGAGGATAGGATCAAGTGTATTTGTTCAAGGTAAGCCCATCCTACATATGTAGATACAAGTGACCAGGGGTCATATAGCCCATCTTTCAACAACTAGAGACAAAATATTGACATATTTCTCTATCTGTATTGATGGATAACTTCTTGGCTGTCTTCTATTTGGTTTGAAAACGAGATGTACCCGATCGACATAAGTATTACAGGGCGATTATGGGAGTTTGGCCTCTAGGACTTCATGAATATTTGAATTTAGGTCTACTTCGGCAAGCTCTTTCATTCAGGGCTCATTCCTTAGGTTTATGGGTTATACGAAATATATAAACAAAAAGATGAGTATCCCGATGTAAGTCACAATTACCCTGAAGAGCCTCAGTAGCCCTCCAGGAAGACAGCATGTTCATTGTAGTGAAATCGATTTGTAAACTCGACCATATAACACAGAGTTATTTTTCACCTAAAGCAGCAGGTCATTTACTCTGGAAATACCGTGTCTGGGGCGTCGGGGGAGCCACTACATTGCATCTACAACGCCCCTATATACAGCATACGATGCCATTATCAGTAATTTCGTGGCCATCTCTAATATTATTACTCAAAACAATAGCATTATTTATAAAAACTCTATAAATAAATCATAGGAAAAGAAGTTAAGTACAATGCCCCTCCACTAACTCTAGTCATTTTTCTTTCCACCAAAACGAATGCATAGCAGCTTAGGCGTCGGATCAAAACCCGGTTCCCGGCTCGTCGATCCGGACCACGACCTGCTCGTCGTTGGCGGTATAAGCGAGCCAGGTGAAACGGGTCCCGGTTCGAACGACGTATTCCTGCCACGCACGGTGCTCGTGTCGCTCCCAGCCCGGGAAGTTAAAATACTCGTCAAACACCAGGATCGAGCCGGCACGCAGGCGGGGCCCACAGTGTTCCAGCACCGTCACGGCCGACGAGTACAGGTCGCTGTCGACGTGGAGCAGGGCGATGGGCCCCGGGTGCTCGGCGAGGAAGCGCGGCAGAGTCTCGTGAAACCACCCGACAACCAGTTTGGCGCCAGGCACCTCCGGTGGGGTGTTAACTGCAAAGGTGCCGGCACTAAACCCCGAGCGCCAGGTCTCAGGCAAGCCCTGAAAGGAATCGAATCCGTAGACCTCGCCAGCCCGGCCGGCCGCGATGCGTTGCAGGGTGGCGCCGCTGTACACCCCGAACTCAAGGGTCATGCCCTCTTTCGGTGCGGCGTTGAGAGCGTAGCAGAGCGTGTCGCCCTTGTCAAAGAAGGTTGTAGCGCTAGGGAAGTGCTCGCCAGCAAACCGTGCGCTCGAGAGCGTTGCGTCGTGCTCGGCAGCCTGAGAGATGTCGCGCCTGCTGCGGCGGTCGGCATCGCTATTCTTCTCGGTGATCTGGTCGAGGCGCGCGCGTAGCCACGCCTCGTGTTGCTCGAACCGGGCTTCGATGCGGACCTGGACGACCTCCTCGAACACCCTGGTCACGTGCGAACCCAGCCACAGCCAGAGCTGCATCATGAAGGTTATATGATCTACCGTCTGTTCTCAACAGTGAAACAAACTGCGCTCTAGTCCCACGACCTGGAAAAAAGAAATATGCAGGAATTTCAGAAACTGGTTTAAAAAAATCTATGAATAATTTTTGTTGTTAAGAAAAGAGATTCCTCTACGACTTATATAGTATTTCTAACTACTCGTATATAGCCGGCTTGATCCAGGCATAGCCATAGCGAAGCTGTATCAGTATAGCCAACCTAATATGAATCATGTGCTCTTGCTCATCTATCAGTCATAGTAGTACGCCACGGAACTTCCCTGTCGCCTTTCGCATTACCGAGTAAGACGCTCACCAGGGACCTGCGAGACCTGCGGCGCAGCAAATGGGAGATGCAGTACACAACAAGGGCAAAGATATCAAAGACTTCGTGCGGAGCGCGCAGAAGAATGGACGGATATACGGAGGAAATAGCATCACGAAGAGATTCAGATCGCTATAGACGGCGGCATCCGCCGTGATTCAGAATTCTTCAAAGCCCTAGTCCTCGGCGCCCAATACTGCTTCGTTGTTGGAATACTCATTTAGGGACTTGCTATACTTTATTACCATTTTCAGTCGCCCGGGCCTGTTTTCCGCTGGCATTTCCAAGTATCAGAGTGAAAGGAGCGTTGATCTCACCGTTTGTGTTGGCCTACATGAATTTAAGATGACTATGATATTAGCTGGGTAATAGAATGCGAGAGCGCGCTTCTGCCAGAGATACAAGATACTTATACAAATTACTACTTTGCGAAAGACCGAAGTTACTCCAGAGTATCTCTCCGTCCTGGGTGTGGATGTTATTCTATGTATCACATCGCATAAAGGATCCTCTCCCTGGTATTCAATAGATGGGCTAATAGGATAAATCGGGCAGGTCACATAAGTTTCAACTAAATGAAAACAAAAGGTATGTACAGGTATCGATGATGCCATGGTATTCCGAGATAATATCATTAGGTGTTGATAAAGGATATTTATCGGGGTGTGACATGTCCTGTCTTTTCTAACCTGTCCAGATTGCTAGATCATCTCAAGCTTGTACTCACAATACATTTCTATGGCAGATATTAAATAATCATCGTAACTCGACAGCAGAAGTGGAACTAGAATTGTTGCTAGTCACCTTGCATTATTCATGTCAGAGAGGAGGGGTTACGGCGGTAAAGCTCGTGAGAAGCGAGGATATTCGTGATAACAAGAACGTAATTACTAATGGCCAAAACGAACTAAATCTATGCAGCTCGGCTTATAGAGTAACATTAACTGCATCTATCTTGATCGCACGCAGCTATTTTAATTTACAAGGTTCTCACAGGGCCGAATGCAGCCCCTGTCCAGGTTCACCAACATAGGTCGTTTACGCAGGGCAGGTCGGCCTCAGAATGCCGAAGGTGAAGAAGTGACCCAGACCAATCGGTTAAAATACAAAGCAGTGAGCTTGCATGTTTTTATTTGGTTCAACTATGCTAGAGAGGAAGGAAAATCTGTTTACACACATGATAGAGATCGAATGTTTTGTAATGCACTTTAGGTAGTCAACTATTCCCGTGAACACGCACTCCACCAGTTTCAGGCTGAAATATTGAGCTAGAAATTTAGATTATCCTTCACGATAAGGCGTACTGAAAGTCGTTGCTGAAGGAAGGTTATCATTCCTGTCTTGAAATTCCGAGCGAGCGTCATGCAGAGCTGATCGATTATGGGTTTCCGACCTTATTGACCTGTCACTTCTGACTCCTTCTTGTCATCCCATTTGGTGTACAAGTCTTTCGGTAGCATCGGTTTGTTATTGGCTTTCGTGACAATCAAAGCATCCCTTATGCTGTCATACTTGATTGTAGCGCTTCCGCCATGCCCCTTCACCACAGCCACGATCTTCTTGACAAGCGCAGCTAATTCTTTCAAATTCTTCTGTTGTCTCTGTTCCCATATTCTGATCTCCCCCATTACGTCTTCAACCTGTGGTCTTTGGAATAGGCCGCCGCGGTGGTAAGCTCGAACAAGTTTCGGGGTCTGAGAAACCCAAAGCTGTGGCGCAACTTCCGATAACATAAGAGGTTTATGAGCGACTCTCGTTTTGATTTCGAGAACAGATTCTAGTGGTACTGTATGACCCTCTTGTAGAATGGCCATTTTAGACCCAGCAGGGATGGTAGCCTTACGACGGCTACTAGATGAGGAGAGGGACAAGGAGCCCAGGAGACCAGAGAGACCGTCAGGTTCCAGTTCTTTGCTGCTAGAAGCTGCGCCCGAATTTCCCTCCAGATACCCATCTACTTCATAGCGGACGATGAAAGTCAGGCCACCGAAACGGTAGGAGACGATTCTGTGATGGCCAGTGCTGTCACTGATCTGGTATTTAGTGTACGCCTTCTCGAATTCATGGCCAAAGCCCTTAAATTCATGTGGTTGGATGATCTCCTTGGTCGCTGTTTCCTCTCGGGAGAAGATGACAGTGTTCCCTGTAGCCTCAACATTGATAGTGAATGCCTCAAGTCCATTCCTGCTCGAAGAGGGGTCGACGAAGGAGAGCAGTTTGCGGATATTGTTCCGATCGGTCACGATATCAATGGAGCGTACGTCGAATTGAGGATTGGTGATGTACAATGCGCGAAACAATGGTTCAAGAGGATTCTCTGGATGACGAGCTGCATTCTGTGCAATGTAAACTAGACCAGAATCTTTTGGTAGTCGCCAATCACTTCTAGGAGGAGACCATCGTGGTGGAATTCCTGGTACCGAAATGGTGGGAATGGGTGCCTCAATCCAGCTGTAGGATGCCAGGTGCTTGACATCAGTAATGGTTGCCGCTGGAGCATTATTCTCTTGGAGATCCTGGCGGGATATTGTTGCCTTAATGGTTGCCGCCATGATGGTTGTAGGGTTGTACTATGTAATCATCAACGACGTGATCAGAAAACTGAGAAGAGAATCAGTTTAATAAATAATTTTAGGTAGCGACCGAGCTTCCAACATCTCGATCACTTGTTTCTCTCTCTTTCTCGGCACTCATATTGATGACCACATAATAGCGTACTCCAAATCTTACACCGTTTGCATCGTTTCACAGCTGCGGGCTTGATCCATTCAAGTGAATCGATTCTTCCTGCCAACGCATACTTGCATATTACAATAAATACAAAGAACGTCTTGGAACGGACTGGTGCAGCTTTAGATTCCGTCAACGAGGTAAACTGCACAGGATTATCAAGGACTCTATGCTCAATGGCTCTAGGTAAATCGGCATGCTAAATATCCTGTAAGCAGGACGATTACGAGAATAAGAGTTAGTTCACCGGTTGCAGGGGACGAGGAGAGCATGCCTATTGCAATTTAAAATTAATTTGGGAATGGGCTTTTTGTTTCTACACCGAGTTAGCTGTCGTGTCTAGCAAAACGAAATGATTCACAAAGCCAATAAAAGGGGAGAGTGGCTGCTACCTACATCTTGCCGGTTTCACAAATACGTGTCTTGCTCTTCGTCTTAGAAGCTGATTGACTGCCCTGGACTTTTATTGAAGGCTGGCGACAGACTTTCGGCTTGCGTTTGGTCCAACAAAGCCTGCCATCACAAAACTACAAGCTCCAAGATGCTGTACATTAATGAGGGGTCTAATCTTGTCCAAATACCCGTGTAAAGCAAACTTACGTTATGATATATCATATTCAAAATGTTAACCGGATTATAGCAGTGCCAGCTCAGCTGGTTGCACTATTCTATAGGCAATTTATCACGATGTCATTCGTAAAAATAAGAAGTTAATTATAGCCATATATAATTATGAATCTTTAATTAGTATAACTTCAGATATAAACTTTTGCTGGTTTCAAAATAGTAGCCATATTTACAATCACTTGTTTTAATCTGGAAGTACTATTCATCAAAGTGAATGGTAGGTCGTAGGCTAATCGACAATTCAGTAGGCATCGACACGTGGTCCAGAACCCTGAGAAGACTCTGGATTTCTTGTTCCCACAAAAAGGCATAGATGGATATTCTATAACCTGTCGTTCATACTTGCAGTGAAAGTATTGCCTCGGAGCCCTTTGGACCCCCTATTTGTGACGAGCCAGGGGTAGTTTTCTCATACTTCAGACAGCCCGGGAACAGTGAGTGCGTTTCATAATTCATAATTATCTTCCCTTCTAACAATCTGGTCCTCTTCCAATTTTCATCGTAGTGTTTATCATGCGCCACATGCTCAAATTTCTAACTCACGTGGTTCCTGACGGCTGGGGGGTAGTTGGCCCACGACTAGAAATGAATGTCAGCCCTCACGTCTCACGTCCCCTCAGATTCAGCTCCGCATAGATGTAACTACCACGGGGAAGTTCCCCTATAGCCACCCTATGACCTAGATGATACGACACGGCGAGGTGGCCAAGCTCTAACGCCCATACTTGCTCACCTAGTTCTTGGGCTCGGTAACAGCAAGTAGTACCTATAACCGCGTAGCTGAGAATGAGACCGTTCTTTTGGACCGGCTGCGCCTTGACCTGAGCCCGTTTATAGTCGTCTTGGCGCGTAAACAGGCCATAGACTCAGCCATACACATGGACCCACACTAGTTAAGGGCCTTCAATTCTTATACGAAAATAGATGCGAAAAAGCAATGCACCATTAAGAGTAAACCCTTCAACATATTTGATGATAACGTTATTAAGATGGGGCGAATATGAGGATAGGATCAAGTGTATTAGTCTAAGGTATGAGTCTAGGTAGGTGGGCGAAGCCCGTCTATATATATACAGGACCATGGATCGTACAGGGGCATAACCCCGTATTTCAATAAACGTGCTCAGTTGATGGACCGGATAATAGACCTGTCCTCAGAATTATCGCAAGTGTTGTAACCAAGTCTATTTTTATTGAGATATTAGACAAGTACGAGATTGACTTCATTGGTGGCAAGGAGCCTCGGCTCGCTTGTATTTATGAGTTCGGTTTCTGGCATCTAAATTAGAAAATATAGGATCAGTGTAGGAAGGAGCGCTTAGACATCATGTAAAACTGACAAGAGGCTTTTGATACAAGATAAAGATGGAGGATTAGATTAGTCCAATGTGAGAGTCCAGGGTAGATGTGCGAATCCCAGATATATTAGGAGGTCATAGTAGGACAGTACACAAAGGCCATGCTCAATTATTTCAACGGAGGATTTTTATTATGAGGCCCTCCTACGCTTACTACTATATACTGTTCTCTTTTAAGTTTTCCCTCTAGTACTTCTGACGTTTTCTCTTGATCTTGACTCCTGCCTTACCGGATTCCAGACTGTTGGCTCGCTGATACTTTTAGAATATGAAATATCATCCATGGTAATTGTTTTGGTGTTTGTCTCAGTTTAAAAGAATAATTAGAAGTAGCCTTCTAAGAGTATTCTCATCCACGACCCGGTGGCCATTGAACGCCTCTCTGAAATATAAAGTCCCAATTAGCATCGACACAGGCAACAACCTAACTTATTTTCAAGTCAATCTAGGTAAAGGGAGACTGTCACCTTCAAGCCTTCTTTCGAAGTGAAACTCTATGCACCTAACAGCCAAACAGAGATCATGAGTATGGTAAGTGATTCATACGTTTGGCATTGTAGTTCGTATAAACAGTCATCCTCCAATACTTTAATGTAGTTTAAATAGGGTTCTTTTGGTCCTGCAGGTGTGGAGACTTATGTAGTAGCTCTAGCTTCGAGTCTCCTAGGAAGGTGTATCTCCCCTTACGCGCGTACTATACTCCGTATTTATATGTATGTAATCATCTATACATCCTTGTACCTATTTATATATCCCGGAGAGAGTGGTATACTATACATGATTGCGAGTTTCCTAGGGAATAAACCTGAAGGGGTGTAGATTCGCTAGATACGGAGGTAGCTAGATTTTAAATATGTAAGTCAATATTGTATTATTGGAGTGATGGGTGTCTAGCTTATTCTTAAAGGTCAGCCATCTCCCCGGTAGCGGTATTGATGCACCGATCATATCATGAACATTCGACGGAATATACTCACTTTAGATGAATGCACAAAGACATCTGGAGAATCTAAGTTGTTTTTGGGGGTATTTCTTTTGTAACACCTACAAATTCCTTGGTGGCTGTTTTTAGCCATGTCACTAATTTGAAGCCTCCGTGCGTTTTCCATGAAACTTGTGTAATTTTCTAGATCCCTGGGCTCATTTAATCTATGGATGCCAATTGAACATGATCTGATTGATCCAGGATACCCTCGTCTTGTTGACGACTCCACTTCACACTTATTGAAGGGACACATTGAATCCCACCTGTGATCGAGCTATACAGTCTACGTGAAACAGAATCAACGCACCGAGAGGGGCTGGTAAACGTAGAATATATAAATTTCTTCACGGCCTGTAAATATAGATATCATGGGCTCCCGACTTTACCTGTATCACCTGAATTGGATGCATCGATTTGCTCTTGACAGACCCCAAGACAGTTAACCCCGTTGCTGAACATCGCTTCACAGAAAAAGAGTAGACTTTACCACGCCACTTCTTTACGCACTATGAGAACTTCCCATATCATCTCTTCCGTCATAGCGGCGTCATTCGCGATGGCAGCAGCTGATGCCGTCACTGGGACGTCAACGTTCTATGGGGGTAACCTGCAAGGAGGGCAGTGCCTGTTTTCTACCTACACCTTCCCTTCTGGCATATACGGTACAGCTTTTTCAGGTTCAGCTTGGGATAGTGCTGCAAACTGCGGAGCTTGCCTCGAGGTGACTGGTCCGAATGGGAACTCCATCACTGTTATGGTAAGATATACCTCTTAACAGTTGGCTCAACTCTTTAACAGTAGAACCACTCATACCTGACCTGCCAGATTGTGGATCAATGCCCCGAATGTGATGCGGGTCATCTCGACCTCTTCGAGGACGCCTTCAACGCCCTCTCGCCGTCATCGAGCGATCCCGTATCGACATCGTACACATTCGCCGAATGCGGCATAACGTCGCCACTGGTCCTACACGCAAAGTCGGGCGCCTCGCAGTACTGGTTCTCGATGCAGGTCGTCAACGCGAACGAGCCCGTCTCGAAGCTCGAGGTCAGCACCGACAGCGGCTCAACGTGGCAATCGACGACGCGGACCGAGTACAACTTCTTTGAGAACACGAGCGGGTTCGGAACGGCGACGGTAGACGTTCGTGTCACTAGCAAGTCGGGGAAGACAGTCGTGGTGAATAGCGTTACGGTGGCGTCGGACGCACAGGTCACGGCATCTTCGAACTTTTAAGTCCTTGTCAGATCATATAGGCCCGGCTCATTGGTAGTATACTTGGCCCGTTTAAGCTGTCCCGATAACAGGGTCAATTGTGTAGATCGAGGGCAAAGTTGAAACGTCACACTCAGCCGCAATTTGATGAATGAAGAGCCCAATACTAGTGGAAGCATGCTGTACGGTGTAAGGACTATGTCTTCAGGTTGCAGGTTGGTCGAGCTTGTCATGTTCACGGATGCAGAGTGCCGAATGCCTCATTCCTCTGGGCTTCGGGCTTCGAATTGCCTACGTTTATTGTCAGCCCCAAACACGGAACTTAGGATTAATGAATAGTCTCTAGGACAGTTAGTTGGCATCATCCATAACGAAACACAACTACCCCAACTACTCGTGTAGGCATGCTTAACTGGATCAACAGGCCAGACCGGCTTATACTTTGGACGAATGTATCCTCGCAGTCGTTCGGATTCTTGTCTCATCAATTTTCGGTCAGGCTGCATCCATCTTCGCGAGAGGCCGTGGCGCACCAAACAGACACCGCCATTTGATGCAAGTATCCGATCTAACACGCCCTTCGCTTCCTGAACCATATCTACCTCAGTACTCCTCCAAATCCTCTGAGGATATCAGAGTATGCGATCAACTTTGCTTTCTGCGCGGCGTTTGAGTAATAGTAGCATGTTAAGGACGGAGCACTGCGCTAGCGTTGCCTGCATTTGGAGTCGGGCCCCCTATTGCAAGAGAGGTGAAGTAATGCTCCTCTTCAGCATTTGGCGGTGAATCATCGTTTTCAGTATTGCCGGCTAACACTGCCATAGTGGTCAATCATTGATGACAAGTTGAGTTAATCGTTATGGTATAGTCGACAATGAAGTCATTATTTGTGCTTACACAATGGTAAATGAGCTGACTCCGTAGGTGATTACACTATTGAGGCGCCCCGATAACCCATGATACGAGCGCTCCCGAGCGACGGAGGTGGCCGAGAACGCAGTGACGGCGGCCCGGGCCTTGATGCTTAAGCGCAAGCACCCGTACGTAAAGTTTCTGTAAAGTTATTGAATCCTCCCTTCAAATTCAATCCCATGACTGCATAGAAGAATTTCGTGTCATTAGGTTTTGGATACGTCGTCTGAGCCTGTGGGTCAGAGAGATTAATCATGCATGCAGCAGATTTGCTGGGCAAGATTGACGTTTCCAGCGAATGTTCTCGGGGGGTTCAACTTCGCGTGGTTCGATCGCGCTATGTAGTTTCGCGCAGAGGAGAACTTGCACGTGGCCACGGTATTTACATTTCCAGCTTGTGTATACTCTAGTATTTGTCTTGCCCGATCAACTATGGAGTCAAAGTTCACTTTCAAGATACATACAGAGATAGGGAATCGTAATAGGATGGCTATCACTCTATGCTAGGAAAGCCGACATCCCATGATTTCTCAACTCAAGTAGGTTCAGTACCTATGCTCATCCGTGCTATCATTACTGCCCGACATTGTGTGTAGGACCTTACCGGAGCCGCGCGCACATTCTGACCGGATCCGTGGATCAGCGCGAAAGGAAACCGGAGAACCCAGAAGGAATGAGGTGTTAGCGACTCTGCTCAACCCTGCCCGAACAGGTGATACACCGCCGTAAACGAAAATAATAATACATAGAAATAAAATAGCATATTGTGAACAACTCATATGAGGATGGTCCCGGCGGAGCGGAACGAACTGGAAACATCTGTGCCAAAACGGAGCAGATCACGACCAACATACACGTTTGTTGGTAGCGACTCCACTGGCCCCCGCGAGAATAATTCGGGAATCTGTCAGGCTGTTAATACAAAAAAGGGTCAATGAAAGTCCGGTAAGGGAGCATGCCTTGGGCTCTGTCGGCCAGGCTGGGTCTCTGTGGCGCCACCGTCGTGTGAGTAGGATCTAGCGCTCAAAATGTTACCAAATCCAGGATTCGGAGTGGCCCGAATGTCACCCCATTGCCAGTTCCAGAGGCGGCGGCTCACGATGAAGCTGAGCCTCGCAGAGCAGAATGGATTTACACTATATTTGCCAGCGATAATGTCGTCGTTTTCGAGAGAGGGGACTTGCGTGTTCCACCACAGCATCTGCAAAGCATCTGCAACACACAGACATATAAACGCATCAATCAGTTCTTGATTCTCATCGCCAACGTTACCTCGCAGGTGAAAATCAATCAACCAAGGCTAAATCAACCGACCAATCACAACACACAACACACATCCACAATCATGCCCGCAACCATGCACACACCAATGCACTCTGCCGCCCGTGCCCACCCCGTGGCCGCGCAGCTACACGCCGTCCCCAAGTCCGGCCCAGTGGCGTCGAAGATATTACCAACCCTGGCCGTAGCAGGAGCAAGTCAGTGCAACCCATCCGTCTGGACAAAAGGCCGTTGACTAACATGCAAATAATAGCTTACGTTGTCGCCTCGTACGTGCAATCGCAGCTGAAGCGGGAGTCTGGCGATTTGGATCGCATATACTCCAAGCAGAACACGGCCGAGGTCGAGGCCGCAAGGAAGGCGGATCTATGCGTCGACACCTACGGCGACCCTCGAAACAACCTATTCAACTTCCTAGGCTGGTCATAAGGGGCGCAGGAGAAAAGCAGCGGAGGAAGAAATGGGAGTCAGGAGAATCATTATACCCCCAAAACTAGGATAGTTTGCTTTGTTTGACGTTGGGGCGTTTGGATGGACTTGCATCGTTTAATATGTACTGTACATACTTCTTGACAGTCGTCACTGGCCAAGCCTGACACTGGAAGTTTCATAAATCACAACCATAATTGATCAATCACTACACGCTCGCATTCTCGCAAGATGTGAAGAAAGGTGAATATGAAGTGCCTTCAAAGCTCACCCGCATCTGGTGGTTATTATGATGGGCACTTGCTGGTACGTAGACATTATACTGGCTGATCCAATATAGGGGAAAACAAGGGGTGTCTCGTCCAACCTACTTGCTAATATGTGCCATGCGTTTTTCACATTACAGGTGACAACCAACAATACTTTAGAGCTCTAAGTCTAGATAGGTGTTCAAAAGCAAGATAGGACCATGAAAGCTTCCCGAAATAACTCGATACTATCTGAGGTCACAAAATGTTCTCAAGAAGTCTGAGGCTAGTAGAATTGCGGCGAGCGAATCCATAGATTTTGGCATTAGTCTTCCACTACATCTAAGGTCAAATTCTACCATTCATTTGACAATTGACATGGCTTATACAAAGAGATTCGATATGCCACGTAAGACTTGACAAGTTTCCAATAAATTTCCTATTCAAATAAGTATAAACTTTCAATTTTTAACTTGTTCTAGCCCTGGACTTATGAAAATGCCCCTGAAGATCCCTTCTTTTCTTTGTCTCTTCGAAGAGCATCTCTCTTATTTTCGAGTGGACTAGTTTCTTTCCCCGCCAATAAGTATCTCCTTCTAATATTCTCAAAGGCTTTGTCCCAACCTTATTGCTGCGATATCTCAACCTTGTTCCACCAAAAGTCGCTCTCCTTCTTTGTCCATACATCATCTACTACCACAGCCGGAGTCCCAATGTCGCCTCCAACGAGCTCTTCGTTACCCATACCAAACACTATCTTCTTTGGCTCCGGTCCTTGATGGGCTATCCATTCTGGCCTGTCCCCATAGGCTCCCGCAATCTTGTTCGGGTCTCCCGTACAGATGAAGCTCGTCACGTACGCATGGTGGATTCCCGACAACTCGTCTTGCGCTTTCGACTCGGCGCAGACTGCCGGGTCACGCACCTCGTAGGCCATATTATCAGCGTGACTTGCCCCGCCAATGATGCTACTTATCGGTGCCCAGTGATATAGGTATACTGGCACATGTGGCCCGGCAAAATGTGCTGTTTGTCTGACTGGCGAGACGTAGGCATAGTGGGCATAAGCTGCTTCAATACGTTTGTACTGTTCGCCAACACCGTGGCTCAGACGGTCTTCTTTGTAGATCGAGTCAGGCACAGTAGCCGGGTCAGGGTAGAGCGCATTTATAGTGCCAAGGTCCTCGTTTGTTAGCTGTGGCAACAGGGTACGAAAGAAATCCGTGAACTCAGAAGATTTCGACATGGATTTCGGAACGTAGAGGGATCCCTCGTTGCCATTGAACCCCGTCATTATCGGAACCTTGTGCCACTTGCCGTCGCGCCAGCCGTCAATGGGTCTTCGTCGTATAATCTTGCCGTCAATCACGGGCTGGAAAGCCCACCGTAGGCTAGGATTATACTTATCGAACACTGCTACCTGGGCATCTGCAATAATAGACGTCGGTAGAGACCGGAGGAATGGGAATATTTCTGACTCTTCTATCTCCTTGGGGCATTTTACTGCTTCTAAGAAGTCTTTAAATTGCTGTTCGTGGATTTCTGCATCGTAGTGGCGCACAGCCCGAGAAGTTGGTGCCCCTGATTCCATTATTACCCGTTGGAACAGCGGGGGTTTATCATCATCATAATTTAGCAGGTGGTGCCCAATCTTCGCTTTGCATAAGTATTATGTCCCCTAGTAGTATAGGTCTATAAGTTAACCTACCGAATGAGCCCCGGCTGAGAGACCAACAAGTGTCACGTTGTTCTTGTCGCCACCAAAATGCTCAACGTTCTCCTGGACCCATTCCATTAAGAGGATCTGGTCCCTCAACCCCAGGTTGAGAACGTCTTCTTTAGCGCTCAGACTCGAAGGTAGAAACCCCAAAGCCCCGATTCGATAACCGAAAGATACGACTATAAACGGTTCGGCAGACCAGCCGACCATAGAAGCGGTATCGTGCATAGCTGCGTTGCCACGGTTGAATGCGCCCCCATGGAAGTAGATCGCGACGGGCAACAGTTTGGAGTCAGACACACCGGTTGAGGACTGGCGGAAGACATTGGCAGTGAGACAGTCTTCGCTGCTCTCAAGCGTCGGGCCACGGACGACGAACTGCTTTGCTGGCGCTCGCGGACCGAAGCGGGAGGCATCAACGATTTCACTCGATGGTGGGACCCTTTCCGGTGGCCTAAAACGTCGATCGCCTATGGGCGGTAGAGCATATGGAATCCCTAAGAAGGCATCAACGGGGTTTGGATAGGCACCATGTTGCTGAATTCCGATGATTGTTCCCTGACCGAGTGTGACCTTTGGTCGTGGTATCGAGCCCCCGTTAGCCGTCATGACCAGGAATCATGTGCACCAACCAACAAGCACAATTGTTTTGATGTTGAGAAGTGCGCGGCTCCGATGATATTTCAAGTAAATAAATATCATACAATCTTAGATTCAGTTAGTATTGTTCAGGTCGGTAATGTAATGAATTGTCTGGTTCCGAACTCGCACAACGCCCCCAAGCTTGATGCGACGGCTGAGAACCCTGTCAGCTCCGCGTCTCGGGGTCTTCGGCTAACATTGTCCCCAACCTAGGAAACATACCAATCGATCGGTTGCAAAGAGCTGGAGCCGGGATCAAGATAATCTATATCTCGGAGGTGGGCCGTGATTGCCGCCTGAACTGCTATTGGCTCAAGTAGTATAGCTCCTCAATACTACGTGAATACTCTATATTCAAGATGTCGGAGAATCCCCGATATTTAGAAGGCAATCAAGCTTATGGCCTCACTGGGGGTGGTGTTTATCAGGCCTCCCCATCTCTTTATAAGCAAAAAAGTAGGAAACAATTTGAAACTTGCAATTCCTAGCCAAATCTAGGGCCAGCACGCTGCTGAACGTCTGCTCCGCGAGGGAACCTAGACAATGGATGATAAAAACAAGAAGGCCGAGGAACCCTCCTTGGGAAAAGTCGATTTCGAGGTAATTCAAGATCTGGATGAGGCAGAAATATTCCTCCGGGACAACAACTTTAGCCACGAATACGTCCAAGAATTACTCCAAGATGAGACCATGCTCAAACGTCTGGTGCGGAAGGTTGACCTCGTTGTTCTCCCGCTTCTCGCTGGGACATACGTACTACAATATATCGACAAACAGGCTCTCAGTTACGCGGCCGTCTTTGATCTGTTCAGCGACACGAAAATTACACAGACGCAATACTCCTGGTTCGCCAGCATGTTCTATATAGCATACCTGGTGGCAGAGTACCCATGGAGTTTTCTAGCCCAACGCACACTGATGGCCAAAGTCATCAGCAGCTGCGTGGTCGCGTGGGGTGCTGTACTTATGGCGACGGCGGCTTGCACCAACTTTGGAGGTTTAGCTGCATGTCGATTCTTGTTGGGTGTTTTCGAAGCCCCCATAACACCTTGCTTTATGATGATGGTGGCTATGTGGTAAGTCTTTTATCTTATCTAAAGTCGTCTATAGGTTAGGTTATATGTTTTGAAAGTTCTCTAACATTGACTAGGTACGTACGAGAAGAGCAACCGTTTCGAGCTGGAATCTTCTACAGCTGCAATGGCGTAGGATCGATGATAGGCGGGGTGCTCTCTTATGCCGTCGGTCAGATACGAACATTCCCTGTCTGGAAAGCGATTTTCCTTCTCTGTGGTGGAGTTACCATGGTGTGGGGTGTGATTCTGTTTCTCTATCTTCCTGACAATATCATCGCTGCTAGAAGGTTCACCCTTGAGGAGAAAGCAGCTTTGATCGGCCGTGGAAAACTCGGCCGTACCGGCATACTCCATCGTCAGATCAAATTTTACCAGATAAAAGAGGCTCTTTTAGATCCCCAGGTCTGGCTTTTAACACTCTTCACGTTGCTGAACGAGGTCATAAATGGGGGGATTGCCAACTTTGGGAAACTAATCATTAAGGGGCTCGTGAAGGATCCGCTTCAGACCACAGCTCTCGGTATTCCCCAAGGCGGGTTTCAGGTGTTCTGGATCCTGTCGGGGACGTTTCTAGCATCGCGGTTTCGCAATGTTCGCACCATCGTCATGATCGTGTACCTCATCCCGACTGTGATTGGGACAAGCTTGATGTGGCGTCTGGACAGAGAACATAGCAAAGTCGGTGTGCTGGTTGCGTATTATATTGTTGGGGCGTTCGTCACGTCGCTAGTTGTTGCGATGCAAATGCCCGCTTCTAATCTTGGCGGATATACGAAACGTATGACGGGCACGGCTGTCGTGTTCATGGCATATTGCATAGGAAACATCATAGGTCCTCACGCGTTTCTGGAGGAGGAATCGCCCATATATCCAACTGGCTGCAGAGTCATCCTTGCCTGTTCGGTCGCCCAGATGTTCATCGCGTTTTCCTTGAGACTCTTGTTGACCTGGCGGAACAAGAGGAGAGATGCTGCAGGGACAGTCGCTGAAGATGCAGTGGTGGAAGAGCTCAGCGCCGACTTGACAGATTTCGAGGTAGGCGACATGCATCGTGTATGTATCTGGTTGCATGTGCTAACGCTCACAGAACCCGCATTTCCGATACGTTCTTTAATCTCACTCACCTTCGCAATTGGTATAATCAAGTTGAGCTGATGCCAAGAAAGCGGACGCCGGTCTAGGTTCTAGAAGTGAGACGGGCATCCGGGGATCCCCCTCCCTATTTCTTGCCCATTGGGAACAAGCTATTAGGCTGCGTTTATAGTGTTCGGATGTGACTAGCAGTCTGTCGGCTCCCCATCGAGCCGGTCGGCAATTAATATGTCCATTGTATTCTGTAGTAACCTATCAATATTATCTGGTTTAACTAAAGGAGAGCTGTTTCTTGCATATTGAGGCAAGCAAGCCTCGTCATCTCTTCAACTTCAAGAGGCTTGGCTGACGGATGCTAGAATAACCGTGCGTTTCCTTTATCTACCTAGCTTTGACTTGCCGGCCCCCTGCATTGTGTTGGCGGTGGTGTATTCAGCCCCCAAGCTAGGGAGCAGCTATTTATAAACCGCCTCAACCAAGCCGACCAATACATACTAGGTAGGTTAGTCTACATAGTGAGACGACGAGCTGAACGCCTCCAAATCCATTAAGTACATTTAACTACATAAAGCCCCGATCGATACTAACTGGTAACTATACGTCACCTCAACGTCGCACGGCAATATCGGTCTGGTATAGTGAAGGGAAATGACGAAAAGCGATCGGCTAACCACGATTATTGGACATCACTGCGTCCATCCAGCGTCATACGAAGCTGTGTGGCTAATGTAAGACCCCTCCTGCCGAGTTTGGCTGCCAACCAACCGGGCCCGAGTTACCTTGCAGGGGAGAGAGATCATCAGCCAGTTAGTTTTCATGGCAGCGTCGCAGGAGGGCTAGTCAGCCGGGGTGCTGGCGTCACTGGCAATTCAGGGTAGAGTCGCATCTGCTAGATTAAGGCATCACTGAGTTCCAAAGTGGAATGCTGACACTTTTGCCAACATCTCAACTTCTACCAAGGGCTGAGTTCTTCTGTGCATAGGTAGCCTTATCTTCCCCCCTATCTCTTTCGCAAAGCGCGAATTATGGGATTGGAGCGTAAGAGAAGAATACCCGAAGCCTTCTCTCCCGTCTTTTCTCCCTTTCGCATCAACTAAAGGCAAACTTTCCAAACTGTGATTATCACAAGCAGTCATTTACGATGGTGCTCCGAAAGAAAGAAGTGTATACGGTCATCACGCCAATACCTAGCTTCATCCCCCGCCAATTAGCCATTGACATTCTCCATAGCCATGGGGAGGTCATTACATTAAATCCGCTCGTCCTTAGCCACAAACAGATCAAAGCGCCCCGCGATGCCGCCGCCGACGAGTACTTCTCAACCTGGTACGAGATCACCGAACGAATCCAGTATATTCCCGGTACGGGGAGGTTTGGTTCGGGCAAGATTGTCTTCAACGGTTGTTTTCACGATCTACCGTGGGGGTTGCAGACTCACATATACGCGCCGTTAAATGTCGACCTCCGAAACAAGTACCGCATCGGTGGGAACCAACCTGGCGTCGAGCATCCAGAGCAGGCCGAAATCGGGCTGGCAGCTCTTGGTGCCCCGAAAGATGGGCTATATCTCCGGGAGGATATTGAAATACGGTGCAATATTACGATGGTCGGCATGGTGAAAGCGCAAATGAAGACAGCCAGCAAAGAGATGGTACAGAGGATAATCAAGAAGGCGGAGTTGCTCGATGCCGGAGTGTTGCAGGCTATGATCGAGGATGGAAAGATGAAGACCTACAATCCAAACGACAGGACTTATACCGGAGGCTTAAGCTCGAACACGGTGATGTCTCCGCAGTTATCGCCAGCAGACCCATACCGCCAGCCACCTATGTCCCCCTCCATGCCGTACCAGGTTCCACGACCGATATCACTACAGCCTCAAAGCCGACCAGGGACCTCTGGCTCACAAAGCTACCCGGCACATTGGCAATATCAGCAACAGTTGATAGACGACCAGAACAAGCAGCACCAGCAGTATTCTGAGTTGCCTAGCATTCATGCTCCTGGATCAAAGCCTGGAACCTCAGGTGTTGTTATGGAGCTTCCAGGCGATTATTATCATCCGCAAACTCCTCCACTGTCCCAAAAGCCACAGCTATCCCCTGTAAACCAACAGCATGGCCGCCTCTCACCGGCATCAAACCAGTCCCAGTCACCAGACCTAGGCGGCTGGCGTTGGTCGTCAGGCCAACAAAGTCCTTCGCTAAACAGTTCGCGGCCAACGTCGTTCTCTTCAGATCCTGGTAGTGGGAATCATGGCTCGCCGGGGTTGGATCACAAAGGCTTCTCGGCTGGGCTCCCAACCCACCGAGAGACGCAGGAGGAGTACCGCCACCCCGAGAGCCTGAGGCCTTATCCTCAGGGGCGCGCAACCTCGGACTACAGCTACAATCCGGCGCATTACGCTCAGATGGGTCGATGATCAATATTGTCTGTCATCAATTATTATCTGGTAAACCTCTTCAGGCGTTCGTGGATGTATGGTTGGGAGTGTATAACACGGTGATATCCCGGCCATTGGCTCACTGGAGTTTTAAAAGGTTTCGATTTCATGGGTGTTGGTATTTATATTTGATAGTTGGACATTTCTGAACGTGTTTATATCAAGTAAATGCGCGTTAGGTTTAACGACGAACTGATAGCCTAGCAAAGGCCATAGGCATTCCAATAGCTATGATACACATTCTCGGGAACTAAATCGCACGTCTTACTATGTGAAACAAGATCTTGGTGTTCTCAACGGCGTATATCCGTATTCTTTCCTTGAGCTACGTTACGATTACATACAAACGACCCGACTAGCTCTAATGTGAATCGCAATGCCAATAAGTCACCGGAAAGGGACCGAATCCTACGGCCATCCAAATATCTGATAAAAGACCAAGCTTATACGCCCTAGTTACCTTGTATGCGAAATATCATGGACACACCGAGCTAGTCACAATGGATAATCCTAACTTCATACTTTTACTAGCAACCATCGAGGACGTCCCTAATCTCGTCCATATCTCAGCTTCAGCCTTCAAACATGATACTCATACCCAAATGAAAACAATGGTGCAGGGTCCTGGTTCATTCGAGCGCGTAATGGCAACTGGACTCACACAATGGATTCAATCAGCAGACAGATGCGCCGTACTTAAAGCAATCAACACCTCCGATGGCGCCATTGTAGGCTTCATATCGTGGGGTTTCCGGGGCGTACAAATAGACCCGGTGCCCGAAGGCGAAGCCGGAATCCACTCCACCGGAGGATCCACGGAGGGGGCCAACCCTCCTACCGTGGACAAGAACCCACAGCCGCAACAGGCGAAAAAAATCGCATCACTGGAAAGGATGACAAATGAACATCTGGCCAACTTCCAAAAGCATATTATGCCCGATAGTACACGGCGCATGCATATCGGGATAGTGTCCGTTGATCCTCGGTATCACGGCGTGGGCATCGGGTCGCAGCTCGTGAAGTGGGGGACCGACCAGGCCGATCGAGCCGGTGTTTTCTGCTGGGTGCACTCGTCCGACGCTGGGTGGAAGATGTTCGCCAAGCACGGCTTTCGAGAAGTTGAACGACTGACAATCAATATGGACCAGTGGACTCCCCGTCCGCCGGGGGAAGGCCAAGCGATAGAAGCCCCGGTCAGTACAAGGCAAGAGGTCTGGGGAGATTATACCTTTAGATACATGACCAGACTACCGGCGATCTAAAGTAATTCAATGATAGGGTATCGGCCTGTGTCGCGAAGGTGACTGGGAGGAAGATAGCATAAATATCGAAGATGATACGCGGTACTACTCTGTTGTCTCCAGCAAGGCTAACAGTAGTTCCTACTGCTAAATACCCAATCAGTGATGTATCGGGAATTGCACAAGATTGAAACATGATTTGATCTATCGATAATAATCGCTAAAGAGGAGAACGATATGCCGCCAAGTTTAGGATTTAGAATTCTCGATGCATGGTTACTAGTATTAATCTTGTCCGACAGGCGATATATCATCTACCTATTTAATCGCCGTGTTGCGATTTATGCATGCATAAATGGCGATTATAGTTCAAGTTAATATCATTCACTCTTAAGAAGTTCATTCGCATATTTCGTTTGGCAGAAGCAACGAGCCACAGGAAATGTCTCATCCGATTCTACCCTCGAACGTCCATATTCCCATGAAACTCGACTTGAAGTATTAGTAACAGCATGTTCATCCTAAAGATCAGGGAAACTAAAGATAATGGCTTGAAATATGAGAAATCCTCGTCACTCATCATCGTCGTGTCTCCCTTGCCCCTGATAACTACCTATATACGTGCCTCTGCCGGCAATATCGCGAGAATTGATAAGTGTTGGGATCCTGGCTCGCGTAGTTTTCGGCGTAGCTGTATTATTCTGCGAGAGTAACCGTTGCTACGACCTCGCCGTAATTGGGTGCTTGGTACGTTACACATTCGGCGGTATGTCGAGTGAAATCGGCCACGTGATTAACCGCACTCCTATCGATGCGTTGCGGCTTACGACTTCGTCGTTGGTACCCCTAACTCAACCCGAAGGCTAACGATATGATTATCAAGAACGTGCTTCAGATAAAGCCCGCGTCTCCTCCGATTCCACATCAAGTCAAATTTTTTATTTATTAAATATCCTGGTCCATTTTTCACGCCAGATCTCCTAACTCAGTTTCATCATGCAAGATATTCTAGATAATATCATGGTATTAGCCTGTAGTATGCACCGCATAGTGCTTCCAGTGTAGCACCTCATACATAATTAAGTGTTACCAGAGCGAGAATCTCAAGATGCTGGTACTGTTGCTGTGAGGCCCTCTGGAGCGCTGCCTGTTGTCAGAATCGAGGGAAGAGGACTAGCTTCTACAAGAGCGAAGGTAGCAACGATGATTGGTACAGGGAGCTACAGAAGTGTCAATTCAAAACGTATATATCAAGCAACCAAGAGAGCAAAGAGTCAGATAATTCCACAGCAGACTTTTCCAAGCGCTAATCTGGGAACATTCTCGATGGCCATATTTCATATCCGTCAACATCAACACGAGAATACAAAGAGTTTTATAATCATTAAAGCGAATTCTGCTTAATTTTCCTTTCCATAGCCAACCTACCTATCAACTGGCCTGGATTGTCAGAAATATCTGAAGACAGGTATTCCATAAAGTTTATTCTAACGAAACAATTTACATAGTAACTTCATTCGAGCCCCTTTTTTCCTTTTCTTCTCCAGTGTCCTATGCGGCTACTAGATAATAATCAATTATTAGAACATTTACCTCTCACTTCGCCAGTTTAGAACTTCACTGATCAAGAAAAATAAGGCGAGCTTAGTAATAATCACTTCTCTGGCTACAAAATTATGAGATGAAGGTGTATAGATAGGATTACATGTAATGAGTACCACCACAAGGTATTATCAGATATGAGGTAGAAATAACCCACTTATGTAGGAAGCTATACAAGACCATGTAGTGAAGAGAATATCCTTAGATTTAATTACTTCTATACCTGATGGCTCAAGGTATCTTACGCCTGTATATTAAACATCCGCCCTTTACCTATTTTAATAGCTATTATATTCTACGATCAAATCTGAAATGTTAACATAAAGAAACACAACGGGTGATCAACAGGCTGACATGATCCCACGCTGTTCCTTGTATCATGGTAACTTATTAGTTAGCGAATAGCAGCCCCTTTGCTCTAAGCAAAGGCATCTAATGCTAATCGCAACCACCCAACCCCGAGAACAAACTGGTTCACATTGTTCAATCATTGCACAGACGGCATTTTCGCCTTGTTAATTCCTTGAATTGCAGACGCACACCCTTCCCTGTAGATACTTTTTTTTCACTCGAAAGCAGCACGGCTCTCATTACCCCTATCTACCACATTATGCTAGACTTGGTGAAGGACTGGGCTAGTTGAACTATATATATTTGAGCTTGCAAGATTAATACCATCACCCGTAGATATAGATGTGATTATAGATGTGATTCCAAGCTACATAACTGAAATCAAGGCCTAATCCTGATAGCCCAGTACCCGTAATAGCAAGCCCTGAGTTTTACAACCCCTTGTTGCCGATTCCAACCCCCTCTCTGTAGTGTAATGGGACTCACGATGACTCGGCATGCCGAGCACCTGCTCCAACACACCATCATTCACTGACCACTGCGGTACCTACACAACAGAGCCCTACATCACGAAAACACGAGGGTAATGTGCCCTAGCCTATCGTGTCCCACACCCTTCCTGTTTTGTATTTATTTGTTTGTGGGTTCTTGCAGTCCTTCAAAAATTTTCTTCCCTCCTCAAGGTTTTCTTCTTTCTCACCTCTAGGGCTTCACTACCTACCCATCACCTACTACTCTACGACATCAAGCATTACCTCTTGAACAACATAACAGAGAGATGCCTCCCTTCTCAGGCCCTCAGGATCCCGAGGATCCCGTCCAGGGCGGAGATCTCTCTCCATATGGGGTGAGTCGTGACCCGACCACATTATTGCACTTTCGCTAAATTATCTAGCCGCCTGCTCCGGAGCATGGCCCGGTGATGCTGCCAGCAATCTCTACACTCCTTCCCAACTTCTCTCTGCCCGAGGGCTACCCTTTCGCGTATGGTGGCGGTGTAATCAATGGGCCGAACAATGGCTATGGCTACGCAATTGGAACCCCCGCTGCTTTTGGTGACCTCCCGGCTGGTAATCCCCCTGCCGCTGGCAATGCTGTCATTGGGAATGCCTTTATCGACCCTGCCCTGACCGACCCTAACAACGGCGGGAACGTTGGCGCTGAGGCTGGCGACGGCGGCAACGCCATCGCTGCAGGTGTCGATGGTGGAGATAATGGCGATCCATCTCTCGACCTTGCACCGATGCTTCGTTCTCTGCGTGTAAGTACCGTACCATAAATACATCACAAAACCACAATTACATAACTAACGAGATGTCAGGGTACCACGCAATGCTCTTCTTGTAGCAAGCAGAGAACAAATATGCTCCGCCACCTGGCGACGCATGTGACGCAGTGCAACATCGACGGCTGTAGTCAATCATTCGCCAAGTCTGCTCAATTGGGTCACCACCTTATAGAGATACATAATCATGGTCATCTTGATAGATGCTGCCTAGGTTGTGGTGGGGTTCCGAGCTCCCGCCGTGGCGAGGTTAGTCTGCACCTCCGTCAACACGTCGTCGCGAAAAACCACGCGGGTGCTTGAGCGTTCGTGTTCGCCAGGATTAGGGTTGCTCGGGGGTTCTTCGCTCGGGGGTTGGTTCCTAACATGAACCACCAGCACGTCCTTAGCTAGTTCTCGGTGATGAGGCGAAGTCTGAAGCAGAGTTGCGAGGGAGAAGAGGGATAGGCCAGTCACGGCCACGTTAATGGCAATGGCAGTAGCTAGTCTACCATGTAGCTAGTCTACTATTAGGAGTTGAATGCCAATTTCCCAGATAACACTACATACATGCGTCCGCAAGTGAAGTTTTGTTCTGTTCACTTTTTTTTTTTATAATTACTAGGTATGTTAAGATACTCGGCAGTTGTAGTCAGTCGTGTGCCTCGCGCTCCGGCCGAAGTCATGCTGTTAGTATCGACTCCTCACCACGATTAAAGACGCTGGAGCGTATAAATAGACCTTGTATTACGGATGAGAGGACTACAATGCGCCTTCCGCAGCTGAGGAGTTCCGTAGGGTGGCATGTAGTAGTACATTTAGAAGAGTATTTGGTGACATCGCGAAGCCGTAGTAGCTATCGCGCCTGCTATTCCCTGTAATATATCTCGCCTGTGTTCCTCTGTACAACGATTTAGCCTCCCCCCAGCCTTAGGTACCAACAGACCAACAGAGATTCATCTACAATGGATTTTCCCTCCTTCCAAAATCCTTTGATCTCGGTAGAGTCTCTCTCGATATGCTAGGCACCGCCCTGTCTATTGAAGCCCCGAAGTTTCCTACGGAAGGTATCGAGGGCATATCCCCGCGGACGACACAAAGGATATCACACAGATACCACCTATCCTATGAAACCAACTTATCTGCTGGACCTCCTCGTAGAAATGACTAGCGATGTTTGGGGGTATCGCCAGCTCAAGCCGCACCATAGCTAGGGTACGTGTCCAGGCAATGACGACTTGCTGCTAGCCTGCCAGGCCACTTAATAGCGGTGCTGAGTACCTAAACCTCTGGCAAGAATATCTGCATTCAGTAAGTCCATGTGCAAACGCCCAGGTAGGTGGACGTATTCCGAACCAAGCTACGACATTCTTGTCAGGTTGGTTTCTTCCAAGTCAGATTAACCCACGATAAAACTACCTACCCGCTTATCGCTGGCGTCGCGGATCTCAGCAAGAGGAATATATTTTGGGTACCTCTTTCTAAAGGGGAGAGGGCAGTCTAATGCAGTCCCCATAAAGCCTAGAAGAGGCATCACCGATCTTGTAGTTCATTTGTATTCCATTGACGGCATGAGTAGCTTCACGTAATATCTTTGGGTCCAGAGTAATGAATTTTCTGTTCTGGACTTGCCCTAGGTCAACTGCCTGGAATATGCAGGCACGATAAGTACAGAAATAATCTTTGATCCTCCGAACCTGCTAAATATTTTCCGTCCTCCTTTTTCTTTGCCATCCCCTTGCCACCCACAAGAGGGCATCATAACAGCGCAACGTGTCCTGCTTCAGCATCTTCAGCTACCCCCATCCAGCCTCAATTAACTCCTCAGCTCACCACTCTCTAAGTAAAGCATTTCTCTGTTCATTCTTCATTCTCAAAGCACATCTTCGCTTCGATTACCCCCATCATCATGAGAGATAATAAAACGTACAAGCAGCAGACTATCAACCAAAAACTTGGGAACGCTCAACAGGAGAAAAAACAGAAAATAAAAAGAAAAAATTCTTCGAGATAAAAAGAGCGAACAAGAGCAGCGATGCTCGAGAGAAGATCAGTAGATTAGAGAAAAGAAATTCAAAAGAGACAAAAGAGCCAACAATGTTGCAAAGAAAGGGGTATCACAATCTGTTCGCTAATATTTTTCCTCTGTGGATTCTCGTCTTTTTCTTGAATCGTAATCATCATCGTCGTTGTCATCATTCATATCAATTTCGTCAGAAAGCTTCTTCGCTCGCCAGGGGGTATTTCTTCTTCTTTCTTTTTAGGATTATTTTTTTCTCTTCCGCCCGTTTCGTTCGTTATGTGTCATCATTAATTGAAGTAATTAAAAAAAAAAAAGGCAAGGAAAAAATGGGACTACTTGTGCGATTCGTAAATCTTCGTGAAAAATAAACATATGAGGGCAGTTGAGTGGTTAACGTTTCGTGTCGTCCAGTCTATCGTGCTGTATCTGTTGCAGATAGATATATTAATGTCTGATATAGCGTGGTGGTCGTCGTGGGTTGTGTCCATGTCATGCTTACAGCATGAGGTGTTGCACGGAGAAGGTAAAAACTGAGTTGAGTCGAGATTCGTGCGCTTAATCATGGGTTGGCAGCATGAGAGATCCATCTGCCAATATAGCTTGTTGTATTATCGTTGGAAGGGTCAAGGTTCGGGTATTCGAAAGCTTGGTGGCAAACCGCGGCTTTATTGCCAATTCCGAGAGCTGTTGTCAGAAGGCGACTTATAGTGGATTATGAACTCGCCGAATATCGTAATTCAACAGACAAGTAGGCTCAAATGTGGCGTATAACCATATTCTACGGTCATTTTTAAGGCCACGCCGATGGTAGCCCCTAGTGATCGTCGCCCGGACCGGCTATGTTATGGCCGCCCGCTGAGTGGCTCGAGGAGGAGGCGATAGTCGGGTCTGGACTCGGACTAAAGAGTTCCTTGAAGCGCCTGGCGGCCTCGCCGCGGACGAACTCGAGCTCAAACGCGCCGTTCTTTCCCTTGCGCTGGTGATGCGCCTGGTATTCTTCGCAGAAGGTGTATAGCTGCAAGTCCCGAATCTGGATGCGGCATCGCGACCTGCGGCTGGCCCAGTTGGCCGAGACGTTGGGTGGCACTATGCCATGCGTAGATGTGATATTAGCATGGTAAATATTTACCTAGCATCGGGGTTGTTGGGAGGGGGTAAGAAGGGGGGGAGGGAACGAAATAGGTGGGTAGACAAAGGATATATCATGAAAGGAAGGGAGTGATGGTGAGGAACACGCACCGAAAGCAGTCCATACAGGACAATACCTGAGTTCACCATCCCATACGGCGGCGTGGAGACGACGGCCACCACTGATTTGGTCTTCGTATACCATTAAGCAATGATGAAATCCATCGTCCTTTACTTGCCTAGCGTTATGTCAATACCTTTGAGTAGCACATCTAGGAACCAGGGGTAGCGCACGCTTGAAAAAGGCGCTTCTCCTTGCGCAGTGTGTACTCATCCGGATGCATTTGTAGGGTTCGCAGGCTCCGAGCCTTGAGGCCTAAAAACGTGCAATAAAATAGGACCATTTCTAGATCGCTTGTCGGTTAGAAGATGCCATCGCTGATACTGGTGTCGGAGGTGAGCGAAATAAATACGAACCTTCCCAAGTCAAGAACGCGAGACTTGCCCACGGTTTAGCCCTATTTTCGGACTGGCTCCACCTGGTGAGGCCCAAGACAGAGCTGCTCTCCCGCTTGATGCGGAGTTCGTGTACGCCGTGCATCGTGACCCAGACCGCATCGGCTTGTCGGATGCGCGCAAGGATGTAAGGCGCCTTGTCTTCTGTCTTTTGGAAGAAAATCACGGATACTCGGTCATTATCAAAGGATCTAAGCACTATGTTTAGCTTCATCATATAGCAGATATGCCGGGAAGAACATAGAAGGATACGGGGGCGGATACTATAGGAGAGTTGAAAGATACGCACCTTTTCACCAGTATTCTGACATCTTGCGGAAACGGGTAAAGATGGCCGAGTTGCTTACACGGTCCAAACACTTCCGAGCTTTATGGTGTCAATTCGGGGTTCTATTTCCTGCTTCAGTTAACCCATGCGTAGCTTACCTGCCCTTTTTCTTGAACTCTCTCCTCGAAGGCAACGGCTGTGAGAATATAGCCTCAGCCCAGTGAGACTCCTGTTTGAAATTAGTGGCATAGACATTTCGCCGGAAGAAATCGAGTACTAACGGTCTCTTTACTCCAGAAATCGATAGCGGAGCCTTGTCTGATGAGGTCTGTCCGTATGGGACTGGGAGGTGCTGAGTTATGAAGTTAGTTACGCATGTGACGACTTAAGACATGGATTTACTGACGCATATTTCTAGCCTGGCGGAGCTGAAGAATACGAAGTCGGAGAGACTCGATGGCGTTGAAATCAAAATTCGGCGACCTATTCAGGGGATTAGCAACCCTACCACCTGGTACTAGCCGTACTTTGACCCTACCTTATCAGAAGATATTGGAGCAGCACTAGGAACTGATTGTACATGATGAACCGCGCCGGTAAGGTGAGCCCTGGGAGTTCGTCTCCCATGTGATGATACATCTTTCTCCAACGCCGTTCCTTGGTGTCTTGTTTGTTTTCATAGAAGCCAGTGATGTCCTGTAGGGTCTTGCATAAGCACGGAAGGATGATATTGAGATAGTCGAACACAGCTGACACCTGAGAAAAATGCACCTGGGACTTGTCGGCAAGGTCTCGGAGCAGACTACTCGTCTTATGGATCTCGTCTATGAGGCCGTTGAGGTGTGGATGGAGACGATCCGGCAAGCAGTTGCGTAGCCCTAGGAGTTGTATACGGACGATATCGGCTCGCTCGGCCTCGTGACAGCAGCCCTTGAGTAGTTCAGGATGGAGATACTGGGTGGTGGGTAGCCTCATGGTTGGAGTTTTTGCTTGGGATGAAAACGGATCCATTACTAAATCGGCGTCTACCGTCTCATTCTCTGGCGGGTATTATAAGAGTTCCCTTCTTTGTCTCTGTTCCTAACCCTTGATCATCCCTTTGGCAATCCTGATTTATAGTTTTTCTTTCCGGCTTGTAATCTGGTGAATATGACGGTGATGATGATATTCCGAGAGGAACGGGGTCCTTTTCGACTTGGAATGTCAAAATCCGG
This sequence comes from Biscogniauxia marginata, assembly GCA_022695795.1. NCBI lineage: Eukaryota > Fungi > Ascomycota > Sordariomycetes > Xylariales > Xylariaceae > Biscogniauxia > Biscogniauxia marginata. The sequence goes on from MU404069.1 coordinate 311,918, forward strand.
GGTGCGGGCAGCTAGTCAGTGTTCCACTCGGGGGTTGATAAGAAAGGACGATATCTCCACAGATGTCCGGTAAAGTGGCCGTGTGGGGAAAGTAATAACCAACATAGCACTAGTAACTACGTCGAGGATATAACCTCTCTCGTTGGGCCTTCGTGCCGAGACGATCTGGTTCTGTGGGAGGGGCGAGTTCGGGAGTTCTGGGTCGAATGAGGCTCATCTGACGTGGCGAGAGCCCAACTCGAGTGGGGTGTTGAGATATGCCCAGGATATCCTATCTATCCTACGAGAGCACCGATAGAGTGGCTAGTATATGCACAGATGGAGGCGGCTGACGCATTAATTGCGATATCTCACGATCGGCGGAATAAAAAGAAAGGAACGCGATATTATCACAAAAGCCCCCCAGCCTGCGTTTGCCCGGGAAGTGCACACGATGTCGCTCTGACCTAGCTCTTCCGTCAACAGCACTCGCTACATCAATTAAGTTTAGAGAATGTGGGTAGTTTTTCAGAGGGAAGCTATTCACAGTATTGCGTCAATCATAGCCAAATACCGGCCGGATATATGAGAGAGAGAGTATACGTCAATAAGGAATGGCGGATATGCTTGGCTACCCGCTCGGAAATTTCCCTGTGTGGGCAGCTCGAAAGCGAAAGCGGTATCTCGACAATCAGGTTCGGGCTCAGTGAGAGTCTGCCACGAAGCCAGCGACGGATCCCGGAGCAATCATCTGCATCAGGGATTGGGCGGATCCAGGCCGCAAGCCGGATCAGGCGTAGGTCGTAGCGGCCACAACGCGGAGAAGGGCAGCACTTGCATAAATAATCTGCAGGCAAGAGATTAGACTGGACGACAGGGCATCATGATGCTGCCGGGGGCTTGCCTATCTGTACGTAACATGGCGCAAGACAAAACAGAGTGGATGACGAAAGGGAGAATATAAGACGGCTTCTGACTTGTGATTGATTACACTTGTACTTTGTTGCTAAACCATGGGAGAATCCGGTGAAACACATTCTAATTTACTCATCTGATTACGTCGGATCTGATTGGACATGTGTAAGTAATACGAGCGAAATGCTAATGAAAGAGGGAACATGGATTTGAAAGAGAAGAAGAGAGCATTTGAAACCGAGACATTCTCACAGCAGTTACCAGAAGCTAGTCAAGAGGACCAGCTAGATCATGAATGGCTGTCTGGTCCCCGGTCTCCAAATAAACTTAAGCATGTGAAGGTTGGCTGGCCGGTATTGGGTTGCAAGTATAAGAAGAGCCGCTTCGGACATGCTGGACAAGGATGAGAATAGTGAAGTCGTGCACTGTTCCGAAGGAGACAGACCGACTGGATTGCATTGGCCAGCGCTGGTTGCATGCTACGGCATGCATGCGTGAGCAGCAGCGACAAGCCATCCAGCATCATTCGCACGAATCGTAACACTGTTCGTAATGTCGTACTGCTACCTTTCTGCGACAGACCATCATTCCAGGATTCTAGAAAATACTTGCTTAAGGGAACAAACGTGGGAGGTTGTCATAATTATAAACTCTCCTAGCTAGGTGGTTCATTTTGATGAGCTTTGTAGGGACGCTATTAGAGGCGAGTTCATGGATGTCGGAAGGAGGATGGGAAGAGAATGCTTGATGCGATTCGATCAACTCAGACAGGAGACTTTGAATACCCGTGCGGATAGCAATTCTAGGGCCGGGCAGTTGTATGTAAGATCAGGATAGCCTCGCCTTCAACAGGATGTCGAAAGGCAGTAGGGGATGGAGGGATGACTTTGAGCCCCATTCAGCCACGCTCCGCCCAGGCCAACTTCAACTCGCTTCACACCTTATCGGTCAGACCCCGGTCCGTCTGACGGATCCAGATCCCCGGGACCAGATCTCCCATGGGTGTCCTCTCCATTTGCTCTTCCAAAGATCCGTGGCGTGCGCTACTTCGGTTACAACGAAAACATGTCGATCTATGCACGTGTTGCTAGAAGATAGGTACCTTCAAATACGGGGAATAATGCATCGTGCATTGCTGCAGGAAAGAAAACTATTTTTACAACTCGTTGGCGTTGAGACGTGATCTCGGAGTTACTGTCTTGCGTAGCCCTCAAGACTTGATGGAATACGACAACACCACCAGATCTAGAGCATCCCAGGCTCTTGTCCAGTCAACGCAGCGAAAACGCGGATGAATCATCAAAAGCAAGATAAGCACGTTGTCCCATTCCTGTGCTTCAACACCGACCGAACCCATACGTATTAGACGCGAAAAGGAAACCCATTGCCGCCTCGGCCTAAAGCTTCCAGAGCAGACAACCAACCGCAGTCATCTCGTCGTGAAACTTCGTCAACCAACAGCGGACATTGAGAATAGAGCTTGACTCATTCACTCTCATCATCACCAGCGGCCTAGTCGGATTCGGCCTAATTAGCTTCGTTCAGCATTGCTCACCGGGCGTTAGAGATAGTGGGTTGGGGGCGGGAACTATGATGACCTACTTGGTAAGCTTGCTTCTCGTCCTCGTAGCGCTTCTTGTCAGCAGCAGCCTTTGCCTCGTACGGAGTGCGTTGCTTGTCGTTCAGCGCCTTCCATCTCTCACCCAGGATCTTGCCAACTTGGCCTATCAAATTGTTAGTATGCCTGACCAAGGCACGGAGGGAACTGTATTATTTACCAAACGAGATGCCCGGGTTTTCGTCACGGACGTTCTCACGCTGCTCGTTGGCGAAGAACATGTATGCAGACAGACCACGCTTGGGAGCATTGGGGTCTGTGAGATAATTAGCCAAACAAGTTCGATAACCCATTATGAAATGGAAAACACGTGTAGATCTGCCGATCCAACCCACACCATGGCGAATGATACGTCGGATAGGAGGTCTGACATAATACACCATTGGGAGCGTGGGATGCATGGTTCGAGGGAATGCGACTGTGGTTTAAACATGTAGAAGCACTCACCCTTCTTTCCCTTTCTCTTCTCGACCTTGCCGGTCTTACCGCGCTTGGTGGTTTCCTTAGGCATTGCGACTGGGTTTCTATGTAGAAAGTGATATTAGCCTCGAGGACCTAACATAGGCCGGGTGCTTATGTGATGCACGTAGAGGATGGGATAGGTGGTGATGCAATTGAAGGTAAGGCTGCCTCAGAGGAGTGACTAGTCGCCCGATGCCATACAAAGCACGGACGAGAAGCAGTATGTGACGAGAGACGAGGGAAATGTGACGAGGTCCAAAGGGGTGTTGCGGGCGATGCACTGCTGTCGCAAATGCAATTGCCAACGCCAACGCGTAGAAATCGCGACTTGAAGCTCGGAATGGATCCAACTAGACCATAATACATACATTGAGAAATTTCTGGAAGATTCGGGCGATGGTGTTGTGGGGGATTGAGCTGTCGCGTCTGATCGCAGTCAGTGGACTTTGCCCTGGTGTAAGTTGAATGGTGGTGTTGATTTTGGGGATATTGAAGGTCGGGGCAACGGCCAACGGGAGAGCGTGGTGGATGCAACTCTTCAGATGGACAGGTGCAAATGATGCGAAGATGCGGGAAAACAACTTGGATGGGCCAAATGTGCTTGATGCAGAGGAAGCGGGAGAGAAAGCGGCATCGAAAGTGAGGTGACTTGGGTTTTGCAGTGGGCAGCCATATAAGGCGAGGTACTCACAATTTGTATGTGGGCGCGCGCGGCGTTGTGTGTAGTGGTTGAGGTTGTGTGTGCGCGGTGTTTGTATGGGAGACGATTTGGGTGGGAGATTTGTATGAGAGCAGAGAAGGGAGGGAAATTTGTATGGGGGGAGCGTTGGCCTACTGCCCTTTTCACTGCGGGCGACTGATTGTGCGCAAGACACTCTCCAATTTCTGAGGGAGGGTGCGAGTGTGAGGGGGGCAACACCAAAAAGCGGGCAGGGAGACAAGAGAGCGTCAAAGTCTGTACTGTGGACTTTTGTGTAGTATGGCGCTGGGGGGAAAGGGGAGAGAGGGGGGTTCAGTACGGTGGCTCTCTGCTGTTTGTACTGTAAAAGGGTGCCTGGGGACTAGTTACAGACTACGGAGGATTGGTGCTGTACAGTGCTTGTTACACAGTACCCTCTAAACCGATTCCTGTCTGCTTTGATTTGATTTCACCTACTGGTACCTACTAAGGTACGGTACATGACGGTAGCCCTGTAATGTACCTAACCTAAAGTACCCCTTGTTGATTTGATTGTGTGAATCATTGCAGGCGCTGCACTGACTACCTACCACCTGCCAGCCTGCTGCCAGCCCACCTAGCCTAATCCTTAACACCTTACTTAACACCAGTCAATCACATCAAACAAACCAGCCAGGCCCCCTCATTCACTCGTTCTTTTTCCGACCGGAGGAAAACCTCTTCACCCTTTCCACCTTTCCACCTTTATCACCATTTCATGTATCCTCGGTCATCGGCTACCTTGTTGTTTCATTTCCAGCCGATAGCGACCAAATACATACCAACACAGACAAGTGAGTGGAAACCTAGCCGCTCAACCCTCACCTCATTATCCTCTGTGGCGCATAATTTGCATCCTATTTATTGGTCTTTTGTTTTTGCCTATCGTTGGGATCATCAGCTCTAAGCATCATTTAGCTGGGCTTATTTTCGTGGGAGAACCGGAAGCACCAGACCGGTAGGTAGGGGGGCCACTCCGGTGGAAGGGGTTTGACTCCTGGGAGCCTGAACGGCAGGTGAGGTACCTCTACCAGGTATGGACCTCTTACAGCCGCGAGACTGCATCCCCAATACATGACATAAGGCCAGGTACACTACGGTATAGTATGCACAATACTATTAGCTGTACTGTGTACTGCGTACTGCGTACTCGTAGGTAGACCGTATTTGACCTTCAATCACTGTTCAAGCTACATGCAGCCCCCCAGCCCTGTTCCTTTCGTCACTCGACCCCCTTCACAGCTGCTAGCCTTTCTTCAAGGGAGCTCTTTGGCCTTGCTCACTAAGATAATTTAACAAGCCTTTCATGCTTGAGGAAAATGCTTGCATCGCTTCTAATTTCCTGTACCTAAGGTTAACCCCTAGGAAAAGGGAGGGGGCGTGGTATGTACTGTATGGTATGTTTATTCTTTGATTCATTCGTTGATTCAGAATACCTACTTTTTGTTCCCATCGCTGCGTACGCATCCCCCCCTTACACCCCCCGGCTGCAAATTGCTATCAACTTCCCCATTCCCACCGGGTCCTTCATCCTCTTCACCTGCACGCTCCCAGGTTGTGGACAGTGGCATAGGTAGCCAAATGCACGCCTCGCCGAAGACGATGCATTCCCCCAAGGCTCTAAAGGGTTGGATGGTGTACGAAAGGGCAGGTGGGAGAGAGAGCGGTGGTGACTGGGTGATCACCAGTCGAAGGACACACCAAAAAGCATGGAAGTACCTCGCCGTCCCTTGTTAGCGCAGGTGTACCTCGCCGATGTTACCACCACTCCCGGCTGGGCCTGGTGGATGTTTTGCTTTGCCCGATCAAATGCTGGTGCTTGCAGCTGATTACAACCACACAGAACTTTGGCTGCCGCTTCTGGGAGTCTGGCTTGCCCCCCGCTGTGTGTCCTCACAGCTTTTCCCTCTTCTCTCTCTTCTTCCAACTTTCTGCCTTTCCTCTAGACTAATAAGCTGACACACCAATGCATTCCCTCCCCCTTGATAACATCTCCCTCCACATTACACTACATGTACGCAACTACCTCCCGCCCATACAGACACGTAACGGCAATTTTGTCTACAGGATTCGGGTCTCTCCAATTTTCGGGTTATAATGCAGCTGGCAACCGGTGGCGTTATTACGCCTCTTGCTGTTGACACATGTCCGTACCTTTCAGTATAGGTTGCATGTGTCTCTCCTTGATGCCATCCTTCTACCACGCTCGACTCTAGGTAGTAATCTGCTGCTAGTAGCATCTCTTATTGGTCGTTGGCACTGTAAACGGCACTTTCACGTTTAGTCCGGGCAATATATCCAGCATCCATTCATCATCTACACTAACAAGATCCTATTGATGGATTCCTGCGACTCTTGAACTTGGCTGTTATTTGTTTGCCAATTATCATTCGGCAGTTATACCCCCAAGGGTTTATCAGCCAAATAATCAGTGCGCTTTGTGGTTTTCACAACCACAACCTCTTGATCGTTGCATCGGCGCAACACACATCCGTAGAAAACTCGTGGACCACCCAGTCGAATGTCCGTACTTATGTATACCTTCTTGTCCAGTCTTCAGGTTCCCCACTCCTTTGACATGCTAGCACTATGGGAAGCTTGGCCGTCACACAAATGGTCGTGCTACCACATCCTCGAGAAGCAGGTCCCCCCTTTTGTAAGCTTCGATAGGGGGTTTGGTCATAGAATGCCCGCTACATGCAACAAACAACTTGTGTCAAGGAAACACTGCGTCGAGTTGTTTCTGTCACCAATGACAGGTAGCTACACTAAATTGTACATACTAACAAAATAGCCTAGGAACTGGTTCGAAGCGCGGGAGTCAAGCCTGTGCAATTCTGTGCAGGATTGAGGACATGCCTGATCGTGGCCTAGACCCGTCAATCATACCATGTTGTTTTATGCAATCGGGCTGGAGGGTTGCCCTTAGGTCGTGTCTTTCATTCCACTTGACGAGGGTATTCGAGGGAACCAAGCGGTTGTTAGGCACAAATGTCTTTGTTCATGGTAGTGTACAGAGAGCCCGGTCACCTGGTGTTTTGCTACCTTACAAACACAGTACCATACTGGCTACACCCAGCGAGACTAGAGAATATCCACACCCCAAATTCTGACACTGTGCTCCCAACCAAGTTTTCGAGGGCGTAACCACACCAAATTTGGCCCTGGCAAAACCAAATATAGAGCTCGCACCTCCACCTTGAGTGCTTGATTAATAAAAAAGTATTTTACCTTAGCTAGGTTAAGCTAGACAGAGTGATTCCAACGCGTCAATTATTTACGTCACGTGGGCCAGAGCGAGGAATAAATACTCTCTCTGGGCCCATTCTCACTCAGTCCCACCTGATTTCTCAGCGAGGCTCTTGGGTCGGTGGAAGGACGTGGAAATTTGTTCTCTGATTAGTGTAGACACCCGCCGCATCGGAGCAGAAGGTGAAGGGCACAAGTACACGCACGCACGATCGAATGCACGATCGCGCATGTGAACCCAAAATAGATACCTGCTCATCACGTGCTTGTCGCCAAGTATAATAAAGGAGGCCAAGAAGCTGACACGCTAAGCCCTATCGGTCAGGACTCTCAGGGACACGCGCTCTCGTATTGGCTATCAGCGTTCCCAGACCCGGGTTTCTTGCTGACCTACGGTGCGGCCGGACCTAGTCCTATCGGGTATGCTACGGAAACATCGGGGCAGGCTAGGTGTTGGGTGTGAGACCCGACGGGCCGGCTTTTCTCGTGATAGTAAGCCGAATTGGTTACCTAACAGTGGGCACCTTCGGCCGATACCTAGGGATCTCATGGCAGGACCCCTCGAGCTCAGCAACCTGAATATACCAAGTTTCTTTCTACCAAGAACCATCATCGGACAGGCTCTATTAGATATCTAGATATAGGTACAGTACTATTCTAGGCCGGTGACAAAGTATATATGATCTGGTGATCTACCTTGACAATCAATTCTCCGAATGTTTAATAGATTAGGATAGGGGTATCGCTGAGAACACTAACCGCTTACCGTCACCACTAATTTGTGACCCGTATGCGTTCCCTCCTCGACTGAGCATAGCTGTACCACCGTCCAGCCTGCCTACGGCGGAGACTCGTGACTTTTATTCATACGTCGTCATCCCCCTCGGCATCCAGCACCATATCCTTGAGCTCGGGGTCCCGCGCCCAGTCGACGCCGCTGCCGGCGACGACAGCGCTCGCCGCGCCTTTGAGGACGCGCCACCGCTGCCGGCTCTGCCGGACCTCGGCCTCGAGCGCCGTGATCTCGGGGTTGTCCACGAGCGCGGCGGCTTTGTCCCGGCGCGACTTGTCCGCCAGCTCTAGCAGCTGCGACGCCAGCGACACGTTCTCCCGGCCCAGGCGCAGGCTGTGGCCCTCCAGCGACGCGATCTCGTCGAGCACCCCGCGCAGCTCGGCCGATTGCTGCGCGAGCGTGCTGGAGGCCTCGTCCCGCTGGGTGAGTAGCGGTAGTAGGTCTCTGCGGCCGGTGGTGGTTAGGGCTGGACGTTGCGCGGTTGGGGAAGTCGGGGTGGGGCGTGGGTAGGGGTAGGTGTAGGTATAGGGGTTAGGGGTTAGGGGTTGTTCTCGCAAAAACTGACCTCTCTATTGGCGATGCATTCGTCCCGTTGTGCACGGCTTGCAGGATAGGGTTCGCGCTCATCACGCTGTCGACCACGTCGTTGCGCAGGACGTAGCGGGACCGCGAGTTCAGAAGCTCTTTCTGCACGGCTTCTACGCTGCGTTCCGATGCCGTATCTAATCAGGTGTTATAAATCATTGTGTAAGATATATACATTTTTGGGAGTGATATTGAGACAGGACTACGATACCTGGCACGTAGTTCCTTTGCGCATTAAGAAGCGCGATCTCTAGTTGCAGCTGTTGCAGGCGATCGTGGAGCTCCAATATTCGTCTCTCATCCTTAGAGAGGGGCAGCGGTGCTGGGCCGCCTTCAGCATTCAGATCTACCATTCTTGTTGTACTTGGAAATATTAAAGGCTCAGTCCAAGATGATACAACTAAAAAAGGGAAAATAATCCAAATGAAATCTTTCCTCAAGGTATAGTTGTAAATGTAGGTACTTATGCACCTTGACCTATTTCCCCAGATCCGGAACTAAGGTTAGAACGCGTCCTAGTATTAGTTACACATCATCGCGTCTAACCTGCGGGACGGGAGTTGATCGGGTTTTGTGGCTGAAAAAGACGTTTGGGGCTGCCCGAGTCGGGCGGCCACGCTCTCTGTGGCTGGGTAACTCTCCACCTGACCTCCTGTCATTGACCGGGCCGTCTAAGTTACAAAGGTACATGGATGACTTTATTGGGCATGCCTACTAATTCTCTGCTGCATCGATATCTTCATTATCATCTGAGGAGCATCACAAGACACAACACATGTACTAGTAATACGCATCACATTACCAATACATACCTACCCTAGACCAGTAGCCCACACCTCGGATCTTCTATTCTGTGATGGTCCGAGTCCTACTTGGCATCGAAGAGCGCCGAAGGTGCCCTGCTGATTTATGACGAATCGCACGTCGCAAACGAGCTTAGAAGACGGGGCGAGCCTTGCATATGTGGATTACCCAGTCCTGGCCTGCCTCGCCTCGCCTGCCTATCAAGAGGAGCTGGGCTGACGAGAAGCTGCCTCAGTCCCGATTCGACCTTGATCCGCTGCCCAGCTACTCACCACCGTCCGTCCTGTGCATCTCGAACCCCGACTCCTGTCATCTTCGCACCGTAGTTGTTCTTCGGTAGGGGATGGAATGCACGCACCATGGCAACGCAGACGCAGGTGTTGATAGCCCACACGGGCCAGCGCCTGCCGGTCGATATATCCCAGTTCTCGTCGTGAGTGTTGATGGTCCTTTGGCGTCCGGGCGGTCTGCTGGGGGATACGATGCGCATGGACTAACCGGCTGACGCGCTTCTGGTAGACTCGATGACTTCAAGGGATGGGTGGCCCGCCAAAGCTCTATACCGGTACAGAATATCGTTGCTCTCACATCGCAGGGAAAGACAGTCAAGATTCAAACGATACAGTCAGAGGTTCGTACATCATACCGCGTTTTCAACCTGGGTCGTTGGACTAATGAGCTGTTCGTGCTTCACATCTTTATAGAAGGAGATATACGTTTACGACATCCGAATCACCCAGATTTCCTCGTCGGGCTCGTCGACGTCCCTTGTTTCCGAGTCTCCCCTGCCCAAACGATACGTCGCATCGTCCGCTCCTAACTCGATCGACGATACACACTCCCTGCGATCATGGCAAGACCTCTTCAGGAAGCGCCGGGACTGGGCTTTGACGCTTGTCGAGGACTGCACTGCCATGGCAACTGCGGCAGAGGCCAGGTACGGCGAGCTGGATGTCATGCTCAAATGCCTCGACGCCGCCGTGGCGAACCTCGACACAGCTCTGAAACCGATAGAGCCGAAGTACTCCGAGTTAAAGAAATGGGCGGCGCCTGCCCAAGAGGAATATGCCACGTTGACGGCAAACTGGGAGAGCTACGTTGAATTAGCTCGGAACATTAGCATCTCCCCGACAATGGTGCGTTTCATGACTGGACAGGATGTTCGGAAAAGCCGCCAGGCCACACTCGAGGATTTGATAGATCCGGACCCGACCCGGAAAGCGGGCAAGCTTGCAGCGACATCTTTACGAAAATTCAATAGCAAGATCTCGGACCTCGACCAAGTTGCCGACAAGATGTTCACCAGTTGTGATGTGTTGTTTCAGGAATTCGATAAGCTTGTGGCCCGTTCGGCCATCCAGCACAGTCATGATTGCAGGCAGCTCTTAGAGGATATCGAGGCTGTTGCGAGGAAGATTGATACAGATTACCAGACCACGCTACAATACACCAATCAAGCAAAAGATATCCCACAAGCTTCCAAGACCGCCGCCAATCACACGAAGCACCTGTTGCCCAGTCTGCAAAATAGAGCTTCGGAAATGTATGACATGCTTCTATATGCCACCAAATCTCGCAATGATGTTGCCGCCGATTCGCTTGGTTTCATGCGTAGTGTTGCCGAAATTACTAGTCTTCATCACAGTGTCAAGACTCAGATGAGTCTCGTCAATCAGGGAGAGGAGGAAATGACCACATTTGACTACCTACGCCTCATTCAACAGCTCCCTTTCATGTATGCATCCTTTGCCGTGGAAGCTGTCAGACGCAGGGAATGGGCGGAGAAGGTTAAGACCGACTCTTCAACACTTGTCAATGAAATGGCACTTTTCCAAGAAGAGGAGTTGAAGCGAAGACGGAAATGGCAAAAGATGGTCGGTAGCACTTATGGGCCTGAGAAGAATGAGAACCACGTCCTCGGGCTCGAGGTGAACTTACTTGGTGAGGAAGAACCGTGGCCGGCTATAACAAAGCAGGATCTCGTCGACTACTTGACACTCATTCGACAACACAACGTGGACACGGTTATCGTGGAAGATGTTGCTAAGCTTATCAACGAGCTTAACAATCCCACTAAACAGCAGTCAAAGAGACTCAAGGCTTTCAAGAACGGCAGCGTTCACGAGGCAGTCTTAGGAAGAAGTGGACTACTCATTCGCGGAGACGATGATTTGCTAAGAAGCCTGCAAGGCGATAAGTCTAGGCTAGAAAGCCGAGTCAAGACTGCTGAGAGTAGAGTGCGTCGATTGGAAGACCTTCTGCACCGCCAAACTCAGACCTCGAGGCCATCACTATTTCAAGCACAACAGCAGTCCGAGAGAACCGATTCTATGTCCTCAACTAAGACAGCTCGTCCGCCTGATGACCATCGACGGTCTTCTATATCCGAGAATAGTGATGCCCTTTTGCAGCGCATTGCCCAACTAGAAGGTGACCTGAACGCCCAGAAAGAGCGTTCGGCGGCGCTCGAGAAAGAAGCTAATGCACACGCCGAACACATGAAAGATCGTGTAGATGAGGCTAATTCAACCAAGCAAGATCTTCTAGGCAATATGGAAGCCCTGAAGAGAGAATTCATGGAAGAACGGAAATTGCTTGAGGATGAGGTTAAACAACTGAAGACACGACTCGAGGAAACCGAAGATGAGATCGAACATTTCGGTGAATCCAGAGAAAACGAGAAGTTTACCTACGATGAGAAGCTCCATTCCTTGGAGGACGAGATCGATCGCCTGAGAAACGAGAAGCGGGAGGAGGCATTAAAGACACAAGGGCAGGTCGAATTTCTGCGGAACGAAACTCGCGTACAGAGGGAACGCAACGTTTCACTGGAGCGAGAATTACGGGAAGCCCGCGAGACAATCAAGGTTTTAACAAAACGTGCAGAGGCATCCGAGGAGAGCACCGAGACGCATGCTCGGTCGCTTAGGGAGCTTCACGGCCAGTTGTCGCCGAGCGAGTCTTCCCCGCAAGACTTCGCGGATCTCATGGATGCTGTTACGACCAAATCGGCGGATATTCTTGCAAAATTCCAGTCCCTGGAACAGGATCTATCTCTAATGAAATCTGATCTGGAACACGCCCAGGGAACTGTAAAGGAAGTAAAACATGAACTTTCGACTACGAAGGAAAAGCTGTCCGAGACTGAACTGGCCTCGGTGCATCTGCGCGAGATGCTGGACAAGGAGAAGGCTCGATGCAGCACTCTCGAAGCAGAAGTCATCGATGCCCGGGAGCAACTGAATCAGCTCAGACTCAAGATGACCGAGGGTGAGACGGGATCAGAGACTTTACGGAAGCAGCTCCAAGATGAGGAGAAGAAAGTTGCGGAGCTAACCGAACAACTGGCGTCTAAGCAATCTCAAGTAGGAAGCCTCGAGGAAGAAGTTCGCATGTTTCAGGATAAACTGCAATCAACCGAATCAACGTTAGGCGACGTGAACAGCCGGTTTGAGGGACGCAACTACCGGACTAAAGACATCACCCAACGTTTGTATACCCATAACGAGAGACTCTGCAGGCTCCTAGAGCGTCTAGGCTTCTCCGTAACTCGAAAGGATGGGGCTATGGCGATCCAGAAGATCCCACGATCCGAGAGGACATCGCAAAACCCCAATGACTCCTCTGACCCCGGAAACACCGTTAGGCGCTCCGCTTCAACGACCGGTAATCTTCTCACAGATAGTGCGGACCTTAGGTTACTCTATTGGATGAATGCCGAGGATTCCAGCACGGAAGAAGAACAGTACCAAGCTTTTATGGCTGGCCCTGGCAACTTCGACATCGATGCCTTTTCTGAAACCATTTATCGTCGCGTAAAGGAAATGGAGCACACTGCACGGAAGATGACCCGAGATGCCAGAAGCTATCGGGAACGTTTCCACGTGCTAGCTAAGGAGGCTCATGAGAAGATCGCCTTTAAACATTTCAAGGAAGGTGACCTCGCGCTATTCCTACCAACTCGTAATCAGACTACGGGCGCTTGGGCAGCTTTCAACGTCGGCTGTCCGCATTTCTTCCTCCGCGAGCAGGAAGGCCACCGTTTACGCAGCCGCGAATGGCTTGTTGCTCGCATTACCCGCATCCAGGAGCGTGTTGTCGACTTATCTAAGAGCTTACAGTCTCCTAATTTACCACCTGGAAGCGAAACCGATTCTGTTAACACAGGTGACGAGAATGATAACCCCTTCGACCTATCAGACGGTCTACGCTGGTGGCTCATAGATGCACACGAGGACAAACCTGGTGCTCCCTCTACACCTGGGCTTGGTAAATCAACAGTTGCTGCTAATAACGTCGAAGCAATGGCTGATATGCACGCCCACGGGCGGTCTGGGAAGTCTAGGTCCAAGATCGGCTCCAATGGCGGAATCGAGGGTGTCAGTAGGACATTGACTAAGAACCTCGAAAGCAGACGCAGCAGTTCAGGCTCTAAGAAAGCTCTTCCGTTCGTTGGTGCTGGTGCTGCTAAGAGCAGTGCCCTAGCTAGCGAGACGAATAGCGCCCGGGGAGTCGCAGTTGAGAGTCCAATCGAGGGACCGAGTTTGACGGGACCCAGCGAAACACAGGGGGAGTCGGCAGCAAAGGCAGAAGCAGATCAGCAAGCGTTGGCATCGGCAGCGGCGGGGGGCAAGACAGCGACGGGCGATCCCGATGAGGTGCGGCGCGCCGTTGATAATCTCCTCGGTCCTTGAGAGGCGTGCAACTGATGGGATCTAGCGTCGCCGATTAGCCGACCCTCCGCATATCTATCCAGAGCAAAGTCCACCGGGGCAGAGTCAACCTCAAGCACAACGGCGTTCCGCACAGCTCCAACGAGACCTAAGTTCCGCCTCGGCCGACAGCCCTAGTCGACTGAGCGTCGTCTGGGACTCGCTGTGGAATCTGGACGTCACCTACCCCGGCGAATGATAATCACCTACTCGTATGCAACGGTTTGCCTTATGTACGGCCTTTGGTCATAGCACAGGGCCCACACCTTCAAGTAAATTAGCCGCCGTGGCATCGTAAATCACCGCATTTTACTTCTCGAGGTGCAGGAGCGCTTTTCGCATTGGGTTGCTTAAATTAGCTCTTATGAATTACGCTACGGGTAGAGCTAGGGTTGGGACTAGGTGTTGACTATCCTCATGTATATTTTGCGCGCGCACGTGCGCTAGACAGCGGCGATGTCCCTAGCTTGCTAGGCGATATTGGAATAGCGACTGATTCTACTCGGATTAGGTCGCTTTTCCACGGCAGTTAGTTAGTGTACCTACCTTCTTAAGCTTGTTACTCTTGGTTATTATTATTATTGTTGTTGTTATTATTTTTCTCTCTCCTTTGTTAGCGGCGGCTTTTGTTTTCTTGTGAGTTTGGGGTTTAGCATTTGGAGGGAGCAGGGTAAGAAGGAAAGGGAGAAACTAGACTGTAGAGGGAGGAGAGGGATGAAAGCGAAGGCGAATAGGGGAGAATAGAGGATAGAGGTGTAATGGGGTGTATTGAAGGGGGAGATACCAGGCACTATTCAATATTATTGCTGTATCCCCCTAACCAATCGTTTGAAATTGTTTACTTCTTTGAATCATGTTGTCTGTTGTCAAGATGAGCCAGGTCTAGGAGGGAGGGGGTGTTCATTGGAGATGAGAGGCATAGGTAGAGTCTACGGCCTCCTGGTTATTCTGTTGATTAGCAGGGGCAAGGAGGAGTACAGAGATTTCTAGAATCTAGTAATTTGGTATTTCAACATAATCTAGATGTCTATCGCCGGACTGGAGAGAAAAATGTAGTGAAATGACAGTCTGGTGTAAATTCGGGATTTGGGGGTTTTAGTACTTTTCTTCGGGTTGGTTTCTTTTTTTACATTCAAGTCCTAGGATAGGTTTGGGGGAGGACTTGCTTAGGTAGCCTATCCATCCATGCATTAATACATATACATACAATCCCCCCTTACAACGTAAATATCGTCATTTCTCCCCTACTTATATACACCTATCTACCTGCATGATCATAACAATTATCACTACTCGTCCGGAATGACGCTGACGACGCGCCTCACGGGCTCGAGCCCCTTACCGGGAGAGATGCGCACCACGAAAGTGCCGAGCCGCTTGATGCGGTCCTCGTCCTTCTCGAGCCCCTCGATCGCGACGCCCTCCGACTCGAGCGCCACGCGGCTGCCCTGCTGCGGGTCGCCCTCTAGCAGCATCTCCTTGATCTGCGCCAGGATGTCACTCGTGGACACGGAGCCGAAGATGGCCTGCTGCTGCTGCTGCTGCTGGCTACTCAGAGAGGGGGAGGCGTTGACAGGTGTGGGCACGGCAAAGGGAGAGGGCGGGGGAGGTGAAACGGGGATCGACGTTGCGGCGTGCGTGGCGAGGGAGGGTGAGCGCGGGGCCACGGGCTCGGGCTCCGGGACGGGGACCGGGGCCGGAGCTGGTTCCGGTATGGGCGCGGCGATGGGCTTGCGCTTGAAGATGAGGGTCGCGGGGAGGAATGTGTCGAGGAGGGCTTTGGTCTCCTCGGGCTGTGGGTAACTATGTTAGTACCTAGTCTTCCCTCGTCTCCGACATATCTGGAGCCGAAATAATTTTCGTCTATCCAAACCAACCCCTGATATAATAACGGCAAAGTGCAAAAGGATATCCAAAAGAAAAAAAGAAAAAAGGAAGGGGAAAAAAAGGGACAAGCCTTACCGGCAATGTCAACACCTCCTTCCGCTTGCTCTTGTGGTCATCCTGCTTGTCCTCGGCCAGCGGCTCCCGGGCGGCGGCGTTACTCTCGTCGAGCAGGAGTTTGGACCCGAAGGTGCGGTCGCGCACGCCGATCGCCGCCTCGGTGAGCCCGAGCTCCAGGAACCGCTGCTTGGTCATGTACTCGGCGAAGGCCTTGGGGAACCAGATGTTCCGCATCCGGCCCGGCTTCACGCGGATAATGGCATCTGTGTGGTGAAACGGGGAAGAAGTAATTAGCTTCAATGCCTCTCGGTTCGGATCTTTGGTTCTGCGGAATGACAACAGTGGGGATGATGGCTATGATAGAGAGAGAGAGAGAGAGACTGAGAGACATACCCTTGCGCCCGAACGCCGGTATGTCCCGCAGGAGGCGCACGGGAATCCCCTGCAGGTCCTCGAGCTCGGCCTTGGTCGCCCTCGCGCCGCGGGTCTGCGTCAGAGATATCGTCACGGGCGAGGGGCGGGCGAGCTGCCGGAGGCAATTGAGGCAGGTCGGCGTACGGACGATGCTGGGCGCCGCCATAGCTTGGATCACGAATTCGGGCCCCCTCTGTTTGCGTTGGATTCGAGCTGGGGTCCCGGGGAAGCTCCTTTGAAAGCTTGCTTGTAGCTCGTCTTTCTTTTTTTCTTTTTTGTGTCCTCTCACTCTCGAGTCTTGTCGAGATATTTCCGAGTGACGATCGAATTTTAGGTGGAGCGGCGCTTGGCGTCGGGGAGATGCGATATCCTTGCTATCGCATATGTGTATGGAAATGCATGTATGGCTTTTCATGCACTAGTCGAGTCTAGACGGACTCGTATACAGGCAGACTTATACCAGCAGGCATTCATTCCTTAAATCGCGGAAGCTATTAACACCTACGGTTTTTGAAATACACAGAGAATGAGAAAGGAATTTAGAAATCAAATTTCTTCTTCAATTGACACTTCACTTGTTTTACCGATGGCCGGGTACCTTCAGCTACTTCAATAGCAGTTGGAAAGTAAGATGGTTTGCTGTCCACACAGAAGAAAGTCTCATTGACTGCTCCGGCTACCTAAGCCGGTCTATAATTACACAACAAGTTGGCATTCCCATGCCGTTTGCGCACCCTCTGCGCGCCCTCTACCCCTCTAGCCTAAGCCTCTTACCACCTAATCTAGCGCGTGCATCATGACGTGCTCGAAGAACTGGTCCTCTCTGCGCCAGCTATCCTTACCTTTGCCGCAAATGTGGCACTTGCTGCTATCCCCATTTCCGTGGACCTCTACCATATGCTGGGCACACTGTCTCAAACTCTTGAACGCCATATTGCAAGGCAGACACTCCTTCGGGACGTGGACATAGACCGTGTGGCGCCTGAGCGCCCAGTCGGAATCAAAGACTTTAGGGCAGCTCGGCTCCTCGCAGAGTTTCTAATACGGCCAATATGTCAATTCGGTACTCATAATGGGATGGGATAGATGGGGATACGGGGAACTAACGGTCGCCTTCTCCTTGGGCTTGTTGCCACCAGGAGGGAGGTTCGAGGTCACGTCCCCGTTAACGGGAAACGTGTTCAAGAAGCTTTCCATCGGGGGAGGACCGCCAAAGGCGGAACCACCCCCGATGGGAGGGACAGCAGTGGTCGTGGCCTAAGCGAGGAATAATTAGTACGCGACATAAATGATAACGGGCAGAAAAAGGAGAACTGGTAGGCTGAGGATAACAGGTAGGCAATGAAATCAAATGCGATATCTTACGTCAGGAACCGTGTCAGGCAAGGCTGCCTGATGATGGTGGTTGTAGAAAGGACCATCATCGTCGGGTATGTATGATTGGCCGTACTCAACAAACATACCAGAATCCTAGGGAAAAGCACTGTGAGATTTTCGTCTTGTTACTCATTAGGATACTAGTAGCTTGAACTTACACAGTAGCCTTGGCTACTTGCAGGCTGGGTGATCTGATAATGATTCTCGATGGGATTCGTGGACATGCTAGGGTTCATGGTAACGTTCGTGTCCACGTACGTGTTCTGGTTCATGCTCTGGTTCATCGTTGGGTTCGGCTGTAGGCTGTCTCCCGGCCTAAGCACCAGGATTCGCATCCAATCTGTTGTCTCCTTGATTTGTTTAGCATTCCGACTCTCATGGCTCAATGTATCGATGAAAGCCAACGCATGCATCATCTCTTGGGTCTTCGTAGAAGCCATTTTACAATCTATTGTCTGGGAAAGATGGCTGGTGTTGGTTGGTTTCAAGGGGTTTATTGCAAAGCTGAGTTGGTGTGGAGAGACAGGAAAGACAAGTTGGAGTTGTCTGGGAAAGATGAGAGAATTTGGTTGGTGCTCAGGTCTTGATTGTGAGCTGGCTTGTTGAGAAGAGTGGGAAGGTGGGAAGGACGGGACAGAAAAAAAAAACCTGAACCATGGGAATTTATATTTTACCATTGATTTGGGAATGTGCAGTGGCCCCGTCTTCGTGATTCCAAGAAGATACTCTACGTGGTTTCGAAAAGGCACATAGTCGGCGATCGTGCATACATATGCCAGGAGAAACTATTCACTACCTCGCTCTTGTTGCGCCGAGTTGCGCTGAGTTACACGTTAGCAACCACCACGAAACTTACGCTCTTGGAAATCATATCTGTAACAATCTTATTTATATGCAGAATCCAAAAATTGAGTCATTGGTTTATTTAGTTTACGCTGTGGTAGAGTACGGGGGAGTTCTCTTCTAGCACGGAAAATGACGGATGTGGTTAGAGGACTCCTATTAACATGATTGGCACTATCTCTGAAAATAGGCAAGACAGTATGAATAGTCACGTGCTATGCGTGATTTGCAATTGTCTACGTTCTCAGTCAACGTGATTTACGTTCATCCATTAGTCGCCAGCCCGTGGCAAGAGGTAAAGAGATCCGGACCTTGTCCGTGAGTGGTTTGACGTGTCACGTGAATGGAGAAGGAGACACGATAGTAACCATAACAGGTAACTTTAGGAGAATTTACATTGAATGCATTGTGTGTGAATGAACGTGATGATTCGTGTTGTCAAGGGGCATGCGTACCTCACCTGCGTGTCAAAAGTGAATACATGTAGTTCCTTAGTCAAGCTGGTGGGGTTGAAAACACCACTGATCAAATTCATACATGGACTAAGGATACCGATTTTAGTCATATATGTCAGAGAGCACCTCTCAGAGATGATACTGTACATATTATATCTGTCATCCTAGTCATCTTGATAATACTGCCTTAGAAGGCCGTGTAAGATATCAAAATCCCCTAAGCGGAGCCTCTTCTACGCAGCACATGATCTGTACTGAGGTCCTTTGCAAATTACCCTCGCCCAGTTTAACAGTTCGCCTAGATTTTGAAGATAATATGATTACATGAAATATATTTGTTGACTGCGTACTGGCAACGAACTATTTAATACAGATTTAGCTTTATGTACCCACGCAATTCTTTACATTGGTAGTAATGAAGTAATGGATTGGGAAACAGTTTTGTGCCCACTGTGCTACGGGCCTGCTCCCACTTCTGCAAAGGGGGTGTGTGATATGGAGATATATGAATGTTGATTTTCCGGATAGACAAATATTGGTGCAACAATGCCGGGTACAGAGAGGAATATAGGCGGGCAACTGCGTGCGAGGACATGTACCTATGCTGGGTTGCGCTTTACAAAGCATTTTATTTGTAGTCGAATGTGCCTGGCTGCCCGTGCCTGCCTTCATAGGTACGGATCCGTATAGCTCAGAATGTACAACAAGATCTACGTCATCGACTTGATTGGGTTGTATGAGTAGGTACCTACCTCCTTCTTCTTCTTCGGTGGACGCTCGAGACAAACCAAAGACTTCGCACTCTCTCCGCCAATCCTGTTTGCACCCACCGTACAACACGCGCTCGCAGCCGAGCACAACCCATTCCCGCAGAGTCCCGTTCGTTGGTCTTTCGATATTGCAATTGTCGATCATCTCAGAGTTCATCACAATGGACTACCAGTCTCCCCAATCAATCGAAGACGCTTCCACAGTCGTGAAGACAGAGCAGACAGACCTCCAACCCCTTCTCAATGTCCCACAGGCCCCGGCCGGCCAGGTTAATGACCTAGAACCTGGAGAAGTGATTGACGATCGCCAGGCGGCCTGGAGTCTGTTCGAGCAAGATAATTCCTGCTTTGGCAGCGTCCTTGACCTGAACCTGACTCATCCACCCGCTGTTAAACACGAAGACCTCGACAATGTCTTGGATTCAGTCTGGGGAACCCCGTCAGCCCCTCGGCAACCTGCCTATAACCGCTTCTCCCAGTTTCTTGGTCCGCCCACCCACCACCATGCCCAACATTCTACCGGTGGCCTTGGAAACCCTCAGGTACAACCAGAAAAGCCCCAGGCCCGCACCGCCCGCGAGGCCCGCAACGAAGCACGACTCCAAGAGATAGTAACTCGGCTACAGTATGTACAAGGCTCCGTTGATGACCTGCTAGAGCTAGCCAGCATACAACGACAGATCGACCGTGCGTGGGAGGACATGAACCGGGCTCAGAATCAGCTCAAGTCCGTCCTAGGCCAGTTCCAACTCGAGGGCTGCTTCACGGACAAGCAAAGCCGCAGAAAGAACGCAGCGACGAAGGACATGACCCGATGCTGCCAGCAGATTGTCAGCCTTGTCAATCAACTCTCGCGCTGCCGAAGACAACAGATACAATCGAAGGCTGCCAAGGCAAAGGGCAAGGGTTCGTCTTGAATCTATTCTGCATGAACAATTTCGACAAACGGACGGAAAAATATTACCTCGTGGGGGCTACATGAGCATTAGCTATGTATACCTTCCCGTGTTAGTCATGGGTTGTCAGATACATGTATAAACCGTCTCCATACTCTCTCCTGCTTGTCTACGATATTAGGTAGCCGACCGCAATAAATCTGACACTCGGAAGTATTTACAATATTCGTTCTTCCTACGTTGATATCCACCTGCCTATCTCGTGAGGTTGGTAACAATCCAATCCAACCCTATGTCTAACACTACTCCGGGGGCGACTGTTAGATAGCGGAGCTCGGTCGTACATTCAAGGTGGCCTTTGTCGATTCTTTGTCTCCAAGTCTGTCTGGAGGCCCCTTTGCGTGGGTTTTGACGATTAGGTTCGAATTCCCAATCCTGGTCCACTCTGTCGCCATTTTCTATACTTGCGTCTTCCCCATCAACCTTTTTGACATGAATGAAGACTGGAAACCTCCAGGGAGGCACCATCGTTTGTATTATGAGCATGTTCCGGATAGCGGCTACTGACATTGGGGTTTTCTTTCTCTTTTCTTTCGCAGCAGGAATGTGTAGGATTCTCCTGTGTCCGGGTCACTCTTGATGTGACATGATTGGCCTCTACTCACTGCACAAATACATAGTTTACCTACCTTCTTCCGTCTATTCAGCGCAGAGCCTACGCGGCCGACGTGTCTGGGGGAGGGTTGCACCGACTTTAAAGTATGAATATCCATAATCCCAACACCGCGGAGGTCCATCTTCCATCTTTCTACCCCGGCCTGGCCGTGCCTGGTGTGAGAGCGGTCAAGGATTTTACTTCACCATTGCCTCGCCCACATGGCGCGATCCCCGCACGCCATTCGGGGCTCCTAATGTGCAAGAACCCACATGGCCCAATGCCTTCAACTTGTTAGGTAATGCTTCAGCCTTTTTAGGTAATAGTATCAGGGCAACGGGCTCTTATGTGATCACTGTGTGCTAGCTCCCTCCAGTCTGACGATGCTGTACCTTACACGTGTAGCTCACAGACGGAGCATTAAGCAAGTGCTGATGATGCGATATTCTGGGGTAATCGCAGGGTGCGTCTTATTGACTGACCAACACCCCCCCCTTGAAGGATGCTTCTGCGGCTACTACTGCTTCGGCTTGAAATTCCGAACCCAGAGCCCGTTGGGTAGGTAGGCTACGTATATGTCTTTCATGAACTGTAAAATTTTATTCAAGCAATGTTTTCTTCATGTAACCCGTCCGGCGTCTAGACGAGGAAAGCGAAATAATAGAGAACTCGTCTCTCGGAATCCCCGGCCCCGAAGCCGCAATATCAGTATCAAAAAAAAAGTCACACCATCTGAGCTACCAATGTGCAAAGTCGGCACCATCACCATGGCGGCGGACGGCTGCAACCACGCGCGCCAGAGCGGCTGGCAAGACGAGGCCGTGATCGCCCACCTGGGCTATCGGATCCAGAAATGCGAGAAGCAGAAGAAAAAGGACGGCGCGGCCGGCGGAGGAGCAGCAGCAGGAGGAGGAGGAGGAGGAGAAGGAGGAGGAGAAGGAGAAGACCTGACCTCCCCGTCACCCTCGTCCTTCTGCGGCAAGCTCGAGATCGACGCGAGCCTGCCGGCGGGCTCGGCGTTCCCGCCGGCGCTGCGGGGGCGGTGCAAGTTCTGCACGGCGTACGAGGGGGACATACGGCTCGCGGACCAGGTCAAGCAGACGCTGACGGCGTACAACATGGCGCTGCTGTCGGAGGAGGCGCGCGGCGAGGTCGCGGCCGAGATGGGCCGGCTCTTCCAGCGCGCCGTCGACGAGGCGGCCGCCGCCTACGGGCCCCTGGGCCGCAAGCCCGAGACCGCCCTGCGCGTCCTGCACCGCGAGTACCAGCGCGCCAGCGCCGAGGTCAGCCGCCTCTGCGGCGAGAGGCAGCTCGCCCCGTACCAGGGTTGGTACCCCGGCGCCGTGACTAGCGGCGGCGGTGGTGCTGGGGGTGCTGGGGGTGCTGGGGGTGCGGCGGGAGGAGGGGCGCGGTGATCGGGCGGCCGTGGGTACCTAGTTATGCGGATTTGCTTTGGGTGGGAGGGAGGGAGGGAGTCTAAGGCGTTCAGCTCTGGGTTGGCGATACGGGAAAAACAATTTTTGTTTAGTTTTGTTTTATCACTTGATCTGTTGCTACATTTCCATAGGATTGTTGCTGTCGTACCCCGGAAGCGCTTTTGTTTCTCGCATGGGTTGGAGTCCGTACATACATACATGAATACATAACATACAGCCTAACATACAGCCGTTGGTTAGAGGCATTCTGAAATTTATTATTTATTATTTTCCCTCTTTGGTATTTTAACTACGCATTATCATCTGCCTGCACTTGAAGAAATAGATACCTGCGTACCCCCCTCTTCGTCTTTCACGGATTGTCGTGATCATCCTTGTACGTTCCGGTGTCTGACAAGGGGGGGATATTGGAGCCTTACCTTTGGAAATCAGGAATCGGGTCCAGCTCCCGTTATTCTTAATCCAATAGCATTTTTGCTTACTACCTATGCATGCACTGCCACCCTCTGGACGTCACTGCAAACTCTTCAGGCAACGAGGCAGAATGATGATTAGTCCAAAGTACTGCCCATATGGCGAATTGGCCGCAGATCGTGGCTGGTTCTAGAGTCTGCCAACTTTCAACCACCAGCCTCTTACATCTCGGAGATTTTCCTGGGCTCGGGTTTCCTTGATACTGGTTGGTGTACTTACCTGGTTTCGTTGGGCGACGTTAATTCTCTTTTTAGATACGTCAACGAAGCTAAAATCAAAGACAATGCTATTCATTCGCCAACTCCAATGCGATCAGCTAAGTCAGCAAGCGCCGATATCTACGCTTAACTTGACTACAGAGTTCGTCTTAGATTCCCAAAGCCCTTTCCAGAACCCGCCCCCCCTTTTTAATGTTTCGAGCTCCTGTACTAACCTCATCTTTTATGACAGATGCGGCTCATTGATACAACATGTCCCTCCTTCAACGCATGAAAACCGCTCCGATATTTCGGAGGCCTGTAAGTACATGGCCCTCTGCCTCAAGCTCCGGGATTTTCATTGTGGGTTATAAGGCATTGCTTAGAGGGCGAGTGGTCCGTTTGTGATGGTGTGAACTGGACTTGACAAGCCCCTGAGTTAAACAGACGCACACACCAAAATCGATATCCAGGCCTTTAAGGCTTCACTCACCATAGGTGGTTCTCGCGGCTGCGCGACCCCTCACGGATTTCCGCAAGAGTAACAAGTACGTGACTAACTCTATCAGCAGGGGAACTCCCGCGCCCAATCCTACCTTTGTTCCATACGAGCCTAAGGGCGGCGCCGCTGGCCGAGGGAACGAGGGGAAAAGATACTTTCCCATGTGTCCACTCGCAGCGTGCTATCGCAGATGCCACATCTGGAACGCCGGATTCTTGTCGAGTATATTACGCCGCTGGGAAAATAGCACGTTTCGTCTTTTGTAGCGGCCATCCAGGAACAGTAATGTCAAGTATCTACTTAGATAAGTGAATGCTATCTCTGTTTCTATTAGGTCCTACCAGATATAACAACCCGCCATGCCCAAACTAGCTGCTGAATAAGTGATGGGTTTTCTGTAGTCTGAAACAAATCAGCCCTCAGCATTCCGCCTCTGCTCCTTGAAAACCTACCACTCTAGTCAACCAACCCGGTGTAAACAAGCAAGCGAAAAACGCCAGCCGAGCCAATGGCGACTGCAACCGCCTCCACCGGCTTCCGTCGCGTCACGGCCGCATGCTGACCTGATTTAGAGCAGTCCTGATTCGACTGTACGTCTGATTGTAGCACAAGACACGTCACTGGCATGCCATAGAAGCCAAGAGAATCTTCATTTGGCTGGGCCATCCAGTTTGAAGGTGCTAGGTATTCGGCAATGCAATCTAACTGGCGGTGGCTGTGTGGGAAAGGGGGGGATTATCCTAAATGGCGCGCCCGACTTTTGCCTTCTTTCGACATCCTCCCACAGCTCAAAACATTTGATCTCGGTCGTATCATGAGCTAATATTCCAAATAACATAAGTCTCTGACCGGAGCAGTCGTCGTTCTCAAAGGCACATGAGGGAACCAGGCTATTCACAGTCTCCGTTTCCGACGATGCCCTCAGAACAGCCTTATCATTATGACTCACTCGAAAAGCAAAGGCGCCAGGTTCGCCTATTTGAGCTCCTCCCGGGCGAGAAGGATGAACAGTTACGCGGGAAGCTGACCACGGTCGATTTGGACACCGGCCCCGATTTCGACGCAGTCAGCTACGTCTGGGGCAATCCGACGCCTCGCTTCACGATCACCGTTGACGATGACAAATTCTTGGAGATCCCAGAGAACTTACGAAATGCTCTCATCAATTTGCGTCGCCGAGACGGTTCCAGAACACTCTGGGTTGACGCCATCTGCATCAACCAACAAGATACACAAGAGCGCGGCCATCAAGTCCGTTTGATGTGCGCCGTTTATACCACCGCCCAGATTGTGAGAGTGTGGTTGGACGATGATGTCGACCCCAGTTCGGAACCCTTTCAAATGGCACGGCGACTCGAAATACCCGGGCCTCCGATCGATTGGGACCTGTACCCTGTGCCTTCCAAACCTCGACAGCCACGTAACCTTGTCAGTTTGGAAAGTTTTGATCTATATTTTTGGGAGCCGATGTACAAGATACTTAACAATTCATACTTTTGGAGGGTCTGGACACAGCAAGAGCTTTTCTTGGCCCGAAATCTACAATTCCATCTCCCCAGGGGCATCCTTCCCCTGGATATCCTGCTTCGATTCCAAACCGTAGCTGTGCGATCTTATATGAAAAATGTAGATCCGGCATTAAAGTATGCCAACCGGTTTCTGGGTAAATCAGTCAGCGAGTTGCATACGGGCTTTGTAACTGGGAGGGCTCTTACTGTCAATGACGCCAATGTTTCGTTTCGTAGCGAGCCTAGCCTCCTCAACCTATTCTTACATTCCCGACTGCTTGAAGCTACGGAACCCAGGGACCGAGTCTACGGCATGCTAGGGCTCGCAAAGGATTGTGCCGAAGATGACATCTTACCGGACTACAACCTGCCACTATCGGAGGTATATAGCTCGGTGATCAAGAATCACGCTCGTAACTATCGATCACTTGACTTCCTATGCTATTATGACCAGTTGCCCCAAGATAGCGATTGTGCATGGAAGTCCTTACCAACATAGCTTCCCGCAACGGACAAAGGTTCCTGTCTCGTCTTGGAACTCCCAAATTTTAGCGTATCAACAGTTGGGAAGGATTTTACGTCGATCGAGTTCGGAGACGGAGTCATTGCTGTTCAAGGCATCAAATACGACCTAGTTCGGTGGAGGGCAGTGTCAAATATATGCCGGCAAACCATTTCCGTGTTCTCAAAATACTTCGATCCCTCTGCTCT
Source organism: Biscogniauxia marginata (assembly GCA_022695795.1). Lineage (NCBI taxonomy): Eukaryota > Fungi > Ascomycota > Sordariomycetes > Xylariales > Xylariaceae > Biscogniauxia > Biscogniauxia marginata. Next base: position 337,935 of record MU404069.1, read on the forward strand.
GTTCCACAATAAGCTTCTTCGTCTTGTACAGTTCTTGTTGTGTCTCCGACAAAAAGAAGCCCGAAACCCAGGAAATCTGACAACAAACCAGATTTTGCGTATGATCTTAACTATACACGACGTTGTCACTCGCACACAGTACCCAGATTTACGCTTCGCAGACCTCGTATTATCGTATAATGGTGGGAATACTTTTCTGGACCTTTGTTTGCTTTTCACAAGGGAATTGGGCCTTTCTATGCAGAACGGCACTTTTGTGGCATTAGAAGGCGAAAAAGTAGGACTACACACGCCATGCTGTGACCAGAACCAAGCGGAAATAGGAGACGAAGTTTGGATTCTGTTTGGCTGCCATATGCCTATGATCCTACGACGGCAGCCAGATCGAGATGGCGAGCCGGGGGCTTATTATTCAGTCGTTGGGCCCTCGATCTTCCCTGAGCTGATGAAGGGAGAGGCATGTGAAGGGCTTATGGACGACGGCTCCCCTGGACCCAATTACCGAGGTCCAAAGCCGGAGAGAATCTACTTGGTTTAATATAGACGGCAAAGGAGGTGAACTCTAGGAGGGGTATGGCGTTAGGCTGCACAATTTCACATAGACTTCGTCTATTTTCATTTTTTCTTCGGTCATTTTGAATTGCGAGTAGGTTAGGTACTTCTAGTCGGGATGGAGTTTTATATGAACAGGAGATTCTATTCCGACGTCCTTCCTCATTAATCAAGAGCAGCCTCTACATAGGCCGTGATGAAACCCTAACTAACGTGTTCCAGACCAGCTCCCCAATATACCTAAGCTTATAGCATTATCATCCCACAAGACTATCGATTTCTCGAATTCCGGGCAACTAGACCGTCAGATCACTACAGCCGGCCGCAGACCCTATCCAGAAGCAAATATTTAATACTCCCTCTGTTGAAACGAAAGGCTCTAGAAAGGAGAGAAAGAGAGAAAAAGGACCCAAGGCCACACTCAAGGGTATATATACCCCCGCAAGAGTCACGTAAGGCCTGAACTCCATACCCTGGGTGCGACACCTTCTCCTAACTTAACATTCAATATCTATGAGATTTACTTCGCCACTAGCAAAATACCATCCTGCCTTCTAGCCCGGCCCCCCTTCTCCACCTCAACTACAAGACTCTCATTAAACGCAGGTCATCGGAGTTGAGATGAGAAGAAGACATGTCATCATTCAATTGACTTAAAGAAGTGGATGTCCAAGGGACACAGGATCTCTAGTCTCTTAACAGATATAAACAGTCAGGTTTGATCAAGTTCAAGGTTGATGGATTATAAGCACCCACTCCGGTCTCAATTTATCAGACCTTAATGAACATAGACTTTATGAAACTCGATATTCTACAGTGCACCGTGGATAAGTCTGCTTTTGAAGGAAACTCGATGAATGCATGCTTCATGAGTGATTCGAAATCAAACGCATCGGATTTTGAATCGGCAATAGGCATTGGCCCTAGTCCTGCGAGAAGTCACTAGATAAATAGCTATCCTTCCCTTACTTGGGCTACCTATTAGAATTGGACAGTTTTCGGGTTAAACTGGAAGGTCCGGCATTCCTTGTCCACCGTGAAACCAGACGGTATTATGGACGGGTGTCTTTAGAATACACCTTACAATTACTACACTTGAGGTTTCGAGAATATCAAAATGTCTACTTCTAATAGCTATATAGCGATGAGTTTACGGTCCGGCACCTGGATGATGGATAAGTAGAATACGATGAAGCCTCTCTCTCAATATTCCGCTGGAGGACAGATATGCGGTGTAAGAGTCTCCATGGACTCGAGAAAAAAATCCATATTATTTTTGGACCATAAATATCGCGGACATAGCTAGTTGACGATTGCAGAAGGCCGAGACATTGATCGGCCGGAATCTAAGGTGGGGAGGTGCCGAGCTGGCTGCGGGGAGGAATCCGACTACCTATGACACCTAGGCACAGACGATGCGGGGATGCTGGTAGGTATGATATAATATATATATAGGTATATATAGTACATCTTACTTCGGGGTTGTAGACTCGTGATAAATCAATATCTCACCAATCATCCTTAAAGACATCAGTAGATGTGATCATCACCTCTAGCTATTTACACTTTAGTCTTCGCGGGAACCACATTCAATATGAGCGGAGCAAACTCATCTATCAAAGTGAGCCTAGACGAAGGAATAACGGGGATGGGCATGACTGGGAGAACATGGCGGCTGATGTGTATGATAGCTCAATTTGAAGAATCCAGAGGTCTTCCGAGACAAGGCATTCGTCAACGGACAATGGATCGAAGCGAAGTCGGGCAAACGATTTGACATCATCGGTTAGTGGGCCATATTCCGGGAGGGGTTCGACGAGACAAGTGCTGAGCCAGAAGTAGACCCAGGGCGCGACAAGGCGTTCGCAACTTGCCCGGACATGGCCGCCGAAGACGTCGACGATGCGGTGCGGGCCGCGTCGGAAGCCTTCGACGTCTACCGCAAGTTCACCCCGAGGGCCCGCGCCGACCTCCTCGCGAAGTGGGACGCGTTGATACGAGAGCACGGGGACGACCTGGCCGTCATCCTCGTCCACGAGACGGGCAAGACCCTGGCGGAGGCGCACGGGGAGGTCGAGTACGCGACCTCGTTCACGCGCTGGTTCGCGGGTGAGGCGGAGAGGGTCCAGGGAACCGTCTTCGCCGCCTCCGTGCCCGGGCGCCGCGTCATCACGATCAAGCAGCCGCTCGGGGTCGCCGCCGCCCTCGTGCCCTGGAACTTCCCCATCGCGTAAGGGCTCCTCTCGTCTCGCGAGAAAGAAAAAGGGGGGGGGGGGGGGGGGGGGGTAAAAAAAATAAAATAATAAAAAAAAAAAAGGCCAACGGGGGGGGGGACCCCGCAAGGCCCGCGCGGCGGGGGCGGCGGGGGGCACCAGGGGCCCCAACCCGT